>JARKIC010001116.1:0-150057 GCA_029378375.1 Mycena olivaceomarginata | reverse complement strand
TGGGGCAACTAGATCACTGTTCCTGTCATTCAGTCTGAATCAGTGAGGGCATATTGACAGTGCCCTTTCACTGGTGGGCTCGGCAGGCTGCTGGATCAAATGCCCAAATGGGGTGAATTTATCACACAATTGAACTTTTTCAGTGCGCAGAACAGATTTTTGGCAAACTGTGTGCGTTGGAAATCCAGTGGGAATTTGAGTAGATACACCGCCGTTCGGTTCAAACATTTCAAAAATGTCCACCGTTCAACGTTTTTCAAACAAAAAATCGTCAATTCCTGAAGCATTTTTTGACTCTCGATGTTTGGACAATGTTGAACTAACATTGTTAGGACCTTTTCAGCGAGATGTTTTCTGTAAATGTTTGTGAGATGTTGCTGTGACCATTCTCAAGTGTTTCTTGACTGTTACAAAAATGTTTTGCACTCAAGGTTTGTGTAACAAATGCTTGAAATGGGGGTGTATGCCTGAAAAACCACGGGGAACAGCATATTTCTGAGTGAATTATTGTGTCCCGTGATGCATTGGGCGGGCTCAGCAGGCTCAGGTTCGCTGCGCACTGAAAAAGTTCAATTGGGCGTTAAATTCACCCCATTTGGGCATTTGATCCGGAGAAAGAAACCGTACAGTGCTCCACCCTTCGTGCAAGCCTTCATGCGGAATAGCCCGCCGAGAAAGCACCCGGGCCGTCAGGGTCGGCCAATTTTTGTGAGTAAAGGCAGGGAGAAACAAGGGGAAAGAAGGGATTCAGATAGGTCGAATACAGGCTGGGAGCTGTCGTCGAGAAAGCCCGTCAGGGTCGGCCCACGTCCAGCGGTGGTCAAGCGATGGGGAGCGAAATCGTGGTTTATGAAAGAAAGCGATTGGCGTGCACGTCGCTTGCTGGCATACTAACCATTCTCGGAAACCCATTTACGCGTAAACGGGACCTGCGTATACGGGTTGGTCCGTACCGTGACCGTACCGTACCAAGTGCCCCAAACTCGGTGACGGTACGGGTCCGTAACCGTATTTACGGCCCGTCGACCCGTCAAGATACGGGACGGTTTCATGCCCTACTCCTGTGCTTAGTGTATCATGTAGAAAAAACGTTGTAAGACTGAGGTCGGCATATTTCAGGCGCAAGAGTGAGGGACGAGCGATGTCTGTAACGTTTTCAATCACAATACTCGAGGATGACGTGTAACTCAAAAATACCATTACCTCTGGGCCACTCTGTAAATGCAGCCAAATCGACCAGGACCTTTTGGCCGTGGCGCAGGAGCTTCGGAATGAATGTAAGTCACAGGAAAACACGCATTTGGGTCCTCCTGAGACATCCCTGGAGTCAGATCTCCAAAATATTGTCCCTACATAGAGTATTATAATATTTTCTGATCCATTTTTTTTTCAACACAGAAGTGGTTGTTTCGACGAATGGGCACTATTTGGTTCTAGATCCATCTAATCACGTGTAACGTGACTGTGACGTGACTGTGACGTGGGAAAGCGCGAAATTTCGGAGGCAAAAAAACAAAATAGTATTTTTAGGTACTTTAGACATCATAGAACAAAAAAAAAAATTGAACCAATCTACTAACTATCCCATACTCTTACGCTGCCTCAAGTCCTCACGATATTGACAACCACTCCCAGCAGGGCGGAAGAAATATAAGGTATCTGAATGTTGCAAATTGCATGATCAGAAGTGCAGAGCTAGTGTAATTTGTTTTCGGAGAACAGTGAAGTCGAAGCCATGAGGTTGAAAATGGCCGTTGATGCGAGGTATGTGGATTCGTATCTGATATGGGTCAAAATTAATCCGAGAATTGGCACGGTTCACGTACGGGATCAATAACCTTCCCGGCAACCGCGGAAGAGATTGTTTCAACTTCAACACTGTGCCGTAGAAGCTTCCGCACAATGACTCGTGTATTTTTGGTTAGACCTCGGGAAGCGTCGAAGTTGCGAGTGAGTCTGCAGATGGCTCCGACCTTGAGAACCAACTCGTGTGGAGGTATTCCCGGTTCCTGGAGTGAATTTAAGAATTCCGGGTCCGAAAAGACTTCTTCGTTGGTGTCGTCACCGCTGCCTTCATTTGAATCACTGCTTATATAGCAATGACCGCACTGTACGTAGAATGGACGCATTGAACTCGTCTACAAATGCGTTGAAAGGACTAAGGATTGCCCGCGTGATGCAGGTAGCTGGATCCGCCACCACACTCGGAGGAAAAACAAAGTCGATGAAGTGTTCAATAGATTGGGTGTGCTGTAGACGGTGGAGGTCGACTGAATCGTGAAGGTGATCGTCCCCAATTGAATCTAGGAACGATGAAAAACCCAAATCCGACTGTTGACACATTGACTTTTCGAGTTTCAAGACTTCAAAGTGACGGAAGATTGGTTGAGTGCGTATGGAGGCCTTGCAAATGGCTGTTCGTCCTCCAAAACGAACCACCGGTGCAACCTAATAAGTATTAAACTTGTTCTGCCGGCGCGGGGTGGACGTACCTGGCGAAAGTCCCCGACTGTAATCAACATACGCCCTCCCCAGACCCGATTTGACCCCGTTAAAGATCGCATAAGACGATCTGCACAATCGAATGCTTTGAAATGAAGGCCTCCAATCTCATCAATGACATGACACTTGGCCGCTAGAAGGAGTCTTGCACGGTCGCTCTTCAGTTCAACAGATGATTTAAGGTGAGCAAGAGTGCTCGAAGATAAAAGACGGTCGCCGTGTCTGGGATATACCATTTGGATACGACACACTCCTACATGATCGGGATTGTAAAAGCGAATCCGCATTCGAGGCCGGCCTGGAAATTCATCCTCGAGAATCTGGAGTGGGTGAAAGTCTTTTTCGGGGTCGTGTTTCTCGAGGCGACATTTGGAACCGAATTCAACATAAGTCATGTGGTCTAGCTCGGGATGCTGTGGGCGCGACATATATCGCACCAATAGTGTAGCGTTGGATTCAGAACCATCCTTTCTATCCATTTGGCCATACTGTCGGCCAGGCAAGTGAATTGGAAGGCGTTTGACTCCAGGTTTCTTTTCAGAAATATGGAAAGATGCGAGACGTATTGCAGCTTCGATGCTGGAAAGATATCGCCCCCTTTCGTAGTCTCGGATTTCGTCCACAGGTTTCCGAGCAGGACTGGGGACTGTAGGATCTGATGGCTGTTTGCGTACCGCCCAATTTGCCTGGTCCAAAGACTTGATGAAATACTTGAATAGATATTGAAAAAGATTGACACCTGTGGAAAACTCCACATTGATGTGGCAGTCGTACTTGAGAATACGCTAAGCGATGTGGGAGACTGTGAATTCGTCTCCCCTGTGGCGGCGTCGATGCTCGAAATATCCTATGTGTTCTTGCATGAGAAATGTTCGTCGGCACAGTAGAATAGAAAACGAACCGCGATCATTGAAGGATGATTCCATTTTAACAGGCTTTGGAAAGCCGTATTGGCACTCGCGGGGCCAGTTTACGTTTGCGACGGATTCGACTTCAGCGGCCGCTGCGACCTGTTGAAGGCACCAGATTACTGCAACTCGCTTCCAGAGGATTGGCAGTATCAGTTCCTAGGACCTTCTACAATATGGCATGCAAGCATTGTAGCAACTGGCGACATGGATATGGATTTCCCAGCACAGTAACAGCAGGGAAGCCTCCGATCATCGGACTTTGGCATTGACTTCGTTGACGATAATAATGGGACACTGTCATCCAGAGCATGTATATATGTGTGCTCCGCTTTCCAGTTACTCATCGTCTCATTCGACTCGCCCCTCAGTGATATTGGTGATATTCCCATCATCACCTAATTCTGTCCGTTCCCCACAAAGATGACTCCCAAAGGGACGTTGTTTTTGCACTGCCCTTTCATGTGCCCCATTTTTTGGGAAGTGACCCAAGAATACATTCAATGGTATTTCTGCGGTTCATCCGAACCCTTCGTTGCCCTGTCATCTAACCGAATTTACCATGATACTCACCCATATATGCGGGCCTAGTCGATGTCGATGGCGTTTGCGGGATGGAGCAGCTCCTAGGACCCATTCAGAGTGCACCGGTCATCCGTCCGTAAACCCGTGCATGGATGGCAACAGGATGCTGGAAAAATCGTCCTGTTGCCATGAGTACTCGCGATAATCGCCTAAAATGCAAAGAGAGCGTGTACGTATATACGCAGGCTTACATGGGACCTGAGAATAAATCGTCTTAGACTCGAACCAGCGCAATGCAGATGTCAGGTTTTGATGACAGTCTGGTTCAAGTCTAACATCATCTCAAATCGCCGCAAACCTGCCCGTGGGGTATTTCTTCCTCCATTTTCTGTCCACTTGGTCAGTGCCCTTCTGGGATCTTTCCAACACCGAAAGACTCAAAACCGAAACGGCCAAATAAATTATATTAAGGTTTCTGTTGTCGCCATCAGGCCTGTAATAAAACAGCCAGTTCATGACATCAGTGGAAGCCATCCCCTGCATTGACTGGCTCCACATTGACACGGTGGTTGGTTTTTCCTGCGCTTAAGCTTCTTTGATCTCGACTTCTCCAGATACTTCTTTGAAGCCCAGGCACTTTGCTCTGCAGGGCCATAATCCAAAGTAAGCTCGGTAGCCGGAGCAATATTTTCGGTTGCCACAAATGCCAGATAGTAGGGCAAACCACTGTCCTATAAACCATTATGAGCTATCGAATGAGAGAAAAACAAAGGAACCACCACAGCGACAAGACCGTGCGCTACTGCGATTATCCTGGTATTTGCGCTGCAGGAATGACTGGAATCGGTCAGAGGCCACAATTTTAGATGTATTTCAAAGTGGATTACTTGATGAAACGAGTCCAATTACCTACAAGCGTTCAACTGAGAGCTGTGCAGCCTTTGCTGAGCCGTCTTACCGCATTGGAATGCATCTATGCTGTATGCGGTGGTGGGCGTATCGTTCGGATCTTCGTCGATGTCTAGTTGAAAGATATAAGCAGCTCGTTCCCCCAACAATTTACCCGCGTTCTTCCGTGAACTGAATAATGGTGTCAGTGGCAGAAGCTTGAAAAAGTCGGGCCACTAGCATCAAAAATCTGCTCGAAAGGCTTGAACTGGGCCGTGGTATAGGATATAGTTGATGACACTCGCAGCTTCTGCGAGTCCTGCTCTACTTGCAAACGGAGCAAGCTGAGCAACCAGAGGCCGTATGGGTTCTTACACTCGCTGAACCCGCCTCAGGCACCTTGGGCATCCATTGGGATTGACTTCGTCGGCCCATTGCCCGAGTCTCGGAATCGCGACGGGGTTTTTAATTCCCTCGTCGTTATCATATGCCTACTGACAACCGATCTGTGTGAAGTGACATATGGCTAGGATCACATTTTCAAGTACCTTTTGATGGTATACTTAGTTTTTCACTGACATCTATATGGACGGCCGTATTTGGCACCGTCCGCCCGCCGGGAAGGACGGTGACGATCCCTAGCAGCCTTACACTCACCCAACACCCCCACTGCCTCCCTACGTCCGCCTGGGCGGTCATACCAGAGACTGCGACGCTGGGGCTGCCCAGAGCTCTTCCCTCCTCCTCTCCCCAATCCCCACAAAAGTACCACGTTGGTGCCACGCAAGTGCTATGTCTGTGGCCTCGTAAGCACCCCACGGCGTCCCGATGCCGGATTGTTACCCGCCGCCTAGCCGGCGTCCGATTGTTATCAACAAAACCGATCCTTTCAGCGTAAGTTGATGGTTTGTAGATTGGAAGTGGGAGAATGACATGGCTCACTCAGAATTCTCTTACCTTACCTTGACGTCTCGTAAATCTCCCCGAGAAATGGGCTTTTGTCGCAAATAATCTGAAATGAAATAGCCGCTCATCCGAGGACAGCCCTGGTGTAAATGAAGGATCTGAATTGACAAATCCATTCTATTTAAATGTTATATTATGGTCCATCTTTTTTCCATGGACCAAAAGGCCAGAGTGAGTTGTGGAGGTGAAAGAGAAAGCGGAACAGTAGATTTGAAGTAATTGTTCATTTTGGACAACAAGTTTTCTTCTTCCCAAAACTTTTCCGGTCGTTACTATGTCTAGATATGATCCAGGAATATATTTTTCCCCTCTCCTAAATATTTTACTTCAACCCATGAGAAGGTTGGCCATCTCGCGAGGCCTGAGTCACGCCTGTCCCACAGTGTGACCCCCTCACACCGGCCCAAAAATCAAGATTCCTGCGTGAACAACGAAGCTTTCGGCTTAAAAGTTGCTGGAGGACTTGCTGTAAATCATGTCCCCGATTCATAGAGGCCATAACATCGACGGATGTGGGAGGAAATTGGAAAAGTTCAGTGCAAGTCCGAAATACATCAAGCTGTCCAAAGATCGAGTGCACTGCAATAACAACAACAAGACAGGCCGACGCTTCGCTCCGGCACAACTCAAGGTTTTGGATACAAATTAATCTATTAAACTGATCAAATAAACATGACTCGGAACTATGGTCAGGGCCGGGCGCAGCAATGTCAAAGGTCAGGAACATCTAGATAGCAAAAAATGAATAGCTTTCTCCAACTGAGTCCAAGTTTTCGAGCTTGGAATATCTGAGTGCCAGATAAGTTCATTGAGCACCAGTAGCTGTACCCATGATTTCAAGTGATGCTTACAGAGACTTGGGTGGGACCGTTCAATTTCAGAGGAACTGAAATATAGTACTATTGCTAAGCAGGTAGGTCAGGAGGGAGGACACATGGAATAGAATTGACCCATACCAATGAAATAGTAGATCATTGTAGTCGTGTTCGCTTGGACTACTCGGTACAGATCACTGCGCATCATCAGCATCGAATATAAGACAAATAATATCAGGAGAACGCACGGGAGTTGTCGGGCACATACTGTCTCGTGTCTTGCGGTACCCTCCATGTAGGTTGGTTCGGCCAGAAGATGAGGGAATTGGGAGCGCGTTGAGAGAAGAACAACACAGTCTTGCAATGTAGTGGAACCAGAAGAGCGTCGGCACGTGATTTGAATGATATTTGACTCTTGAAAGCTTGTATGATGGGTGAGCGTATTCCGAACATATGCTTGCTAATTGCAAAGTAGAGATTCTTGAACATATTTCTTGAAGGTTAGAACGATTTTGAGGCGCTTATCTTGCAGAATAGATATTGCACATTCTCGGGTGGGCACTGGGTGGTGGGAGGAGGGAAAAGACAGGTAACTGCGCACTAGAAAGACGACCTATTTATCTGGCACAGCAAGTGTGGGTACGATCAGACAAAAAGCGCCAGCAGTGGGTCATGGGTCCAAACATCTGATATCAATCGCTCTCAAAGCGTACGTGGACTCTCGGCACGTCGCAAAATAGATCAGTAAGCGAAACAGGGAGAATTGGCGGGGTTTGAAAGATTTGATCCAAAATGAAAAAGGAAGACGATGAGAGGAGAGGAAAGGAAGATGAAACGGGCAGGACAAAGAGGAGTCAACTTCGGATATTTGGTTTGCGTACTCTCCCGGCAAGTAGATTCGGGCTGCGCCGGGCTGCGTGCTGTCCATGTGCTGTCGGTTTGTAGGCTGCGCATAGGTCAGATGGCAAAAGAATGAACAGATCGTGTGAGTGAAGGAAACGAAAGCCAGGCCAAAAAGCTGAGAGAGACCAATGGATTTGAGCAAAAGGAGAAAGGGCCAAACAGATTCAAAGAATCGCGAGCCATTTGCTTAAAGAACGGTTAATATATTTCTGCAAGCCAATGGTGTATACCTCTAAAGGGACATCTAATGAACAAACTATCAAGTGGTCTGATGTAAATTTGAGTTGAAATGGTGAAGAAAATCTCGTTGAACACATCGACCTTTTTTGGCAGTCTCTCCGAGAATCGCCGGCTCGCCGGTGCGGAGACAGGCTTGCTCCGAACCTATTGCAGAAAGAGATGAGAGGGAAGTCTAGGCACGTGCAAGTGTATGTCGACCTCATAGCGACGAGAAGGGTCAGACTTTGACGCAACAGGATATTTGCCATCTTCAGTAGACTGCCGACGATGGTCTATCAATTTTCACGCGTGATGATCATGCAATTCACACACCTCGATGACTTCTTTGACATAAGCCTGGCTTCGCTTGACTATGTCCTGGCGCTTCTTGACTTCAATATCGATTCCTTCAAAACCCAGGTCCTGGCGCCGTTGGTTAAGAGCGTAATAAGGCAGGACGTCATTGACCAGTGTGTTGAGCAAGTGATCCATACGCCGGTTGCGCTTGCCATGCAGGAACTTGCCCTTGAGGACGTGATGCCATCTGTCAGTGTCGAGATTGGTATGTTCCGGTCCTTCCGGTAAACAGCAGACCACATGGCGATAATCTTCTCTGGCATCCAATATTGCGATAGATAATCGACAAACCCTTGTGGTGCTTGATTTTGTATTTTGACCCAAGTTGCATCAAATTCCACGCGGTCAGTCATTCGAATCCAGCGCTTGAGCAGTTCCCACAAATCCGGATGTGACGCAATGTTAAAGTGTTGTTGCCAAGCATGCAGGACGTGCCACCACAAATTTTTGGCCACCAAAACTAAAAATTGATTTTCAAGGGATTTGGCTCGTGCCATTTGAACCATGGTTACCCGGCGAGACCCGGGTAAATGGTCCATCAAATTTGTCGACTTTGTGTGTCCGGCACTGTACTGTACCCAGGCATCAAAAGCTGCTGTCAACTGCATATATTTCCAAAGCCGTTATTGGATGTGCTGTACATGGCGAGAACTCCGGCCTTTGAGGGACGCAAGCCCGCTCGATTCTAAGCAGATTCTCCACCAGAACCATCAAAATCGGTGCTGGGGCACGGGAGATACAGCGATGTACTCTGGCGCACATGACCGGCAGCTCGACATCGGAGATTTCAATCAAAATTCATCATATACTGTACTATTTCGATCAATTCGGCACCGATCCGGAAATTTTAGTACAATTAAAATCCAAAAGAATTCCGATAAATTGAGAAAAAATTATTGCCGCAATAAAAAAAAATGGGCGTGACGCGTGACCGCCGAATGAACGAAATTGTACAGTATACAACTAAGCCTCCGGAGGCCCTTTTCCCCAGGTTCTTCTATGCTGGGGATGATTAGATACAATTCCCGCTGTTTTCACAGCCATTTGGCTGAGGAATAGTCTGAATCCGTTGGCACCGCCTTTGGAGGAGCCCGGATTTCCGTGACTAACACGTGATTCCACGTGCTCGCTCCCACGGCTCTTTCAGCCTGCATTCAATAGTTTGTCCTGTTCACAAAATTTCTTCGGAATCTGAGCCGGCAGAATGTGAAAAGACATTGTAATATAACTTTTTGAGCAAATCCTGGAGCATTTTGAGCAATAAATGATACATGGCCTCAGATCATGGGCCATTTTCACAAAAATATACCTAGCACTTGAATTTTTCATCCAATTCTCACTGGAAAAAATCCTCACCCCATTTTTTCCGGATTCAAATAGTTTATATGTACACCTAAGGCTCAAATCTCCGGCAGGAAGGAGTTCAAAGTTCTTTATGCGTGGGAACAAAACGTGTGACCACGTGTTGGTCACGGAAATCTGGGCTCCGCCAAAGGCGGTGCAGACTCCAAATAAGAATTTTATCGACTATCATAAAACTTGTGGAGTCTGACTACGGGAGACTAGGTGAGGAACGAGTTCCGCTCAAGTGCCAGAAAAATTCAGGGGGACGTGAATGCATCTGGGCCTATGTCGGAGTCTAGTGATTACATCAACCAGTTAGTAATTTTTATTGTAGTACACTCTAGCGTTGGTAGCCCGGCTAGAACCCATGACAGGCCCGGCGATCTCCGGTTTACCCAGAGACCAGGGTTACCGTTACACCCCCTGAGCCTGAGGCAGTGTACAGACGGCGATCTGCATGTCGACCGCACGCGCGCGCGAAAATGGGACCACTCTCTTGATGACATTGACACCGTCTTACTTTTTAGCCTGCCTCGAACTCGCTCAGCACATCTGCAACTCCATCTTCGATATGCTTTCCCCTCATCCACATTACGTGTATCTGCTCACTCCAAATCTCCGTCTCATTGCCACGCTCCACGCATCAGCTGAAACTGGCCAGATATCCGAAAGTTGAAACAACCCCTTGGAACGCGGAATGGGGGCGACATCGGGGTACCCATGAACAGTTTAAATCTTCCATATCCGTGAATCAGCAAGTGCTACGGCAACCCACATACTTCTCTCCCTCAAGGATGCCTTCCTTCAGAAATCCAGGACCAGGACCTGTTATTACCCCTGTTCCAGTACGGATGCCACCTGCTCCCCAAATACAACCGGGGAAGGCTGGGCCAGAAAAACGCAGGCGCCAGATACAGATACATCCCTCCGCTGCAGCAGAGCAGTCGATGGCTAAGCTGACCCGCGTGCTAGGACCGGGTGTCCCGGCTGAGCTTGTTCTCCCATCGAGAATGGTGAGCCATTCCGCGTTCAAAAATGGAAGCTTATTTTGGAGCAGCCATACTCTACCCCGGATGCAAATCAGTCCAGGAACCCAGCCCATGAACACACCCTTACCGGAAGCGCCACACTTCCCGGGGTCGAGCTCGAGGGTGAGCTGCAACGTAAGGGTTTAGGATGGGAGGGTGAGTGGAGTGGGGACGTCACCACTATGGAGGATGTTATACGGTGTTTACGAGCCCTCTGAATCGGCCAAAGGGATTATTCCGCTGCAGTGCTTTTGCCGCATGCAGCGGCAATTCAAGCGGCAGTCAGCGGCTATTTGCGGCGGACATCGAACACACCTTAAATGACCATTCTTCGACCCCATCCTTTGTAGTACCATACATAGTATGTACTGTACATCTACATGTCAGTGGCTAAGCATCGAGACGGAAACCGTATCCGCGCCATGGGACGTTGAACTTGCGAAGTAAGTATACATGCAGCAACAGTTGGCGGCACTAAGTACTGGATTATTTCGATCAAATCAACCGGGGGCGTGACGCGTGACTCAATTTAGCTATTCGACATCTCGACAGGCCTCCGAACCGACCGTTGCCAGGCAAAAAAATTCAACACAAGGCACAAATGGTGCTTGTATATTAGCTGAGAGTCCCCACAGGTCTCGGCAATATTTGGACTCATTTGACATCATCTTCCGTATTTTTTCTTTTTCTTGTCTTCTGCCCTTGGTTTTGGGGAGAATAGCCCAGTTTCGGCCGGAAATATTGCAGGGCGACTGGAAAATGACAAAAACTGTGGTATTATAGTGTTCGAATGAATTCTGAAGACCTTGGGTACTTCAATAAGCTATTTATGAATGTATACCGATTTTCCAGCCATTTTCGTGATATTGGACCAATCCGAAACCCTTCTGTGACCCGTGACCACGACCAAATTTCGACATCGACACTGGGATGCGTGACCCGTGACTTTCGAGGAGGCGCGAGGCTTGGTTAATGTGGACAACGGGCTTGCCGAACCGATGGCAGGAATAAATCTTTGGGCCCAAGCCAAAGCCCGAGACATTGGCTTGGCCTGGCATATTTTCAGGCCAAAGCCACTCCAAGCCGGGCCAAAGCCACGGCTTTCAAGCCAGGCCAAAGCCAGAACATCATACGCGATACTTCTCCGCCGTCACTCTGACCTTTTTTCTTTAGGGAGAACGAGACAAATTTCCATCCCATGCAAAGGCTGGACTGTCTTCGTCTCGACCCAACGGGACCACCGAAAGTACCTGACCAGAAATCGTGTAAACCGAGTCTGGCAGATCAAGTTCTGCGCGAGGGACGGCAGAGATGGACGAGGCTTTGGAACCTGTCGGGCCTTTCTTGATCAGAGTGCACTTGGCAATGGCCAGCGCGAGGTGGGTGTTGTTATAGCAGATGAGTGTCTTAAATAAATTACCGAGCTGAAAGTGGGTCGATGCAGACAGGGTTTGGTTCCCTTCTCCATTCTCTCGCGTCCTGGCTCTTTCGATCCGTCCCAGTTGATCCCTACCGTTGAGTTTGACAGGATGTTTGCCGAGATCGAATCCTCGGACACCCCTCCCCGTCACTCACTCTTTGCTGACATTGACGACAATGGTCGACAGGGTCACAAGAAGACAATTGTGCGGACATTCTTCGATATGACGCATGACATTCACACCAGCCGTGATCGTCTTCAACGTGTACGGTGCTTTACCTACGGCGGCAAAACCTAGACGCGAGAGAATGGAGAAGGGAACCAAACCCTGTCTGCATCGACCCACTTTCAGAGTCCGTGGTGGGCGCGCTCGGGGTCCACCACGGAGCGGTCAACCTTGCTCGAGAGGGCTGGATATTTCTCTCCAAATGGGCGTAGTAGGTCGGTTTCTGGTTGCTTGAAGCGAATAGCAAAGGAAACTCCCATCCGGACACCATTTTTGCCAGAATGGCTTTCGCCTTGCGTACCGCCGATTTCCATATAACTGGCAGATCACAGCTGCCAGCACGAAGCTCCCGTTGAAAGTGCCGTGGTCGAAGATGGTCAACGTGGCGCATGCGAGACATATTCAACCGACGTGGTTGTCTCTCAAACTCAGGATATTGGTCGTAATCCAGTCAAGATTCATCGCCGACATGAAGCGGTCACGAAGCTCAGCAACGCTACAATTAGGCGAGTGCCCTCCAATCATTCGCGAACGCCCAAAAAGGGCCTCAAGATGAATACTTTGAGCTCGCCGTTAATGACCCGTGTTTTGGCCACCATTAGAACTGCATTTTTTACCGAAGCTTGGACGTGGGCGAATAACTGATACGTACCCTACTTCCCCGAACACACACACATGAGCATTAGGACCGGATTAGTGTTTTGTTTTGATTTGGTTGGATTGTGATTAGTGACTAGCTCGCTTCACTCTCTAGTTGATTTCATTAGATTTCACGGCCGCACCCTAGTGCATTGTTTCATCGGCACTTCGGCAACCAATGAATTTTGGCGTGACACCTCCAAAAATTTGGCATTCAAGACGAAATTTTTCGAAAATTCTGCCTTTTTTGCACCTCCAAGGGAGATTTGGCCCTGGTGTCACGCATTTTATATTCGGCACTGGGCGCCGTGACCCGTGACCGAGACCAAAATTCATCGCGGCACAGGGGGTGCGTGATACGTGACCGCTGAATTGAACGAAATTGCACAGTATGTGTCATGATGCACATCGGGTTTTAATACTGACATATTTCTACAAAGCTTTGGTCCTGCCTGCATCCATTCCCTCAAGTCCTGACCCTCTCGCCCTGTGTCACGCTATTTGAGCAGGTTTTTTTACGCGTCCAATAACCGCCAATATTTCGCATGACGTTTTCGACTTCCAGCATGGAACGAGATGTGTTTCTGTGCATCACCTCACATTCCTTCCTCTGCTACATGAACACTAACCTATTCTTAATGGTCTAGACGTGTCCGCGTACCATGGAATGCCTTCACCGGACACCCTTACCTCCGCCCTTGCTGCACTTTCATTTCGGAACCCCTGCGAGCGAGTAAGTACTCCAATACTTGCATGTGTATTCGCGTTCCATGCGAGGGAGTTAATAGCATTGTTGTCCTCGAATCTACCTGTTGCCTGGTAAGATGCATGTCTTCTCGCGCGACTTTTCATCTTTTCTCTGGCCGTTATTCGTTTATGGATCAGTGCCGAGCTCTATATCAATCAACTGCAGCTGACGAATGTGGTGGGCTCTCGCATTGTACTGTGACCTTCTTGACGTTGAAGTATGTGTATGGAGCATGTTGCGTCGATAAATTGATTTTGTGAATGCACTCTCGCCGCACTTCAGTTCTGCCCAGATCTACAAAGATTTCACGGATTATTTCTATCCACCTCAAACAAACAGATCCGTTCTCCACGTTTGTTCGGGAGGTCGCAAGTATTGGACGGGTCTGCATCCCGTCTATGGCAATTTCGGAACAACGAGTGATTGGTTATGATTGACATGCTGCCTAGTCCGCACCTATGCCGGAGCGAAGCGAAGGCATGTCTTGTTTGAAATTCACCAGATTGCAGCCCAAAACGACCCCCCAATTCAACCTTGGCCAGCCATCATATTTCATTGACCAAAGCTGTTCAGATAAGCTCCATATCAAAATTTTTTCTACAGCACTACATTCCAAGGCAATATGTTCTAAGGTTTCAGGAACGCCATATATATGGCATCTGCCTCGGATCTCCAATGTATCCATGTGAGACCAAAAATCTCCCACTCTGAATGTGTTGTGCGTCGCCTTCCTCTGCTGAGGAGAGGATCAGCCAGCGCAGTCGGGAATCGGGATGAGTGATGCGCTCCCCGATGGTGAATAAGCTCGGTGAATAGTATAAATACAGCTAGTATGGGGGGCCTACCTGGCTCTTGTAACCCACCTACTCTAATTTACTCTAGGGCAATGACCCAATTTCTAAAAGAAATCTAGGGATTCTTTCTGATGCATTTCATATTTTCTCTACCCAGGGCCACGCATGGTCAATTTCGGCTCAAGATACATACATGTAGTACTGCAATAGATCTGCTATATCTTCCCCGATTGTAGTGCTTCCGTCCTTCCAACTTCGCTCGCGCATGGACCAGAAATGTTTCACGTAGTCCAGGGCTTGAGATGAGTGACCATGATACCCATGAGCATGTGATTGCTGAGTGACTATCGGAGTGGAGTGGCTGTCGAATATCCCGAGCATAATAGGGGAGGGCTGTAGCACCTCACTGAAGTGGAAGTCCTCGGTGGCATTGCTCGGAACATCTGCCGGGGCTCTCTTGCACCCTGGCCGCACAAGGACTAGCCCTGTACCTTCATTTGCACCCATGGCAATTAGTGTTTGTGTAACCTGAAGCTGTGCGACTTGCGCTATCCTGAGAATGGTGTATGGCACTGAGTCTTAAATCAGTCCTAAGCTGCCAAAGCTCAGGACTCTTACCAGTAATCGCTGTCAAAGGAAGTTCCCTGAACTGCAGAATAAGCAATGGAATATATACCCATACGGCGACGACTTAGATATGCCGCCCCCTCGGTATTGAAGTCAGTTCGGAGGCCCCCGCTGTCATATACAGTTATCCCTGCAGACCATATTGCAGAGAAATATGCCCTGGGATGAGCTCTATCGCAACCTGGGAATCGACCCCACGCTACAGCACATACCCAGCATCTGAGAGCCAGCCACTCGAGACGCCACTTGACGTGTTCACTCTCCAATGCGTAAGCATTTCGTTTGATTCCTCCTGCCCCTTCAAGTCCCAGATTACAAGAAGGGCCGCTCGAAGCTCGCCGTGATGCCAGCGCCTTGGGACACAGTCTGCAAACGGTACAACCGGTGTGAAGTCTGTCCATCTGAAGCGACAAGCGGAGTCGATGAGCAGCGCAATCCGGGTGGATGTCGATGCTGCAGAGCTCGCGCACTCCAAGCTGGAACGCCGGAGCAAGGGGGATTTTTAGGTTATAACTTGTTGTATCTTCCGCTTCTGGTTATGTGATATAATGGAACTAATGAATGCATCGCCGGATGACTACAGAAGATCATACATATATATTTCTGTAGACGACACACAGTCCACGACACATGCTTAGCTTCTGCTGCCCTGATTGTTAAGCCAGAGCGTCAAAAGCTCTTCATTCTCTGCGGAAGCGGTGCTTTGGAGCCCGATAAAAGGCACTCGAAGGTGGGTTCTCTTCGTCCCTGCTGACATTGTCCACACTCGCCAGGCACGCCTCAAGAAGCACAAAGCTACTAATGGCTTCAAAGACGTCTTTGCGACGACCACCACAGCCCGAGAACGTGCCTTGACCAAGGCTGTTCGTGACCACGCATCCTATGTGAAGGCCAGCGTACGGAATATTGTACGTATTTTCCCTCGTCTCAATTTTAACTCATATTTCTCTTTCTTCCAGATTCTTGACTCAATGCCCGGCAAGAAGAGGAAGAAGAGCGACGACAACAAGGGCTCTGGCCTTACGGCCCTGGTGACTGCCCTCACCAAGAAATGTCGGGGTACATCCGAGAATGTCACCCCACAAGCCGCTATTTGGTGTGCAATCCTCGTAAGTTAATCCATCGCTTGTCCGAAGCATTGCTAATACATACATTAGCGTGATATCATCCGCGAGAACCCCCAGCTTGCCAATCTGCAGAACTCGGGCGATGAACCGAAGCAGCCAGCGAAGCGGAACCGCGACGGCTCTGCCCGGCAGGGTAGGGCCGCTGAAGGCAACGACTTCTTCTCAATTATCGGGGATCAGTTGGTTAAGTTGCAGGAGGACATGGGCAATGACTGGAAAACCCCGGCCTGGACAGCGTGCGCCGTTTTTTCTTCGTCTTTTTTTCTTTGATTCTGTCTGTGCAGACTCCAAGACGCTTCTCGACGGTTGGCAATGTACGAGCAAAGTCAGAGAGACCGTTGATATTCGAGGAAGAAGCTTTGAATGCGATCTCGTAGCCAGCGAGGATAAGCTTAACAGCTTCTCGAGTCATCCCGTCAAAGGCTGCGCCAACGAAGATTCGAATATAGGTGTTCCGGATTGCGGGGTGGTCGTCAAATGCTGAAGGTATGTTGTCTTCCTCGGCCATGGATTCAGATGCCTAAAAAATAGAGGCGTGAGAGCGGTAAAGTGGATCTGCATTGATCTTGTCGACATCTACCGCATGGCCATCATCCTGCAGCTCTGGAGAGTCGGATTCATCCTCAGAGGTGTCGCAGTTATCACCCTGTGATGAGCTCTCGTCTTCCTCGTCTGAGGAGAAGACAAATCTCGGGGAACTGGGTGTATGGCAATCCGTTGCAGGCCATTGAAAGTCAGCATCGGAAAAAGCTGGCGACAACCCATGAGGTGCGTCGTCCGAATCGTCATCGGGGAATCCTAGAGGCTCTGGAGGAGGGGGAGAGCTCGAGGCTATAGTTGGCAGGGGAGGAGAGGGGACCCGAGTGGCCGCTGCGGGGTTTAGGGAAAGACGGCGGTCTGCAGCTATATGTCGAAGGATCGTCTGCTTCATTTGTAAAGTTCCATGGTCTTCTTTGGGCCGACATTCGGAGAATAAACACCACTCATACTGAGCGTCAGAACGGCTCATAGTCGGAGCATGATATCATCAATTTTCTGTCCGCCCACCTCTTGCGAAAGATCATTAAGCGCGTGTCGTTGGTCTTCGTCGGCAAGCGAGCTCAATACCACCTCCCATACCACAAGGGTGATTCCTTCTATCGTGGTATGGACATCCTCTTCACAGAGCAAGAAATTGCTGACCCCGTTTCCCTACTCCACCAATATGTCGCCAAACGAGATTCTCGCCACGGTGCACGCGCTGCTCTTTCTTACGAGAAGACGGTTCTATCCCCACGTGGTCGTGGTTCGACAAGAAATTTTTCGCGCTCTTGTCGCTAGACTATGGCGGCCACTCTCCTCACGCCGGTGTAACTTGCCAGGTTGCAACTGTGGTGAAGACATAGCCACACAGTGCCTTATACTGTAGAATTTCATTCAATTCGGCGGTCACGCGTCACGCACCCCCTGTGCCGCGATGAATTTTGGTCTCGGTCACGGGTCACGGCGCCCAGTGCCGAATGTAAAATGTGTGACACTGGGGCCAAATCTCCCTTGGAGGTACAAAAAAGGCAGAATTTTCGAAATTTTTCGTCCTGAATGCCGAATTTTTGGAGGTGTCACGCCAAAATTTGTTGGGTGCCGAAGTGCCGAATCGATATTTTGGGTCACGGGTCACAACCCGTGCCGAATTGAATGAAATTGTACAGTATACTACATACAAAGTCAGAATCCGTTCAACCAGCAGAAGCACTGGGCACCAAATGAGCAGATGAGGACCCCGGTTCAAGTCATTAGATGTTTTCCGGCGACATGGGTCGCCTTCGCCATAGCGAGTAGCTACGTTTTAGAATTCCTCTGGATCCCCAACGTTTCCAACACTCATTGATCCTTCGCCTGAGCACAGGCATATCTTAGGCCGCAGCTTTCATGGGGTGGTGAGTTAAAGAGAAGGCAGGGGTCCGCAGGTGACGTACGCATTACAGGGAATAGATTTTGGGGAACTTGATGGGAACACAGGATTGGCGCCAAAGATCGCGGTATAAGTAGCATTGGGAGTGATATTGTTCTTAATAACTGGCTCGTTAACCCGACGGGTAATCCGTTCTCCTGGGTGGAGGTCGATTTAATGCAGGAGCACATGAATTTCTGGATTAAGGTTCGCAATTACTGTGTATGAAAGGCGAGGACTAACCAGGGCCATTGAATAGACCATTTACCAGGCGCATGGGCTGCTTCGATTTGCGGGCGGCAAGAACAGTAACTACACTGGAGAGGTTTGAGAAATGCTTCAAGGCTTGAACAAAGAATGGCCCGATGAAGTTCGGTGAGCGAACATCTGGTATGAATATTAATTGACCAAGACTTCCGCAGAGATTTTGTTCGATACCACTGCTGGCTGATCAATCAAACCATAAAATCGGATGGTATCCTGCCAGTGGATGAAGGACAGGAACACAATATTAAGGACATAAAAGTTCTTGTCACAGTTTTGATTTTTTGCGAGCGCTAACTTATGGTCGGTCGGGTTACATTCATCAAGCCCATCAATGATGATATACGTCTGGTCGAGCTCTGAAAGCAAATCCATGAGGACTTTTTCAAGTTTGTCGGCCGGCGGGTGTATAGTTCCGTTTGCCAGTTCTATATACAGCTTCTCAAGAGAGCTATAGGGAGAAGGAGACCGTCCAGAGAGCTGCCAGATGATCGACCGGAGCATGATGTCCATGCCGCGCTGTGTTTCCTTCCTAAAATCGAAATAAAAGTATGCAACAGCGGACTGTCTGAGACAAGCCAGGACAATTTCCTCGACCACTGTTGCAATCACTGTCGAACTGTCCGTGTCAGTGATGTCAGTAGCAGATTATGTATGTGGTAGTGATATGAAACACCTCAGTACACTCTTTCCAGTACCAGCTGTGACCACATATCAGACATGGGATTGGAAAAGAATATGATTGACTTACAGATTCCTTTGATCCATAAAGTGCCAGGTGTGGCCTTCCATCTGACGAATTGGCTGTCACCCAAGAGCCAGGTCCCAGTGGCTTCGTGACGAAGGCTGTGCAATTCGTGCTGTCTGTCCTTCGTAGTAGGAGGAGACCCCAACCACTTGTAAAGAACTTCTTTGAGTCTAGACATAATTCAGCTTGAAAAATATTCAACACAGGAAATTTGATTAACCCTTGACCCTGGTTCACACTGCGGATGATGAGAAAAGACTTTGGGAAAAGGAACGGGGGACTTCCCCGACGTACATGTTAGTTGTCATGTTCTCAGCTCCGCCGAAATTCACTGTGGGACCCTGCCCCTGACCCCCGCCACCACCGTATACGCTGCCGGCACCACCCTGACCTCCTGTGCCTCCTGGGGACAAGAATCACGATTCTGACGTCCCAATCAAGTTCCCTACGCACCAGAAATGCTGACAGTGAGATTCCGCTCGCCGGACATGGTCACGATGGGTTGCTACAGTGCCGATCTTCTGTGGATGGAACAAGATTCAGCCACCAGCAAAGACTACATGGCAGAGAGAGCGGCCCACAGAAAAGGATAGGAGGTGTATTCCTGTGCGGTGGATGTAGAGGCGGAAGACAAGAGTGGTCGGTCACCTTGAGCGCTTCGTGGAGAACAGCATGCACTTTCACACGATGAATGTCCGAGAAGCAAGGAGTCTGAGCCTTCCATATGCTATGCCGGCGACTACGAATGAGCCGGTATCATGTCACCGGCTCCAGTCCGTGCTTAAGTTTAGAAAAATGGCTCATTCCAGGTGGTTCACATTGCCCGAAATCGCATCCATCCCCAAAGCCTTCCGAGCCAAAAAATGGTCGGATTTAATCCATCGTGCGATCGATTCGTTCACTACCAGAACCGTTCAGCGCTTGGAACGGCGGGGTAACGTGGAATCCGACGTCACGCAAGGTTGACAGCGACTCGGGAGCACAGCTGGTTTAGTATAAAGTGTTGCCGTCACGGTAGATTTGAGATGAGGTCTCTTTACAAAAGGGGCAATCGGCTAACCACGATCGAGATCGGCTGTCGGCCCACATTCATCTCTGTCTCCTGCACTATGGTGCCGCTCACTTAGTCACCGCTACTTTTGTACAAGGATTGATCTCGGTCAAAAAAAATCGGATTTTTTATCCCTCTTGTAGAAATGCTCCTTTCAATGGTAGCTACACTTTCACAAGAGGGATTTTATTTCACATACAATCTGGGTGAGATAAACAAAACTTGACTCACCAAATTGGCCACTCAGAGTGAAATGTTGCCAGAGATGCTCGAAAACGGGTTAGCACGTCAAATTATTCCTTTTTTTGCGGCGCTGCGCGCGCTGTATCCATGCTTTTTTCACCAGAATTTCGGCTCTGATGGGCCAATTTTCGGGGTTTACCAGCCAAAAAAATTCTCCAGTCAATTTGGCCACTGCACAGCCACTGTACAAAAGTAGCGGTGACTAAGTGAGCGGCACCATAGCTCTCTCGTCGCCGTCAAGCTCGCTCTCTCGCCGTCCGCTGCCAATGCCCCCTGCCACTCTCACGTCCTCTTCCTTTGCCTACGGCCGCCTCTTCTATCGCTCTTCTATCGCGCCTCTCAATCTCCACCTCGTGGTAATCCTCATGCGCATCGCCCAGCTATGCGCGACGTTCCCACTCATGCTCCGCCATTAGGACCGCCTTGTCCCTCCTCGTCGCATCCACCGCCTAGCCCTTCCCACTTTCAGACACCGATGCATCTAAGCAGTCGACCTACCACCACCGCCGCTCGTCAGCAGGCAGACGCAGGCGCCTCGCGACGCAGCAACTCGTCCGTCGTGCGTACGCACGGCTGCTCTCCAGCCCATCCACTGACAAACCCCCAGATCCGCCGGCCTCTCCATGGGCGCTCTCGTCCTCGGCATCCCGGTGCACGTACCGCGCGGGGGTTCGAGTCATCCGTTACCTGCTCTCCCTCGCATCGCTCCGCCCCTCACGGCGGCGGACACAGCCCCGCGCAGAGTGATTCCTCTTCCTCCCGCTCGCACACCTACCCGTACTCGCACGACTCGTACTCCAGCACCTCGTCGACCTAGAGCAACCTCAGCGCGTGGAGCGGGGCGAGCACGACGAGCTCGAAGAAGGAGTGGTTGCCCCTCGCAAGTATTGGCTTGAGCGGCGGCGGTCGGGGTGGGCGAGGCGGGACGAAGGGGTGGGTGTATGCTCAGCACGGGCAGAGTCTTTTAACCACTGCGTTAGCGAGGGTTCAAGTTGGTGAGTCTTTTCATGTCCTTTGACTTTTCTATTCCACTTTCTCTTCCTCTTCGCGCTCGGGGCGCGAGTCGGGTTCCATTTTGGGAATCGCTTCCAGATTCCCAAGGCCTCTTGCGTGTGCTGTGATGCGCTTATCCACGGGGCGTTTCGGGAGGCTGGTGTGGTGCCCCCTGGGCATCGCTGCCCGCTTTGACGACGCGGGCGGCGGTGTCTTTCGCGTGAGCGCGTTCGGGTGCGGGCGATGTTACGAGGCGAGACCGGGCTGGTGTCCAGGGATGTGCGTGTCGGGGGCTCGCGTGTGGGCGTGCCATGTGGACGATGTCCCCGCGTTCGTCCGGTGTGCGGTGAGGAATCCGAGCTGCGTCGTCAGGTGGAATTGCCCTGAGCAAATTTTCCCCTCCCCCTCTCTCATTTCGCGCGTCCCATCACCACACCACTGACTCCTCCCACTCTCTGCACAGACACCCCCGCGTCGACGGACCCCGCGCACGCCCATCGCACACGCCGCGCGCGCACGCGGCATCTCGTGATTCCGCGACGCGCCTGCGGCGCCGTTTGGCGTGCACAAGCAAAGCCGCAGGGAAACATGTGGGGACGGGGTTTGGGCCGAGCGCGGCGGCAGTAGCTGTGAGTTTTGTCGTTTTCATTTGCACTTGCACTTCCTCTTGTGTCTTTCGTCTTTCGTCCTATACGTACACGTATATCCATACTCTTCTCCCCCCCATCTTTTTGTTGTTGTTGCATCATCACCATCCGCTTCTTACCCACCACCCTCCGCTCCTTCCTCTCCCCTCCTTTGTATTATCCTCCCCGTCATCGCTCCCCATCCCCTCCTTTGCCTCCCACTCAGCGTGTGCGCATCCGGGGCTCTATCTTTCCACACAACACCCCATTCTCTCCTCCCACATCGCTCTCGACCCCGACCCCTCCAGCCTGCCCGTATTCTCCCGCTCCTCCCCCTCCACCGCTTCCCTTCGCCACCGCCGTCGTCGCGATGACGTAAGCCGCGCTGGCGTAGACTCCTTCTTCCCTTCCTCGCCCGTCCGCCTTCCACCTCGTCCCTCCGCATCCCTACCGCGTTCATCATGACCCTTCCCTCCTATTCCCCGCTTTCCTTGCCCTTGCCCAGAGTCGCTGCCGCTGTGGTCCTCCACGATGTCAGCGTCGCCACCCTCCAATTCATGATAATCCTTTGCATTCCCATCTTGTCCTCCTTTTATCTTCCTCCTGTTCCCCTCCCCTCCTTCCTCGTCTCCCTTCTCCTCATCTGCTGCTGCTCATGCTGACGGCCCTCTGCAGAACTCTCGTCGACGTATTCCCCACCTGCGGCCTTGGCATCTCCGTCGTCACGGAGGGGCCCTCTATCAAACAGAAGTCATCGCCGTGTCGCACTCTCCCGGCGTGCGCCACTCCTCCCGACACTCTTCCGTCTCGCACGCGCACACGCACCAGCTCGACATGAAGACTTGCCCGTAAAGATCTGGTGCAGTTTAGCTGTGGAACTTGTGCTTGCTCCATCGGTCACATGTGTCGCACTGCGTACTCCACCAAACCTTTCGCGATTCGAGTGGTGTTGGGGGAATTAAATACATTTGAGTAACCCAAGACGCGTCGTTGATATATAATTGTATGTGGTGACCGTCTCGTCCGTTTTGAGTCAGTCAAATAAAAGTTAAATCGGGTTTTATCTGCAAACGAGACCAAAACGCGGTAATTTAGAGACGGAAAGGCGGTGCGACGCGTTTGAAAGATCATTCTCGCAGGTTAATGCTTTTAGAATGGCCTCCATCTTTTCTGGAGATAGAACGATGGCATTAACCTTCAAATTACCTGTGGATTCGAATCTGTAGGTCGAGGATTCTGGTCTTTACCAATTCCAGTGCCCAGGAAACATATTCAAGACATTCAGGGACTCCATTGTAATCATTCTGGACAGTAATCGAGACCAATCGAGACCCACCTGGGTTGGAAACCCTACTAGTTGCACATATTGGACGCGAAATGAATTCAATGGTACGCGCTCATTCAGGATCGGGAAAATCCCCGGAAACAGGGCGTAGCGTTCTACTGATAGAATAAACCTTTGTGCGAAGTTTTATGCCGATAAAATGGAGGAGGGAGCAGATACACTTTAATTTTGAGAGAGGAAGGATTAGGAGCCTCACGCCCGCCAGCACGCCGCGCAGCCACGCGCGGCCTTTCGCGGGCACCATCCCATCTGACGCACCGTACACCACCCGCACCCCAAGTGCGCCCCCCGGGAATCGCTCCGCAAGCCGCGCAAACGCGCCCTGCAGCACCGCCGCCTCATCCGCGCCGCCTCCGAGTCCCCACACGCTGTCTCCGTCGCCCGCGGGGTCACCCCCGGACGCTACCTATCAAGTAGCACTATACCACTTAATCAAAATTTTGCAGCCACCCTTTCTTTCCTTGGTCGCGTTCTTTCTCCACCTCAGCCCTGTAATCGAACATAACGCATCCCACGGTCCTTTCTTCTGATGAAATGAAATTCTCGCTACAGGGCGAGAACGCAACTGATGTCGCCATCCTCGAATGTCCTTCAAACGTGCGAGTTGTACCCGAGGCGATGTCCCACAGCTTAACGGTCCTGTCGTAGGATCCCGAAACAACATGCGAGCCCGTAGGCGAGAAGGCCACCGACGTAACCATGTTCGAATGCCCTTCAAATGTACGAGATTTATCAGTGGCGAGGTCCCACAGCTTAACGGTCCTGTCGTATGATCCCGAGACA
The DNA here is from genome assembly GCA_029378375.1 of Mycena olivaceomarginata. Classification (NCBI taxonomy): domain Eukaryota; kingdom Fungi; phylum Basidiomycota; class Agaricomycetes; order Agaricales; family Mycenaceae; genus Mycena; species Mycena olivaceomarginata. The sequence goes on along the minus strand of JARKIC010001116.1, from coordinate 126,038 downwards.
ACATGCAAGCCAGTGGGCGAGAACGCAACTGAGGTCACCGTGTTGGAATGTCCTTGGAAAGTGCGAGCGATCCCGGTGGCGATGTCTCACAGCTTGACGGTCCTATCATAAGATCCCGAAACAACGTGCAAGGCCGAACATGCAACTGATGTCACCATGTTTGAATGTCCGGGAGTCCCCAGTGACAGTGTCCCACAACTTGACGGTCCTGTCGTATGACCCCGAAACAACATGCGAGCCAGTGGGTGAGAACGCAACTGAGGTCACCGTATTGGAATGGCCTTGGAAAGTGCGAGCGATCCCGGTGGGGATTTCCCACAGCTTGATGGTCCTATCGTAAGATCCCGAAACAACGTGCAAGGCCGAACATGCAACTGATGTCACCATGTTTGAATGACCCCTGAATGTTCGGACATTTCCGTTAATAATATCCCACAACTTCAAGGTCCTGTCTTGTGATCCGGAGACAATGTGCGAGCCAGTGGGCGAGAGAGAAACCGACGTCACCGTGTTTGTGTGTATCTCAACCCGGAGACGCTGGAGATTGGGAAATTTCTCAAGCATCAAGACCAGGGGAGGGAGCTGAGTCCGAGCATAGCTGACAACTGCCGATCGGACATACTTCCCGCAATGAACTGGGAATCTGGCAGGTGAGGAGTCTCGATTCGAATTCGGGTGAATAGTTGCGACTGGCATGGAGTAACCGTAGCTCTGTGGCAGGTAGAAAATGCCACCAGGGAGGAGAAATTCAAGTGTTCCGCGATTTCGTACAGGAGATCTGCGACATTCGAAAGCTGTGAAATAGGCGGTGAGTGCACTGCAGCTTCATCGTAATGGTGCATATATACCTTGTTCCAGTGAGAAGCTATCTGGCGAGGTTTGTGTCTATGTTGTACGAGAGCCCGACTCCGGAGATTGCGCAGAGAGTTCTGGACAGCGGCCGCCAGCTTTCCACATGGAGTTATGGCTCGGCTACTGATTTGATTACAGTCCAGATATTCAGTTAATCTCTTTCAATGGATGATTAACGGAAAATGGCCTCGAGACAAGAGATAGCAGATACCTCTGCCCCTGTCTTCCGAACAATTGCCACGATATCCTGCAACTCCTTCTTAACACATTCAAAAATCTCTCTCTCTTCTTCTGTAAGCTCATGTGATGACCGACGTGTAGTGGTCAGCGTAGAGCTGCCAGACTGCAGCTGTTCTGTATCTCTGCCTTTGTCCGATGGTATAACCCTGTGGCGGGAGCGGCGATTGCGTTGGCGTGGAGTAACCGGCATTGGTGTAATGATGAGATGCACTGTCCCGCAGTGTACTTGCAGACGATAAATAAGGTCTCAAAGGCTGTCTTTATTTATGTGGATGCCGGTTCTGCGTGGGCCCTTACCGTAGGCAGATGTAATCTATTGGAGGACGGAGGCCGGAAATTAGAGAGTTTACACTGCAGCCGCTGTTGATGGAGACGGAATGAACGCCGTCGCAAGATAGCATGCATGAGACGAGATGAGTGCCATTTCACGGCGCGGATGAATGCGACACCAGAGGAATCAAGCACACGAAAAGAGTCGTGAAACGTAGCAGAATCACGGTTAAATATCATAAGAATGGAGGACAAGAAGTGGGACGACTCCGAACGAATGTGATTGAGGAGCGCAACGAGTTGGCAACGAGACGGTATGGCGGGGATGGGATGTACGGGAACGTGCTGCGGCCCTTGCAATGGTAGACGCAGAGAAGGGCTGATGCGTGAAGAACAACGCAGATGGAGGCGCCATTGTGCAAGATGTAAAGGCGCCGTGGTGCAGGAGGACGACGAAAGGAGCATGCCGTTGCAGACCTGAGCGACGTGCCGCAGTGACGCGATTTTGGTGTTTAAACAAGAGCGCGGAGCTGATTTGCCATAAGCGGAGCTTAAAAGGCTTCGGAAAGACACCCTTACTTTTATATTTATAAAGAGGGTGAATCCTAAGCAGTGAGCCAACAGTTAAAACTTTGGGAATACATCAGGGATGAATATCGGTAAGGGATCCGAGAAGCGGAGCTTGCGGAGTTTAAAAAGACTTCGGACAGACGGACAGACACACGTAATTTTATAAAGAGGGTGACAAGCGGCTGCTCGGCCGCTTCGCGGCCTCGCATCCCCTCCATGAAGTGTGAGTTTTGAAGTTGCAGGCTTCTTGCTATGAATTTCTTTCATGGTTTAAAAGTGGTAGAAATAAATTGCGGAAGATCCTCGAGCAAAGAAGCTGATTGACAAATGGCTTCGGACAAGCGTAATTTTATAAAGAGGGTAATAAAGACAAGGTGTTGATCTAATCATGTTTAATACATGTGCAGATGCCACGAGCTGCATCCCGAAGTTCGCCACCCAATGCCATTATGACTGTGTTTTGCCCAATTTCGCCTCCACCGTTGCGTCGCATGTGTGCCGTTCCCGCGCAATCAGACGATCAGCCACTTGCAAAAGAAGTTAGCGCAACTCGTTTAACTCTTGGCAAGCTTTGAAGAGGTCTCCCTCAGTTGATCCTGGGTCCTGGACCGGCAGTCCAGTGTGCTCAGACCCGCCCGGTCCACTGCAAACTGGTTCCCTTTAGAAATAACGGCCTGTGTCTGTGGTGCGAGATATCATAGTCTCTCATGGACAGACACTCTATACATTTGAAGCTCGTACCTCGCTGTATAGAGTCTGTTGGTTACCGCGAGGGTCCAACCGGGTACTGTACTATTTCGACCACTTATTCACGTGACAGGTGACGGAGGCTTGTGAAATGAGGGAATTTGGCTCGGTGACGGTGACATTAAGGTTATGAGGCCCAATTAGGCTCAGAAACGTCAAAAAAATCCGGTCCGGCGTTCGCCGGACTACCATTTGTGCCTCGCCAGTCGATATGTTTCCAGTATTTCAAGAAATTTTTCTTTTGGGCACGCCGCTTGGAACAAGGGCCACGCTTTGCCGACGTCGGCGGGTGACATTTTGGGAGGATCCGGCCCTTGGGCACTTGCTTATAGATCCGAAGCAATTCCACACGCCGATTCATTGGATCATTTGCGTACTTTTGATAGATATTGAAAGGGTTTAGGCTGCGCGGGGGAATACCGCCAGCCATGTATGCCTGGAAGCGGCCGAGGAGGAAATCCTCGGGATACCCTGTGGCGGCCACCATCTCCGACACCACATCCTGCATCCGCTGAAAACCCTCTTCCATTGCAGTCACAATCTTTGTATACGGGCGGCCGCAGGCGTCTTCGACACGCTCTCGTCCGGCCCTTCCAAATCAGAAGTATCGGAGGGGCGCGCATCAGCATCTGGAGTCCCTTGAGTTGCAGCAGCTCGATGTAGATCCGAAGCACCGCGGGTCGTACAGTCAGATTCTGCGCGAGCCGATAGGGGTGGAGGGAGGGGCATCTCGACAAACTCGGCTTGCGCGACAAAATCGTCGTAAGTGCCCTTCCAGTGCTTGGGGCTCACAGGAGAGGGTGGCGGGATACGCTGCGCCGGGGCCGGCGGCTATTAATTGTAGTGAGGAAGAGGAAGTGGAGGAGCCAAATGTGGCTGATGTTATTGATATCTAGTCCACTCTTATGGAATACTATGGACAACCAGATGGAAATCAATGAAATGTGCGTGGAACTATCACATCATCATCACTTTGTTGTCGGAACAAGACACAAAATACCACGTAAGCTGTCCCTAAATGCCCGACCGAACCATCTTAAGAGCAATGCCATTCGGTATGAACACCGTGGGCATCTGGCTCAGAGAAAGTGGCGCACTGTGCGTAGTATGCGCCGTTCTTGTTGATCCCATAGTCGGGGGTCCCGCATCTGAACTCTTGATAAGTACCAGTCGTCCCCCCATCACTTTTCCTGAGGTCAAAAGTACGGGTGCAAGGGTTGACACTGTCTGGAATCGGATCAGCCTTATGAACACCAGTCACAAAATTGGAGTCGTACTGGTCCAATGACACCCCCTGTTGATTTGAACGAAAAAGTGCAGTACTTCCTAAATGTGTAAGTATCAGCCTACCAACAGATTCACAAATCAGTAAGAACTTGCCTGTCTTTCGGGTCCCTTAGTTTTACAAATGCTTGGGTCGCGGCAGTCTTCACCCTTGGAAATGTCACGCTGGTCGCCAGTTTCTATACAGGCACGCTGTTCCAGCGACAGCCTACCAGAGGCCTTAAGCGCAAGTGCAACCATCAACAAGCAGGTAGTGCGGAGCTGCATGGGAGAAGTTTACAATGCGGGCCTGTGCTCCTTGGGATCGCCGCTTTATATGTACGACTGACAGGTTACCGAGGTCACTCTGGGTCACAGTCTCTTCAGATCTTCAACTTGGCCTCCAATACATCTTCCTGTTGGACGACGTCCCTGATCGGTCATCCCTTTTGATCGCCGGTCAGTAGAACACTTAAACCGGCAGTGCTCAGCACAGCCGACTGCCAAGATGTACATGTCCTCAAGCTCACCCATAACCCAGTCTGGGACGTCATTAATATGAGCCCAGTCTGGCACGACCTGGATGATGCATGGAAAGAGTCCGGGTTTGGCTACCCTGACTTTAGATTCATGGCCTCATATGCAAAACCAGTCGCGTTGGGTGACCAATTGAATATACACAACCGTGACACATTTGAAGAGTATCACTGCCAGCTTGCGTCTAATGTTTAGTTTTCTTTTTTCTCAATCCTCGACGCGCGCCGCTCGCACCCCTACGGCGGGCGCGTCCTCGGATTTCGAAAAAATTACAGAACACTGAATTTTAGTCCGTTATTTTAATTCGCCGTATACCTTGGGTTTTCGGCTCCTTCTGGAGTACATCCGCATGCATGCATCGATAGAGCCCCTGCGGACAGACCACCGGCATCGAACGAAGCGCTGATATTGGCAAACATTTGCGTCCAGTTCTCACGTTTTCAGAGCCACGTCAATGTTATGTACCTTGTAGCACAAGCCTAAGCTCATTTGGACTCAGTTTTTTCCATCTTCAGAGTCTACTGTTAGACACCAACAAAGGCAGGAGAATCAATAATTCCATAGTTAGAGTCAATTCCACCAAACTGAACATAAGACACCCAAGTGAGGTATTCATCATGATTCAGCTTCAAAGAATGTCCTTTGAAAAAATGGAACTGATGTAGAACAGGGAGCAAAATGAGATAACACAACGAAGATGCAGGGAGATGAAGAACCAACAATCACAATCCTGGTTTCATAGCCTGACTCCACGGAAACTTTCCCAAAAGAAATTCAACCATGCAAAAATTGAACAGAAGATAGAATGAGAGCACTCAGCTCCAATTTGAGGTTCATGATCTGCAAGAAACAATGCCTTCTCTGGTGGAACAACGTCTGTCGAGTGTCAATCGCATCGCCAATATCCGAGGAGTAGATGTGCACGAACAAGTATCTCCCGTCATGTTCGCAGTGAGAAACCTCCTCAGGGCACAAGATATCTGCAAAAAGACCTGAGAGCAGCCCAAATAATCCTCTGGAAATCAAAATCAAGCGGACTGGTATCCATAAGATATTAAACTCGAGGTATTCAGGGTTGAGCAAACATAAAACTTGATTTAGACGATGCGGACATGAAATGGATGTTGAAGCAGAAAAACTTTGAATTGTTTGGCGCAAGTTTGGCATTGTGTTCCCCGCTATATAGTTGTGTCGGCAGGGATCTGCGTAATCACGAGACTGGAGGAGTAAATCCCGGAGGTTACCAGTATGAACCGTACCAACACTCTGGTCTGCAAGTGTTGTTCAGGTGAATTCGTGCTTAGCCCCTATTCAGCACAAGAGAAGTAAGAAGGAAGTCAAGCATTTTACGTGAGGCACGTAAAACCCTCAAACGTAAGTCCGCGGCCCGAGATGTCAACCGTGTCTATGGTGCCGCTCACTTAGTCACCGCTACTTTTGTACAAGGATTGATCTCGGTCAAAAAAAATCGGATTTTTTATCCCTCTTGTAGAAATGCTCCTTTCAATGGTAGCTACACTTTCACAAGAGTGATTTTATTTCACATACAATCTGGGTGAGATAAACAAAACTTGACTCACCAAATTGGCCACTCAGAGTGAAATGTTGCCAGAGATGCTCGAAAACGGGTTAGCACGTCAAATTATTCCTTTTTTTGCGGCGCTGCGCGCGCTGTATCCATGCTTTTTTCACCAGAATTTCGGCTCTGATGGGCCAATTTTCGGGGTTTACCAGCCAAAAAAATTCTCCAGTCAATTTGGCCACTGCACAGCCACTGTACAAAAGTAGCGGTGACTAAGTGAGCGGCACCATAAATGCAACCACTTTGGATGCATTTAATCGTGAGTGCGACCCACCTGAGATGCAACCCTCTTCAAATGCAACCCATTGGAGATGCAAGCCACTCAAAATGCAACCAGATTTATTTTGACCACTCCACGGATGATACCAACCATTCAACCACGATGCAACCAGGGTACGGTACATGCAACCAGAGGCAATGTGACCTGTCAGTGGAAACCCCGCTATCTTTTTGCTAATTTTTGTACAGTATATCGCCCATACAAACCCCGCTTATGGACATTTGACCCCGGGACTTTGGAAACGCATGAGCGCCAATCGCAACTTTGGAGGCGCCCAAAGAAGTGCCTTGATCAAGCCCTGATTTTCGGCTCTCGCCGTGGCTTCCTTTTTCCGTTTTTCCCATGCCCACCCGAAACTTTGGAAGCGCCAGTTAGCCGCCGGGAAATCAGCGCCGATGGCAACTTCCTTGCCTTTTTCATTCAGCAATTTCCTTCCATTCGGTCATTGTGTCCGGGAATTTGGACAATCTATCGATCTAACTCGGTCATCAGGTTCTCGGGCTGTGAATTCCTACTTTTGAAAATGGGGGAGCTTCTGTTTGCCTTTTGCTTCCGCGGATGTGTACACCGTGACGGTGTTAGCAATGAATGAACTCATTTTCTCCTTTCTTTCATCCCACAACCTCTAGCACCTACGACAGTATCTGTTCTCCGGCATTCTCAAATCTCCTCCGTCAATCATTTAGCGCTTTGGTTTCTAGCGTTCTTCTCTCGCCTGACAGATTCTGGCAGTCACAGTCTATCTTTTTGACAGCATCTGTTCCTTGGCCTCGCATTTCTTGGACTGCCATACAGGGCATGACTTGCTAGCTTTCCTCTATCCCAGTTGAATATAGGTTGGAGCATTCTGATGAAGAAACAGAAGAGGAATATCGTCGTCAATTGCGATGAGAGGCTCAGAGGCAGCGCCGCACACACCTGGATGAGTCTGAACGTGAATGCAGCCAGGTTCCCGCGGGGACTTCTGAAGAACGTTATGAGCTTCAATGAAGGCATCAGAGGCATAAACCTCGTCATAGACCCGCTCGTCTGTCCCAGAAGCGGTGGTACGAAACCGCTTGAATGGTGTGGAGCTGCAAGGCTGTTACCTCCGTGAACGCGGCCTTGATGGCCTGCACGATAGATCGGCGATGACGACCAGGGACGCTAAATTTGCGCGACGGTGCATTCCTAACACCGGCGGGAATCTCAATGTCAACCTCTGTTTCAATCCACCCGTCCTTTACCCATGGTGCATCACCCGGTTTCGCCTTGTCCGAATCGTCGAGAACCTTATTCTCGCGATGGGCATTGAATCCAGCTAGATCACTGGCTCGAAAGTCGTCCGAAGTGATCACATCTGCAACGAGACGTGTAACCTCTGCCTCTGATTTGGAATTACTACCAGAGTTGGCCCAGTGCATGAGCCGGTAGATAGACATGTTGCGAAAGGGCCAGGGAGCAGGGGGAGAAAAGGTGGGCGTGTCGTCCACCGGAGGCGTCGAAGGAGGAGGTATGTTTGCCAGATCATCAGGTTGTAGGAGAGAGTCAGGGTCATAAGAGGGACAATGAGGATATTCGCGAAAAATACCAAATCGGTTGCACACAGAGCGCATAGTGTCACGAACATGGAGTATGACCCTTCGAGGACCTATAACGGGCTCTTGGGCAACGACGACAGGCGCCGGAGGCTCCGGCAGGACATCCTCAAAACGAGCAGGCAGACGGTAGTTCCTGCGCGGCCGACCAGTCTCGGTTACTGGTGGTGGGGGCGGAGTCACTGGACACGCCAGGATCGGCGCTGGGGAGGGGATCGTGGTGTGGGAGGCGATGGAATATTTGCACTCGTTGTCTTAAGTATGTACAGGTCAACAAACTACCGGTCCCTGGAGACAAGGACGTACACTTGGCTGAGAAACTCTAGAAGCCTTCTGGGCAAAAAGAGAATGTCGACGTGCCGTTGAGTCCTTTTTGGATTGCTTGTACGCTGCGCATGAGGAGCGATGTCGAGAAAGTCCTGCGCTCGAGTCAGAGGTGCGTGGGCAGGTCTTACAGCAAGCCTCGGTGACGGCCATAAGAAGAGCAAAGAGAAGGATAAAAAACAGAATCCTCATGGTGCAAAAGCACAAGAGTGGGGGGAGAGCTCAATCGCATGATATTCACGTTGCTGGGTATATACGACGGAGGTAGGAGACAGACAACGCGCTGTTTGCACCACTTTGTCCAGTAGAACGTGACCAAACAAGTTGGTATTTCTTTAGACTCGATACCAGGGCTCGCCCAGGTTCCTCCACAGCCGCGGTTTCGAGGATAACAATCCTGGTAGCGGTATTAAAATCGAAATTCGAGAAAATTGAATATTTTTGACGTGTGACACAAAGAACGTGATGTTACAGTGTGACTGAAGTTTGGGTTATCCTCTCCACGGCGGCTGCCCGATAACATATACAAATAACATAGCCACAACGAGACCCCGGACGTGACCTGGCACCAGGCCGTATTTGCTCGACGCGTCTCCCGTCAATAATCGCGTCCTCCTCACTGCTCGGCATCATCTACAGGTCCCCCGCGATACTCCTTCACTGAAATACGCGCCAAGGCCGTCGAGCATCTCGGATACCAGCCGTGCTATTGGCAAATCAAGGTCGTCGAGGCAATCCTCAAACGCGACGGGGACGTTGTCTGTATCTCGGCAACTGGGTCTGGGAAGACTCTGACCTTCTGGCTCCCACTCCTATTCAAATCCGACGGCATTCAGCTTGTCATTAGCCCTTTAAATATCCTCGGAGATCAGAATGTTACCCAACTCGAGGGAATGGGCATAAATGGGATTTCAATCACGTCGGAGACCGCGACGTACCAGAATTTCCAGGTATGTCACTTTCTGTCTGATTTGGAACATATTAATGACGCGACGCGACACGTTCTTCTGCAGGATATCGAGGATGGAAAATATAGAGTAATTGTCACCAATGTAGAGACAGGACGGAGGCTTCGACCAGCTGTGGAAGACGCCTCTGTTCACGTCGCGTCTAATTAGTATTGTGTGGGATGAGGGCCATTGCGTGAGTAAATGGGCCGGCTTCCGTCCAGAGTACAAGGAAGTCGGCCGTCTACGCTTCCTCATCCCACGCTCCATTCCCTTCGTAATCGTATCGGCCACACTGCCGCCTACCGTGCTTTCCGATGTGATGCATACCCTTCAAGTCCAGCCCGATAAGGTTACCATAATCCGACGCTCGAATGACCGCCCCAATATCCATTTGGTTGTCCGCGAGATGAAGTACTCAATGAGTAGCTTCAGGGACCTCGCGTTTCTCATCAAAGAGAACTGGCAGCCTGGGGATCCCGTACCGCCAAAATTCTTGATCTTCTTCGATAGCATCGCTGATGCAGTCGAGGCGGCAAAATTCCTCCGCGGACGCCTACCTCTGGAGTACCGCCACAAAATCAAGTGGTTTAATTCGGAGATGTCCTCCGAGTTCAAAGAAACAGAGTCGGAAGCATTGAAGTCTGGCAAAATCTGGGGTTTGTGCTGCACCGATTCATTCGGGATGGTACGTGTCTAATTGAGTCGTGAGTATCAAGTCTGATGCTTGTACGACAGGGTCTCGATCTCGCCGACATCCTTCTCGTTATCCAGTGGCGGTCCACGTGTGACATGTGTACTCTCTGGCAGCGACTTGGCAGAGCTGCCCGCGCTATGAACCTCACTGCGCGGGGCCTTTTTTAGTGGAGTCGAAACGATTTGCCTACAATATTGCAAAGGCTGAAGCCAGGGCTGTGAAGCGGGCTGAAACGATAAAGAAACGGAAGCAACTCGAGGACGCACCAGAGCAGCCGGCTGCTAAACGCGTTGCGGTTGCGACTCAAGACTCCCCCGACCTCCCTGTCCATGTCCCGCAGCCCGTTCCATCTGTGCCTGCGCCTGCAGACCTTGACGAAACCGATGTCCCTGATGACCCCTCGACGTCGATGCACTACCCACTCCCTCCACCATGTCCTCGGACGAATACCGCGCGAGTAGGCGTGCTGTCTATGATGCTCTCGTGCAGCATGAGCCGGCATGGAAAAAACCGGCCAAAAAAAAAGGTGCTGATCGTCTCGAGCCGGCACTCGACAACTTGATCAACGCGCCGACGCGGCAGCTGGGAAATCCCTGCTACCGGGAACCTGCAACAATTTTCTTCGGGAACGACAAGACAGGTACGTTTACTATGTTTACCTGCGTTGCTCTTATACTTACCTCCACAACCTCAGTCTCAACTCATCTAGAATGCCGTCCGGACGTTCCCGGTGGGTGTACACGATGCAAAATATCCGATTCGGAGCTCTGCTGCGAGCTCTGTACCCCCGACGACTTCACCGACTTTGCACGCGTTGATATCCCCAAACCAAAACAACAACCGCAACGCTCCCGTATTGCGGCGTTTACAACCGCCTCAGCCGACATGGCCTTGCGAGAGGCGCTTCATCGCTTCCGCAAGGAGCGTACCAACGAGGTCCTGAGCCCGTTCAGCTTTAGAAAGCACGGTGCCGGTGCGATCATGTCAGACGACGTGCTTTCTCGGATTGCCGATTGCGCCCATTTCCACAAGATCCAGACGACGGCTGATTTACTCCGAGAGACACGCTGGCATCGGGCTGCCGAGGATGGTGCCAAGGTCCTCGTTCTTATCTCTCAACACCTCCCAATCCCGCCCCCACCCCAACCCTCTATTTCTTTTACCACCCCCCTTCGTGCCGGAATAATTTCGAATAATGCCTCCCCTACATCGCCGTCGACACCGAAGAATCGGAGGTGCAGTAAATGCCATCTCCTTGGGCACATTGGTGGGTTCTTCGCATTTTTTGCGTCCTATTATAAAGCTAACAAGTCATATTGAATTTATAGCTTCCAATCGTAAATTTGCTCTCTGGGCACCTCGCACCCCTCGAGGCCGTGTAATCGACTCCGAAAACACTCCCCCCACTCCCCTTACCCCAATAATTGACACGCCGCAGCCATCCGCATCGACAGCAACATTTTCATTCAATCTTGCTGCTATGGCTGTTACTCCCCGCCCGGCCCCGCGGCCATTAAACTTCGAGCGTATCCCACACTTTAATAGCGCTCCTGCCACACCATTTCGTTCCTCTTTACTCGCTACCACAGTGCCGGTGGTAGCTACACAAACTGCACCGTCGCAATCGACGTCGATGACCTCGAATTCCCGATTAGGACTTACCTCCGACAATATACCATCTGCACATCCGACACCGTCCAGTTCACAGCTCACCTCAGCTGTGGAACCCTCTTCATTAGTTACTTCCTCCCTGGCACGTCCCGAGTCCCCCTTCAGTCCCTCTAAATATTTAAACCCGTTCCATTTTTACTTCTCGCCGTAACTTAATGCGCCACTTGTTGTGTGTGAAGTAATTTATTTATTATTGAACAAGAAGATCCTCAGGCTCTATTTGAGTGTCCCCAAACCTGTTATCTTCGCCCAAGGGATGCTCCTGCTCTGTATCCTCTCCCGAAAACATTTTATCTTGACCTTGATTGATTATGTCGGGAATAATGTAAGCAGTTGTCCGGCCGGTACGACGTTCGTTTGGCTGATGCTCTTGCATGTATTTCGATGTCTTTCCGAGTGTTTTAGTCATGTCCGGGGCTCCCTGTTGGGAAGTGAATGATGCAAGGTGAAAATTGCGTTCGATGTTCTCGCAGCATTGGCTGTAAATATGAATGGCCTGCAGATTTCCCGCAACTGTGGACTGCTTCACATCGAGTGAGCGTGCGGGGGGCCCATCGCATTTGGACAACTGGGATCTGCTCGATCATCTCTGGGTTCTCAAGCTCGGCAGAGAATACATCGAAATAACTTGGGCCATATGCAATCAGGTCTGACCGAAAAAGCCACGCGTTGAACCGCTCGCGGCACGTTAAATTCGATGGATGGGCCGTCTCGGGGTGAAGCTTGTCTAAATGCTGCTCCAGTTCAAGCATGGTAGGGGTTGGTGGAGCGGTGCTAGCATCGAAAGCAGGATTAAGAGGATTCTTCTTCCACAATTCCTCTGAGCAGCGGAGGTGGTCGGCCTCAACACCGTGCTCGAGGAAAATGAGGCCGGCGGATGTCAGGTGTGTGAGCGTGTCTGTGGATTTCTCAACAACCGGTACAATTCCAGGAAAATTGATGTCGAAATTGTCGTATGCATATCCGACGAGGAGGGTTTCTCCCATCGCACGAAGGGTCTGGCGGGTTTCGCGGGAAAGGGAATGGACCGCATTTTCGATGGCGTCACTTGAAATGGAGATACCCATGTGAGCAAGGGTCTCAATGACCTTGTATGGGGTGTTGGAGGCATGAAGGAAGATGCCGAACACACTTTCGAGCGCATTGCATTTCACATTCGTACTCTGCATCATTACACTTATCATGACAACTTTTTTCTGTCGATTACATTAATACATGTCTATGTACGTTCTAACCAAAGCTTACTATCACGATGAGGGCATCACGTCTCTCCGTACGCTTCTGAGCTCGCTGCGCTGGGCTGTCCTCCGGTAAATCTGTGTCCATGAGATTATCCTCTTCGATATCGGGTTGCCGATTGGCCGACAGCAAAAGTCCCAGTTAATCCCACAACTCCGGAGCAAGAGTCTTCATTTTTGTGGCCATATCTTCGATGCGGAATTCTTGCAGCTGAGCGGCAGATGTGTTTGCGGCTAAAAAATGCCAGCCGTTCTCTTTATCCGCAAGATCTCTGATGAGCTGAGCATAGCGAGATTTAATTATGCCATGAGCCCAGGCCAGGGTGGAATCCGAAATTCTAGGATGCTTTAAGAAAGCACCGAGGATGTCATCGGAATGTGCGACGAGATCATTGACGGCCGGATGATTACTGAAGTCCGGGTGTCTGAGAACGGAGACGACAAATGTTGGCACGGTGAGTTTATGATGATCGCAGATGTCTAACACGGCATTGAGCTGAGTGCGAGAAGCCGTCTCGAGGGCCATTTATAGGCGTGGAAGGATGCGGAGGCCGAATCGGGAATTTGGGGTCCTGTGGCTATGTTGTTTGTATATGTTATCGGGCAGCCGCCGTGGAGAGGCTCACCCCCAACTTTCCGTCACAGTAACATCACGCATAACACGGTATCCGAATTTCCGGGGGTCCTTTACACACCAAGTGTGAATGAGTGATTTGCCTTTTTAATAGTGCAGCTCATTGAAATTCTGAATAGCCAGAACCTCTTTGTATCCTATTGTGAAGGTCATGAAACATTGTCAGGAATTTAGGGAGCCAGGAGGTGTGCATACAGACTGTGTAAAGGAGCGTAAGTCGGATTTGGCCAAATTTGATAACTTTTGATAGCATGTGTTCACTTCGTTCTTGCCCGTCTTTCATGCCCAAAAGGCCATAAAATACCCATATATAGTCATATCTCAGGGTACAGAACATATTTGGTCGAAATTTGCCCCGATGTGGCCGATTTCCAAGGTGTGTAAAGGAACCCCAGTGTGTCAAGGACCCCCCAATACTGTCACCCTCTTTATAAAATTATGTTTCTCTGTCTGTCCAAAGCCATTTTGAAATTCCGGTATCAGCGCCTCGGCTCCACCCGCTTTTTAGCGCTCATCTAAGCGCTGGCGAGTTCCAACCGCGCTCTTGTGTTCCTAAAATATACAGTATTTGGGCGCGGTGCTCCGCGGCCCACCACTTCGGTTGGACCTCGCCAGCGCTAGCTGTGGGAATCCATGACAACATTTTTCGTTTGCTGTCAACTTCACCGGAACGACCCTTCCCTGAACCCCCAATTAACAAGCATTTGTGGACTCCAGTATCTAAACCGAATATGCAGATCGAAATCAATCAATCGAATAAATGTTTTCGCTCTTTACATCAAGGTATTCTAGGTTACAACTTGAACCAGAAAAATTAAAACACTTTTACCTCTTCCCAGAGTTCTTCCATTCACTGGTGTGAGCATTGCGAGCCCAAAACCTGGCATAAATATTCGTATACGCGTCCTGAGCTGCTGGATCACTGGCGGCGGCCTGGGCGCAAGTAGCGGCGTTGTTTAGACGCGTATCTGACAGATCCGAGAGCTCTGATGTGAGGTATTCAAGTGAGCCATGGGGAATGGTAGTTTTGGCTGCCAAGAATGAGACATCATCCTCGTCGGGCACCTCCTCGACAGTCGTGCGATATTTAGAAGGTTTCGAGGCTCATTCAATGAATGCTCATTGTAGAATTGCTCTGGGGGACCAGTCGGCGCGTCTGATGACGCGTTGCGATAGAAAAAGCTGCCATTTGGGGACGGAAAGTGACCGGGAACGGAGATCCTGACATGTGAAGAATCTGTCAAGAATACATCTTCCGTGATGAGATTTTGTGCCGCGGCATCGACAGAGATATCAGATGGGGAGGTGGAAGCCTTTGGCTATGTCGGAAAGTCAAATGACGCGTCGGAAAATTGGTATTCGTGCACCACGCATATTTTCCTTCTTTGAATCTGAATCCCCAAATCTTCGTTTTTTCCGTGGGGAAAGGTGCTCTATAACTCATATGAAGTGCTTTTAGTTTCCGCAGTGGTACATAGGCTCCCGATGCATCATTTTGTATATAGGCTCTTAGGCTCCTTCCGCTATTCGCAGTGTAGCTCGTAGGTTACGAGGTGTACTAACAAGTTGCCTATGTCCTGATTTTCGGTTCCCAAAGGACGCGGAAACAGAACGGAGGCAATTAAAGATGTACCCAAGGTTCCTAATGCTGCGCCATTCAATTATTTTGTCTAAGACATACTCGTCATCACAAAAAGTAACCGTTAATTGATTTATTGCGTCATACCCCGTGCATTGATTTCGACTACCAACCACCACCATATGCCTAAGGATACTACCCGTCGACAACTTGACTCACCTCGGAAAAATCGGTTCATCGGGGCGGTCCAGAGCCATGGCAATATCAGCCGTGCATGTCGCGATCACGGGATCCATCCATCAACCGGCCGCGACCTCTGGAACAAGTTCCGGGAGACCGGCTCAACAGCCAATCGACCCCGGAGTGGACGCTCCCCCATCTTCTCCAAGCCTGAGAAGGCTATCATTGTCCAGATTGCCAAAGACAACCGACGGAAACCCTTCCGCGAAATTGGCAATGAAATTGTCAATGACAGCATTCCGCACGTGTCAGTGAGGGCACCATCCGGAACACCCTGGCCGAGGAAGGGTATCATAGACGTGTAGCAAGGAAGGTTCCATACCTCACGCCTGCTACGAAACAGAAACGCTTGCATTGGGCGAAGGAACGGGCCAAAACGATGGCAACCCAGGATTGGCATGACATCGCTTGGTCCGACGAAGCTTATGTGTGCCTAGACGACAAGAAAGGCCGGGTGTGGGTCACCCGCCGACCTGGGGAGGAACTTTTGGAGGAATGCTGTGTGGCAGCTGTGCCACAGAGCCCAGTACGCGTCATGGTGTGGGGAATAATCATGAAAGGGGCAAAAGGGCCACTTTTGGTATTGGAGTACCCTGGCAGCAAGGGAGGAGGGATGACGGCGAGCCGGTACATTGATCAGGTGCTGGAGGGTCCCCTCTCCAAGTTCTATCATGATATGAAGCCCAACTTCCAGTTCCAACAGGATGGCGCAGCCTCTCACCGTGCCAAAATCACAAAGGCTTGGCTCGCCGAGCACAACATCCCCATTTTCCCCCACCCACCTACTTCACCGGATGTATCTGCCATTCAACCTGTCTGGCACATCCTCAAGACTCGTCTCCGTGACTACCAGCCCCATCCATCCAATGAAGCGCAGCTACGCAGCGCAATTTTGGAGGTTTGGTCAAAAATCACGTGTGATGAAATTGATCAATTTATTGACTGTTATCCGGGCTGTAATCAAGGCAAAGGGCAGCCATACTTCCTATTGAACATGTACATGTAGTTTGTAGAAGAAAATACCTCAAATTTCCGTTGTAATAATCAAATTCACGGTCACTTTTTGTGATGATGAGTATCCTCTTCAACGTCGTCAACGACTTCACTCCTGAAGAGGAGGTTCTTATTTTCAGTCTTTGATTTAACCACGATTTAACACTGATTTAACTCGCCAACTTTCGGCATCAGATGCCGATCTACTTTACCGTGAGAGACTTTGCACTGACACGTGACTGACACGTGCGCAGTTTCTTCACTTCCAATTCGGCAGCATTCTGGTTAATGTACGGCCCCGCGGCCCAGGCTCCAGGGCTATTGCAACTCGACCTTTCTCCTGCGGCTGATTGTAGGCATCCGCAAGGCGCATCGCACCCCACACAGGAGGTGAGATACACAACGTTGTCCCTCAGATCGTCGCAATTAAGCTTGAGCCACAGTTGAACTTGCGAGCGTTGACCTCATGTATAGAGTTCTATAAGGCCGCCGAGGCTCTTTTAGTATGTTTCCCCAGTAAAGAAGGCATCTCATTTCTCAAGCACAACAGACCGGCACAGATGAAGCAGTCGTTGCACAATCTTATCCGATTGGTGCGGCAAGCAAGACGGATTTACTGGCAATGCTCAATGACGTAAGACGGGAATGTGAAACCCGTCTGGCAGTTTCTTGTCGCCCGACGTACCAAAATTCATCCTGGATTCCGCCTCTCAGTGTCTCACGGACGACAAAAATCAAGGTGTTGGCACTCGGTCTTCGGAGGAAACCCTGTTCCCAGCGTCCGGCGAAAGTTTTGCTGCCGGTGCGCTTGCTCACGGATTGTTCTACGCCGACTGAATTCGATCTTAGACCGCGTGTTGCCCGATAATGAATTCATGTGGCTGCTTGCGAAGCGATGGCAGGAGCCGCCGCTATCGCACTACAATTTGGTGTCGGGAAAAGCCGTTGCGGTCTTGCACCGTCTCTCCCAATGGCCCTCACCGTTACCCCACCATCCGACGTTTCCCGTCCCCGACTGTGAAGAGCTTCCCGCCAGCTCCTTCGTCCTCGAAGACCTCCTCGCAATGGACCAGGACCTAATCAATTACCACGATCTCTGCGCGCAAGACAGCACACCAATGGACACGGTGTCTTCGGTGCTCGATATGCTTTTGAAAAGTTATTTTACCCAACCATGGCGCACCGGGAAAAGAATTGTTTCCATGTCCAACATCGCGGCGACCGACAGCGGGATGCTTCGCTGCCGTTTGGACTGGACGGCTATTGTCGGCGCGCTTGGCGCCGGTTTCGCTTTCGGGGACTATCATTGGCAATATACTCCGGAGGAACTTGGCAAAGTATTTCCACCGACGCGTCCAAAGGTTACGAAATCCGATCGGACCCAGTATCTCGAACGCCGAGGTAAAGAGCCCTGGACGGCGTCCGTCCGAACTCCCCCAGGCTGGTTCAGCGACATGCACGTTGACTTTGCAGGTCTCGCTCAGGCCATTGTGCATTGCGACGGCGAGAAGCTTTGGTTATTCTGGCCAGCCACTGCCAAAAACCTTGACTGGTGGGGCATGCAACACCCTCAGCCGTGGATAGGTCATCCATCTCGGCTTTTGGAGGCCCTCGATGCAATGGAGGGCTTGGAGGTGATGCATGTCACTGATGCTTGCGCATTTATTGTTCCCCCCCTTCTGCATTCACGCCGTCATCGCGTTCGCAGGCTCATCGCACACATGCGTCTCTTTCGCACATGCGGCGCATTGGCCCTTGGCGCGGAGAGGTCTTGAGTTCTGCAAAGTGCTCGTTCGTAACCCCATGTACCCGGCGCGCAGCGCCATGGAATTGGTCGAGAAGGTCGTGCACGAGACTCCGATCTGGGAGCGAGCGATGGGACCAAATAGCGAGGCGGCCACCTATCTTGCTGCGTGGAAGGTGGACACTGAGACTATTTATGAGCGCCACAAGAATAGAAACATTAGCTCCGCATAGTACAATAGCGGTATACAGTAAAGAAACAAGTCATATGGAGATTAATAGCGTGAATAGCGTTAATCAAGAAATAAGTGCTCCAAAAAAGTTGTGACCAAGAAACAGGAAACAATCTTATGCGCCCCTGCCATCGCCAAAATAAAGTAAGAACAATGTCCCAAGAACTCAGTCGGATATTTCAAAAGCCGAAAAGAAATCGAACGAAACACACCTTCAAATTGCAAAGAAAACGAATCTCCAGCTGACGTGCTTGCTTGGGATGTATTGTCGAAGTCAAGATCCGAGGGAAACTTTCTCCACGCAGGGGTATATTGGATCCGCGCGTCTCGATCGTCCAAGAAATATGGACCGACCTAGTCTGTAGTTTACCGCGCGCCGGGTAATTGGTCGCCGACCTTATTACTAATCATCGGAGTTTGAATCTGTTCCCACGCCTTTACATCCGCGCCGTCATTGCTCTCCCGCTCTTCTTGATCTCTCTGGCCTGCACCAGCCTGGAATGGCGCCCCGTTTTCGCTGGAGAGACCCCGAGGGAGTCCGAACCATCACCCAAATCGTCAAGAACATGATTCCACAGTGGAAAGATGGTCTATATCCGTGGCAATTGAAGCTCGTTGTGCGTATCCTTGACGGCGATGTATCTTCTGCTGCATTGCGACTGGTGGCGGCAAATCTGCGCTCTTCGGTGTCCTAATCATTGTTCTTAAAGAAGTGGCTCGGCGTCCCGATCTGTATCCGGATCTCCCGGCACGACTGCTCCCAGTAGGACTCGTCATTACGCCGACAAAAGGCCTGGCTGCGAATATTGTAGGATCCATTCTGGTCTCCTACACTCATATGAATTTTATGCAGGTCCTCGAGCTCAAGAAACTCAATGTCCCTGCCTTTGCTTACTGTCACGAGACAGTTACAGAAGCGCGTATCACTGGCCGCAACCTCGTGCACGAAATCCGTGACTGCAAGACTTGGAACATAATCTGTGTCGATCCGGAGCACCTGCGTGAGAAGGCTTGGCGACAAATTTCCGCGTTCGACGTCTTTCGTGCGAATATCGATGTCAGATTTTGAACACGAGTTTGGGCTATCGCCGGTGTCGAGTTTCGGTAGGGGGCGCAAGCGGTCGAGCAGCGACCACCCGTCGATACGGAGCGCCGCGACGTCGGAGCTGGATATGTTCTCTATCGCGCCGCAACCACCGTCACCGCCGATCCTGATGAGCCTCCCGCCCCCGCCACGGCGGACAAAGTCGCGCACGTCGTCGCTGTCGCGATCGCAGTCCGAGCTCGTGACGACGCTCTCACCGCCCCCGCGCCGGATTCTGCGCCCAAAGATCTCAGTTGAGGCGTGGATGCACCGGCAGTCGATCATGCGAAAGCCCTCGTTCCGAGTACGACAAGGAGCTGGACCCGCCACCACACCCAAAGTCGATGCCGCGCCAGGCGAGCTTCCTGGATCTCACGCGAGACTCGTTTGATTCGAGCCGCAGTGTGGACTTGGACTTGCTGGACTACAACTAACCGCCGATGTACTGAAAATCCGGCTTTTTATTTCTAAAAGTTATTCGAACCGTACATATACCGGCCTGATATATATATCCTTCGTCCTTCCGATGCACACTCAATTAAATAATTCACCTTTTAGTCACCACCATTCATTCGCGCTACCTTTCCTCACTCGCTCCCGATCTCGACAGACCGTGAAATAGGACTAGTACTAGAATTACATGTAAGAATATCCACTCCGCAATCATCCACCTTAGTCCGTTTCGTCTGTGTGATATCCCGCGCGCCGAATGGCGCCAAGGCGCGAGCGAGCGGCGCCGAGGTCCTTCTCTAACTTGAGGATCTCCACCTGCTGCTCCATCTCCTGCCTCTTGAACTCCATCACCGCCATGTTCGCATAGTCGGACAGCTCGTCTTGCACCTGCTGCGCGGTAATCACCTTGACCTGGCGCACCAGTGCCCGCCACGCCTCCCTGACCGCCTTCGCCGCCCACTCAAGCCGCTCTTGCCATCAGGTTGGCTTTCACACGGGACGCGGCGACGAGCTGCGCCGTAGCTCCAGCGACCCCCGTTCGATGCGACAATGGGCTGCTCGAGGGAGTGCGTCCCCGACAGCACACCGTCCGCACTCTCGATGAGCAGGTTCGTCGAGAACGCAACCGATTTGGCGGCGGAAATCAACCCCTCCGTCCACCGATTGTTCCGCTTGTAGAACTGCTGGCTCGAGCTCGATCCGCGGCCCTCGTTGACAATCTCCTGCTGCGAATCGGTCGCCGCCTTGATAAGCCGTGCGATGGTGTTGGTGATCGCCATTGTCGCCATCGCAGTTGCCAGGATCGAGTCGTGCACCTGCAGATCGAGCGCGCTGAAGCGAGAAGAATCCCGTGGGCGGGACATGAGGGCCTGCAGGCGCTCGGTGGCCAGCTCAATCGCGCGAGCAGCGCTGGACATCTCGTGCTCGACGATATCGCTCTGGGGCTGAAGCAGAGGCAAAGCTGGTGATTACCGGAACAATTTGGGGGGGCGGATGTCTTTGGTAGCTTCGCACGAGCTTGACTGGCGGCTGCAGAGGATTTCCGTCCATTTGGTGATTCAAAGTCGTCTCCAGAGGGTCTTCAGGAACGTTTGACGCGTGCAGAGGGGAAAATTTGGGCTGTAGGCGTGGCAGAGAAGAAAGAAGACGCGTCGCTATCGATTGTCACCGGGTGTGACATGACGCGAGTGTGGTTTCAAACTCCGCTGGTTTGTAATAGAGGCGGCGAGCAATCAAGCGATCAAGCTGATCAACAGACTACAAACTACCGAGGTACGAGGTTCTTCACGTTTGTAGCGTCTGTCTACGAGAGACTAGGACCGACCACCCGCTGACATGTTGAGTTGTACATCAGATAATCCAAAAATATCACTGGAACTCGACGTTCAGCTATTTTCACAGCGTGAACTTCAGAGAATGCACCACCAACGGCCTGGGCTGTTGTCTGTGTGATCACAAGGGTATGCGACCCATTGTTTAATGTCGGTGAGGTCCAGAGCGCATCATGGTAGACATTGGCGGCGAGGTCTCCGGGCGGCGTGAATGTGCTTGTGAATGTGTCGTCCACCACGAACGTCAAGCTGGACTCCGGAGGGTTTATAG
This sequence comes from Mycena olivaceomarginata, assembly GCA_029378375.1. Taxonomy (NCBI): domain Eukaryota; kingdom Fungi; phylum Basidiomycota; class Agaricomycetes; order Agaricales; family Mycenaceae; genus Mycena; species Mycena olivaceomarginata. The sequence goes on along the minus strand of JARKIC010001116.1, from coordinate 104,682 downwards.
GCGCCACTGTCCCATACACAGTTATTGAGGTCCCTGGGGAGGTTGAACTTGTCAAGTCATCGGACTTTTAGTACCTTCATTGAAACTCTTGTATATGATCGTGAAATGGAAGGGAGACATTGAATTACGAAGCGCCGAGAGGAAGAAGAGTCCAGGATTCGGGGACGCGGACTTTCAGTTGTCATTGAAGCAATAGGCGGAGGCGAATGACAGATTTCTGGCCTGTTAGCTTCCGAAGACAGAGTTTAGCCAATTCCACTTTGAACCATTTCCCTTTCCAAGGGAGACATCGAGGCAAACGGCAAGACAAAGGCAAAAGCAAATACCTGACTCAATGTTCGGCCGATAACTGTGGCTGCCTTGCAAAGGCTACATGAGATAATGACTGTCAAATCAAACCATCCAATAGTGTTCAAAATGCCATTACGAAGCATGTGATTCAAAATTCCATTTCGGGGCATGTGGTTTAAAATGCGAAAATCTCACGGGATCATTTCAAACCTTAAATATGTCTAGTGCTCCCTTATCCCTCCTGCTGTCGGCTGAATTAAACCATTTGATAGTGAGGCACAGGGTTCAAAATAGCATTACGAAGCATGTGATTCAAAATGGCATTTCAAGGCATGTGCTTCAAAATGCGAATTGAACCATTCAATTGTGTTCAAAATGGCATTAAGAAGCATGTGATTCAAATGCCATTTCAAACCACATGCCTTGAAATGGCATTTTGAATCACATGCTTCGTAATGGCATTTTGAACACAATTGAATGGTTTAATTCGCATTTTGAATCACATGCTTCGTAATGGCATTTTGAACACAATTGAATGGTTTAATTCGCATTTTGAAGCACATGCCTCGAAATGGCATTTGGAATCACATGCTCCGTAATGGCATTTTGAACACAATTGAATGGTTTAATTCGCATTTTGAAGCACATGCCTCGTTGTGAAGAAGACTCGTCCTCACCCTATCGTACGCCATCTCCGCTTCTAGCGTATTCGTCTCATTGATTCCACTGTTTCACAGATCCAAGTCGGTTTTCTCACTGTACCTCAAGCCAAATTTGAAAGGTTTTGACCACGACTCAGCCTACAGCCATTCTGGGCTACAAAATGAATACAAACGGCCAAAAAAAAAAAAAAATCTAGACATGAAGAACCAAGTAGGTTTTGGCTACCTAACCTTGTGCGCCACAAACTGCTACAAATTCCAAGTCTCATCGGATGATTCTGGCGCTTCGCTGCCCCACCGGGGCACCGCAATTTTGTGGCTGCTGTGGACGACGTGAGCGAGCCGGAGCATCGGTTCCAGCTTCTATTGGGAGATTGAGCACGGCTGGTGGTTTAGTCATGGATTCATGACCGCCTTCAACCTGGAAAGGGTCAGAAACTCCGTAAAGGTGCAAATAAGTGGTGACATACAAATAAAAGACTCCACAAACTGAGATTTGCTGTCGACAGCGGGATGTGTTCGCCATTTTTGGCAACCAAGCAAAATGAATCATGCTTTTGACAACGATGCATTTCCTCTAGTCTCTTATAAACAGACGCTATAACATTAAACCTCGTACCTCGGCTGTTATAGTCTGTCATTGACCTCGATCGAATGATCGCTAGCGGCGCTATTACAAATCACAAAAAATTCCCGGCTTTCACAAGGGCGCAAGGACGCGTTTTTCGCTCTTTCAAGGCCATAGGTAAGTTTAGGAATACAATTCCTGTAAGCTGTTCTACCGAAGTTTGAGCGGAAAGTTGCAGAAGCGCAATGCCGGAATCTGATGTCCCGGCACACCAAGACAGTCAATACTGTGATTCCTGGCGAAGAGCCCACGAATGGTAATTTGGAAGAGGTAGTTCGATTGGATATGATGTTTTGAGAGACTTCCTCTCCCAAATTTTGTGAATATGGCTACCATAAGGGGAGTGGCTGCAGGGACATTTCCTCCAGTTCTCGCAAGACCTCCGCTTTCGATTTCTTGCCTCGCCGAGCTTGAGATTCGTCGTCATCTTCGTCGCTATTCAGTTCGGTCTCATGGCGTTTGTACTGCCGTGAATCAGACGCAATGAAGCCTGCAGCACGCCAGAACTCACCTTGGATGCGGGCTTCTTCGTGGACTTGCCAGGCTTCTCTTTCCCGGGCTTTGGTCTCAGATCAATGATAGTCGCTTTGAGCTCCTTCTTGACTTCGATTTGCCGTTTTCATGGGCTTCGAGCTCGCGACGGGCAGCAGAAAAAGAGCCGGACAACATGAAGAGGGCTTTGAGGACAAGAGGTAGTTCATCTTTGGTCGAACAGTTGAGTTTGTATGCAATATTCAGGTCTTTCTTTCGGACGTCCATCGTGTCGGCAATGTTTTGAAAGAACTCGGTGTATCCTATGTCGGACGACATAGTAATGGTATCAGACGCGGCACCGACGGGCACCGTGAACTCTAGTTGAAAAGCTAGTGCAGCGGTCAGAGTTTTTCGGTCAGAGATGTACTGCACTGAACGCACACTGATCCTCCTCTTCCTCTTCCTCGCAGTCATCGTCGCCTGAACTCGCCTTCACATCCCCTTTCTCATCCGGTTTCCTGCTCTTCCGCGTCGCCTGTCCCCGCAAGTCAATTGTTGCAGTGTTGATATCTGCGTCCTCGTCCTCGTCGTCGTCGGAAATCGTCAGCGGCAACGTGGTTGACATGCGATCGTCCATAATGATGTCCGACTCGGAGGACGACACAAGAGATGAAGAACCCGTCGGATGTCGCGTGCTAGGGAGTTTGACTGTGAGCTTTATGGTCGTCTCTTTTGCCGTCTCTTTTTCCGTAGGTTTGTTCGCGTCCTTGCGAAGCCTCCCGCGAGGCCGTGTGACAAGTGTGGTGGGATGGTTCCACAAGTTACTTATGAAATTTAACTTGCTCTGCCACAAGTAACTTGCAGCTAACTCATGGCTGAGTAAGTTAATTTTACAAGTACCATAAAGTACAAGTTAGAACAAGTAACTTACAAGTTACTTGTAAGTTACTTGTAAGTTAGATCAAAGTAAGTTTAATTGTGTTTACTCCAACTAACTTGTCGTTAAATTAGGGCGATTAGAGAACCGCCGGACGATTTTGAGGTGGCCAAGTCAAGTATTAATGTATAATGCTGATACAGGGACACTCAGAACTAACACCTTAATTTTGGGGCTCCGAAGCCTCATAAATATTGAAATACCGAGTTTGCATCCACATAGCACACATTGAGTTGTCTCAGGCCATGGCTGCATGTAAGGATATCATGATCTTGTCCCCTTGCACCTCTCTCAGACCGCAACATGAGAACTGGGACCGATTGATCGTAAACGTTAGTGTTGGCGGGGGGTTGATGCGATCTGATCGCAAGTTAGTTTGTCTGATATAACTTGGCTTGCAGCGAACTTCAGCTAAGTTCAGGAAACTTATTGACTTGGCTGTGTGTTACTTTTTAGGCTGATTATTGAGTTTCAAACGAGATGGAGGCTGTGATTTTCGACACAGTCCAGGGTTGGTTCAACTTGTGAGGCACACCAAAACTCAAGAGTCGGGATCGAAATACTTCAGTCCAAGCACCCAGTGAATCCAGGGTTCCCCAATATTGTATAAGGTGCCTCCTATCTGAAGAGGTGATATAGCCCTATGTTCAATAAAGCGTGCTGGCATCGGAGCACGCTGCATCTGGCACGATTTTTTATTATACGGGGCCACTTCCCCTAGTTATCTAGGGCTTTCAAACCGTTAATACCGATGGTCCTGTATCTGTGAAATAGGCCCAGGAAGAAACAAATGATTCGGTTAGGAATATTGGAGACTCAGTGTGGGTTCAGACACAGCAGTGCTGGTCTGTAAAATGTCTCCATGTTGAGGTCTCGGAAGCGCCTGGGAGATACTGAGAAACACTGAAGTTCGAAACTTTGTCCTAACGGGCGATGGTGAATAATACTCAATGGCAAAGTCGTCGCTCAACCAGAATATTGGGCTCAAGGTGAGGTGGAATTTCAATGGTATTCTCTGAGCCCTCGTGGAGAATAGTCTTGTTACGATATTATCTCTGCCTACAACAATCTCAACACACCCTCGGCGCCCCTCCATCCACACCCATGAAATACCAAACAGACCCGGACCACGCACTCTGCCTACAAGCGACCTCGTCATCATGGAGCTGAGTCAGGTGTGCCTTCAACTACGGCATGTTATACGAGCTGCTTCAACTTCGTCTACGCTCGGTTTCAGAGAGCCAAGTTAATAAGAAGGGATGCGAGCATATCGCAAAGCGTTCCGCACAGCTCGTGCAGGATATCTGGAGGCAGACGAAGGATTTCGGTGTCGTGCTTCCGGAGGAGGTGGAGAGGAGCGTTGTTGACATCGAGAAGTATGTGTTTTCCTGACTCACCTCGCGTGTTTTGAATATTGACGTGGCGTGCAGCCTATTCAAAGAGATAGAAAGTTTCTTCGGCGGACTTGAAACTGAGAAAGCTTGGAAACGATTCGCTCGCCAAGATGTGCACAAGAGCCAAGTTGCGGAGTACGGAAGATTATTGGACGAGGCCATGATGCAGTTCAGTGTGCGTCTCTCCTCCTTATTCTTCTTGAATCTACCAAGCGTGCTAAAATTTCGATATCAAGTTCAATCTCGAATTGAGCATCCCTCGTTTACATATGGAGTCTGCTGCCGCCGACGAGAAGAGGCACGCCGCTGTCCATCGTCTACATATGGAGTCTGCTGCCGCCGACGAGAAGAGGCATGCCGCTGTGCTGACCGTCTCGCAGATGAGCGAGTCTGAGCGCCTGGTACGTCTAACATATTGAACATTTTTTCACCGCCAATTTACGAGTCGGATTTGACAGCAGCTCCTTACTCAGATCCATAGTAAGGTACCGTTCGTTCATGTGGGAATGCGTCTGACTGAGATCTAGGGGATGTCTATATGGGGAAATATGTGCTGGCGTCTTTTTTTTTTAGATCATGCTCTTATCCCCGGTGAGAAGTTGAATTATGTAATGACTAGTACGTAGAGGAACAAATCTTTACATAAGCCATGGCCTTGTATGAACCTTTCTTGCCGTTACCGACGATCAATGCTGTACACCGCATCATGACAACGTGTATGGTGCCCCTCACTTAGTCGCCGCTACTTTTGTACAGCGGCCAAATCGGTCGGAGAAAATTTTTGGCTGTGGGACCTCCAAAATTCACCCAAACTCACCTGCTGAGAATAATGTTTCGAGGAAAGAAAGCTGGGGTGTGCGTAGCGCGCCGAAAAATGATGAATTAGGCCCTTCTAGCCTGTTTCCGCAACTTTTTGATGGAATTTGGCTGTGAGTGGCCAATTTGGTCAGTCAAAAAGTATTTATCTCACACAGTTTTTATTTTTGAGTAAATTCCTCTTGTAGAAATGTAGCTACCATCGAAAGGAGCATTTCTACAAGAGGGATTAAAAATCCGATTTTTCCTGACCGAGATCAATCCCTTGTACAAAACTAGCGGTGACTAAGTGAGGGGCACCATAGTTCGAAGTTCCAGCTGTATCTTGGTCTTTGTGAGTGATATCGCTGGACTGGTTGGAGTCTACTCTATGTTCGGCAAATAAAACTCCCTTGAAACCCTCGTCATCAAAGTTACTGCGAGCTCTAATCTTGGGAATGTCACTCCGAACTGGCTTGTTCTGATACTTTCTGATATCTCAGACGCTTTGCGGGAACCGACACAACTGACGAGCGTCGACGAGCCTTCAAGACAAAAAGGGTGGCGAGGTGCTTGAGTTACAAGTATGTTTGAAATCTTTTCAAATGATAATCGATAAACCTTCTGAATGGCACCGTGGTTGAGAATAAATAAGAACCTGACAACGCACTGAGAAATTACGGATCGACGTCAGTATACGAGCACGCTAAGACCATCTGGGTCTGCCTCTGCCGGAGGGGGTAAATTCCTCTTCCTCTGCTCGCGAACAGCGGTGGTCCCGCTGTTGGACGTTACCTTTGCGAACAGTCTGTTATATTCTGCTGCCAAGTATTGAACGCGGCTTGCCTTCATTGACCATCTCAACTCACCTTTCTTTTCAGATCGTCCTCAAAAACGAAATCATCCAGAAAATCAAGGAGAGGAAAGCCTACGAAGTTTTAGTTAATGAGCATTGACATCGCAGATCCTCTCCCCATTCCATTCGACGACCCGGAACCTCAAGTCATGATCCCTTACACTACAGACCACCCTTGACACATCCAAGTTCACCGTGACGCTTTCCCCTATGGCGACGTTGGACCTCGAGCCGATCCGCGTGTTGTCGTCGACTTGCGCTTCTTCGGAAAGCAAGATATCGATAAGAATAACTTCGTGGATTTCGGCACACCGGGGTACGCAGGATGGAGTGCTGGTGTAACAGATATTTGTGGAATGCCTCAGCCCACTGTATGTTTGGATTGTGTTGCCTCAAAGCACAGGTTCTGACTCCAAGGTCATTCTTTAGTTTGAAGTTCGTAGGTCTCCGGCCGATCGCGCTCGTGATCACAGGTCAGCAGCAATCTTCATTCACTCCGCTTTTTCCTGGTCACCATATGACTGTTGCTGTGAATGCTCTCCGAGGTGCGTTCCTGCCCGGATCTCAACCGCAGTTTATGGACAATTCAGACAAGCAGGGAGACGTCCTGTGTACTAACATATTTCCTCTGTAGGAACTGGCCTCGCCATTCACATTACCGTAGGCTCCCTTGTCTCTCTATTGATGACCCCTCATCTCGTGTTCACGGCTTCACGAATCTATGGGTTGGTGGTAACGGATGCATTCCGGATTCGACAGCTTGCAATCCAACTATTACTAGTGTATGTATTCGATTTCTCGTTCACACTGAACAGCCCTCAAGGGCGCCGAGGCCGTCATCCAGCATCTCAGAAACACAGCCAACTAAGCGGACGTTTGGAATTTCTCACAATTGTAGTAAATATACTCTAGGATGTCTCTTGAAAATACGAATGCAAATGCTCGACTGATTTGGATGCCACCATGCGGGATACGGGAGGAATCTAAAAGCCAGAGCCAGTGTTCTTCGCCCGGCAATGTTATAGAACACCTATACAAAGACCACGAAGCGGTCGGACTGACAACAAGTTAACTTACAAGTTACAACCGGCCGCTGTGAACACTCCCAGGCGGCACATTTTGCAGCAGGCACGGCACATTATAATTTGTAAACTCGAGCCAGTATGATAGTCCATAAATCAGGTATCCTGCGGTCGTGCGATTAGAGATTTTTGGTTGCGGTTGAAAAGAGGTTGAACCAAACTTGTTTGTTTAAATCGGAATCTCATGCCAAACCTTGAGGCTTGTCCTCGGCAATTATGCAATGGGACGAGCGGCTCTGCCTGGACGAGCCCATTCTTCAGCATTCCGTTCCGACGGCGATTCGCGCGTCTCTTTGGGAATTCGCCGCAACTGAATAGTAAAGTAAGAACAAGGTTGTAAGAACTCAGTCGGACACACAAAGGTGGAATCGACTGTATTGTCAGACTCTACCTAAAGTAAGAACAAGGTTGTAAGAACTAGAAGTAAGATGTAAGCATTGTGGAAGTAAGTCAGATAAGTAAAGCTCACCTCAGTCGGACACACAAAGGTGGAATCGACTGAGGTGAGTATGCGGGCATCGCAATATATATAGGTAGAGTGAGTCATAACATCAGAGGAGTGAGTCAGAGATATCAGAACATATGGTGCTCATGGAAACGAGCACATGGAATATATATAAGAGGCAAGATGCCATCCTTCATGAATAGACAGAAGCACATGTGTTCCATGTGCATCTGAGAAAAGATGGGGATAGCATACCGGTGGGTCCTCAAATAGGAAACCCAATGGGCGCTACGACTGAGCGCGATCCTCGCTGCATACAAGCTGCATAGCCCATGGACTCCGGAAATTCTGCCAGTAACATCAAACTCTTTGACGCTTTCCATGTGTCGGACTTTGCAGTCGACGTTGAGGATAGCCGGTTTACAGCATCGATATTTTGGGCGCGAAACGAAAACGTACCACTTTCGTTCGCATCGTGAACTTATGTGAGTTATGCTAGCCAACGATGTTGGTAGGCATTCTTCCCTGTTCCAGATTCGAGGCACTGAAAGCCGAGTACTGGAATCGTGTTTTTGAAACAACTCCGGAGTCCGGATGTTCTTAGCAACTCGGATTGAACTCGGATGTCCTTTCTCGCGTTTCCATCCGGTTGACGGTTTCTTGCGCTTGCACGCGACCGTGGCCGATATTAAGCGCCAAAACAGCGCCCGCAGCGCTCAACGCTGATTAATTTAATTGCTACGGCGGCGAAAGGCGACCAAGGCCGAAGAGACTCGTAAGGCATGGAGCCACATTCATTCTCATATTTCTTTTAAAAAGCAAAAGATTGCAACAATGGACCGGAACACCCAACCGTTGCCGATGCCCCGCCTCTTGAAGAAGCTGAGCCGGAAGAGTCTTCGAAAACGGAGCCAATCTACTGCGAGCTCTGTGTCTATCGATGTTCAGCCCCTGGAAGTTCCTCCTCTCCCGATTCCTAAATCAGCCAGCACTGCGTCCTTTGGATACGTGATTCCGAACACGCTGCCTAATAGTTCGACTCCGTACCTTCTACCCACTGAATCGTTCCCCCAAACACCAAATACGCCAAGTGTCACTACTTTTATAGGCTCCAAACAGAGCACCGTACCTTCCGCCTCCCCTCCCGTTTCCAGCGGTTGCCACAGCTGAGAACCCTGTGCCGCAAGATGATTTTTCCAAAGACTTACAGGGAGCATGGGCATCTGCCACAACAGATCCGAAGGTTAGCAAGGCTGACAAGGTGCTCCTGTGCGTGCTCTCTACCCTACCATCGACGCGATGACCCATACTTTTTTGTAGAAACGGAGTTGCGGGTGCGATGGTGAAGGAAACCAAAGGCGCTGTGATTGTTGAGGGTATCAAGACAGGTCTGGAGGCCGTGGGTGGGATGGAGGTCATCGAGCAAGGACTCAACGCGTTCATGGAAGGGATGCCCGTTCTAATGAATGCGCTCGACGAAGTTGCCAAACTTCACCCGTATGTGTTTTTTTTGTTCGGTGATAATGCCACCAGGGACTGACAAGCCTTCTAGGTTTATTGGAAGTATGTTCCTCCTTGTTCGTTCCGGCCTATTTTACTCATCGAAATTTAGTTGCGGTTATGGCATTCAAGGCCGTGTGGGCGCTCGAGCAGAAACGTCGCGAGAACGACTGAAGAATACTTGCGTTGCATATGGAGATGAAGGACATGATGGGCGCTCTGACGCAGTGCGTGCTATTTTCTCATCTTACCCGCCTTGTAGCTTGATTTTATTTCTCAAGGCTAAAAAATGTCAAGGACCCAGAGGAAGTAGCTCCTGATGGGACGACGATTAAGGGACGAATGCAGGAGATAGCCAAGGGCACGGCGGACGATATCAAAGCCTGTGCGAATGGTAAGCGATTTGTTTTGATTATCTACTCCGACTCAGTTCATCTCCAAAGCGTGCGACACATATTCAAAGAAAAAGCTGGTAGTCAAGGTCTTGAAGGGCCGATCTGGGAAGGCAAGCTGGTCAAGTTTGTAGGAATGTTTTCGAAGGCGTCGCGACCAGTTCGAGCTTGCACTGTCGATCCACACATCGCTTGGCGTCGATGCGGCCAACAGGGCCATAAGCACGGTCGACAAGACGACGCAGGAGAATATTCAATTCAAAGGCGGGAATGCGAGCCTGTTGAGGTTGTTTAACAGTTTCTGTAGAATGAAATCTGTGTCCGTGACAGTAAGGGCCGGTGAATGAAATGAATCTTGGATAGTTGAGTCAACCGAAGGCCTACTGCGCCAGATGCGTACGTGTAGGGTACGCGGGATGCGCACGGTTCGATTTCGGATCAGAAGGTTGCCGGTTCGATCCTCCTGATGTGAGATTTATTTTTTGTGCTCAACCATGGTCCAAAGAAGCTCGAAACAGGTATAAAACACTTGAAACACTAAGTAAATCTACACCATAGTACATGGCCTGTTGACCAAATCTCTACCCCCGTCACAGGAGGTGAGGTCAATGCCTGTCAATCAAAAAGTAAGGACACATGTTCCACTGACGCAATGATGTGCCCGCGCCTGCTGTTTGTGATTGTGGACAATGGAGCCTCATACAACTATTGTCTGGATGATCGCAGAAAATTCCATCAATTGCAACCATACACGACTAGTCATAATTTTCTATCACATCAGACATCTGGGCAAATATGTCCCAGGCAGCGTCCACTGACATCGCCGGGCTCCCAAAGTCTTCCCAGATGGCTTGAGCCATGGTTTCAAACTCTAGTGTCACCCAGGCCAACTCAGATGGCTTTTCCTGGACCCAACCTCCTCAGTCAAAAGTTCACGAAGCTCAATGACTGCCTCTTTCGGAACATGAATGCGGCAATCAATTCCGCCAAGATGATCAGGATGCTCAAAAGCCAGGACCGGGATGTGCCCAGATGGCATATTCTTGTCGCGCTGGAGACGCACTCTATGGTTGTTCCACCAGGCCCGGAACTCATCCAACTGCTCCTGAATGATAGGTACAAAAATCCAGTAAAACAGGGGCCTAAATCGTTCATTAGATGGACCAATGATAATGATAATAATATTAATTCACTCACACATGGAATGCCACATTTGAATCAAACACACGGTCCCGTTTACCACGAGTAATGAACTCCTTCAAGTTCAAGCCCATCTTGCCTCGGAGCCAACGCCAGAACCCTTCAATAACTGTGTTGTGAACACTCTTGAGGACCATATAAACAGCATAGATCAGCGGATCAATACCCGGTGCCAATGCCTCGCTGCAACGGTTGTGGTCAGTTGAATAGACAAGACAAATTTATCAGTACACTGACCGCAATGCACATTGAAAGGCATATTGCCACCCTATCTCAGAGCCCTTATCGGTCGTGACTTGAAGTGGAATACCTTCACATTTATCAGCAACTTGGTTGAGCGGTGAGTGATAAGGATGAAGTATGCACATCCAGTTTCATCAACAAAATCAAGGAAGAGGTGGCCAATCGCTGCGGCCGTCCGGGAATTCGGAATCAAACGTAGCATTAGTAGGAAGTCGGTCCACTTGTCCTTGTATGCATAGATTGGTAAGCTTAATTCTCCCATTTGCAATGCTTGAGTAGAGAGCTTCTCATGGCCGTCTGCAGATACCTCATGAAACGGCCCAAGTGCAGATAAGCCCACACGTGGTATGCGCTCTTTCTTGTGACCAGGAAAGCGAAGTGTAAAGCCAGCATCAAAATGATCGTGCATTATCTTACGGACCAGGTCCCTTCAGATGCATCAGCTTTACCAGAAACCAATAAGAACTGCAATACTGACCGACCAAGTGGTAAACCACGGAGGCACAACTGGGTTTGCACAAATACTGGCCCATTCAGCTGGAGGGGATCTTTCGCCACCTCATCTATCACAGCTTGTCGAGAGACTTCAACTGGAGGCGGCTTGCGGACGGTAGGAATCTTCAACCGAGTCTGCAGCTTGTCCAAGGTACGTTTCCTGGGGAAAATATCAGCAGCGCCACACACACAAAGACTTTAGGAAGACAACAAACTTGATAGAGTAACCCAATTCGTCTCGGAGGCATCGTAGCTTATCATCTCGAGAGTATTTTCTGGCAGCGTATTTCGTCAATTTTTCACGAAGCACATCATCAGAGGGTACTGAATAACAGACTAAGCCTGCGCCAGCAGCACATAGCAGCAAGTAACACACCAACTTGTGTCTTGAACCCATTTTTCCCGGTTGGATTAGGCATAGGAATTGACACAGGTTCCTGCTGCTCTACTTGCCTCCTTATATATGAGGATTGGAACCAAACTCGACCAGCGCCAAGCTGGTCCGTGCACCAGCGAGCCCTATAAAAGGCCTAATTTTTGGTGCAGCACATCAGCATTTCATCGCTCTGCTTCTCTGTTCGTTCACACTCTTTTCTGGCTCCTTCAATCTCTCTCACACACACTCTCTCTATCTTAATCCATGACTGTACTTTGTGACGGATGTGGCTGCACTTTTCCCCTACGTCAAGGCAGCGAACACTGCCTCAAGTGCAAGAAGCTGTCTGAGCATGCTCAATACACCCGAATACACCGAAATCTCTGTCTGTTCCTCAACTACCTTCTCAACCCAAAAAACCTGATAAAAATCCTGTAGCAATGGCCACAATGTTCTAGTTGTGGTGTCACCCGACGCAACAATATGCCCACCCCTGAGCAAGGTGAAAGCCAAACCTGTGGCTCAGAGGCATGCATAGCAGCAACCGAAGGAACAAATCCACCTACTGGTGAGCCACTATTCTTTGGTGCGGCTTTAATGGACTTGATGATGTGCAGTGCCAGCTTTCCATCGTACCAATATTCCTGAAAGTCATTTGGAACGAGCAGCTGCTACCTCAAACCGCTTTGCCCGTGGTAGATTCATGGCACAAAAGCCGGCCCCTGGCACATCTCTGACAACAAGTACATTGCTCCATCATGAGCACGGTGGTGGACCACCTGGCGAGGACAAAGTGATGGTAGTCTGGGCAGTGAGTTTGGTTTCTTTGACATTTGTGTTCCATATTATAATTTACCACTCCCAGGTGCGCGAAAGCAAGGCACCTAAGGTCATCAATGCTGACCTAGGAAGCAGTGCCAAAAAATGGGCAGTGTCTGTTGCACTCCCTGGTGCGATCTTTTGATTTTCTGACAGCAATTCATTCACAATCATTCCCTAGACATCAAGTCCCATCTAGTAGAAACCTTGAACCTGGAGTGGACACGCTCTCATTCTGCATTGCTCTTGCCGTGGGTACACTTTCTTGCTTGTTTTCTTCCTTTTTGCTAATTGAGTTGGGCCAGGGAGGAGGTCACCTTTCGCTGGCATGGCGGAATTCTCCTGGAGCCTAATACTGCAAACATGACCCTTGGGCAGTTCTATGCATTCTATAGTACACCAAGTCGTGCCCCCATTTATTTGACCACGGTTCCGACTCAGTGGAAAACGATGGCAAAGCAGGGCAAGACCCCAACTGTTTTTTTGGAATTGTACATTGATTCGACTGCAGTAAGGTTCCTTCTCTGCTATTTGAACTCTTAGTTAATATTCCATAGTTCACCTTGCGACAAAACTTTGGAAGGGGTAGTGCTGATGACTCCGACGATGACATGGGCTCATGTTTGCGCATCACCTCTTCGGTGGCTGGAAGAAAGCGAACACGAACTCTCAGCAGCACCTCAGAAGGTGCCAACAGGGACTATGGTGCTAACAAACGCTGTAAGTTATTCACTTCCATCTTTCTCAGCGTCAATTACTCTATGACACAATACAGCTACTTCTGGCCCCATGAAGTCCATGTTTGTGCCTACCAGTTCAAGCGCAATTACAGTGCACAAGGTATCACCTGTGACCCTGAAAAAGATTGTTTGCATTGTGGACCACACGACTGGCGTGCCTGATTTTGAAGAGAGTCTTGATGAAATCTCAGGCAATATTCGAGACTCTCACTTTGGGAAAGGTGCAATGAAGTACGCATATGATGTAAGTGTTCATCATCTGTGGGGATAGCATTGATAATCCATGTTTCAGTTCAAATCTACGGATGGTCAAGCCCTAGTTGCAAAACGGTTTTACCGTATTTCGGATTCGGATGAAATGGGCCCTCCGATTACTGTGCTAGAGAACAGGACACAGATATATCTGGAGTTGCGCCGTCTAATGGTTGGGGCTTATTTTCTCAAGCAATTCTTCATGGCTGCAAAGCGTCAAGGTGTTGATGTCTATACTGGTATAGTCGTCGTTGATCATTGTCTCTGCCATCTGATTTTGATCTTTCCAGCGATTGAGTTCGCAGATGCGTGGCTAGGCCAAGAAATCCAAGTCATCCCTACAAAGGCATCAGGTGCTGCAAAGGTAGATGACACGCACGAGGGTATCACATGGTTGGTCGAGACGAAGCGTGCTACAACTGTAGAGCACTTCACATTCACTCTCAATCACCAAACTCGGCGACAAGACCTCTGCGCTAAAACCATCCATGCTTTTGCACATTTCACTTATGGCAACAGCCAAAAAAGTATTGTTCTTGCTGATATCCAAGGTAACTTTTACAACTGCTGCAGTTTCTTGAAATTGATAAATTACCACAGGCACTCCTGCACACAGAGGTGGTCGGGATCTCATGATTCTGTTTGACCCGATGACTCACACTCCTGCTGGGTGCGCTTTAGTCTGGAGTGTTGGTCCCATAACTGATATTGTCTCAGCGACTCTGGTATTGGTGACTTTGGTGTAGAGGGCATCAGGTCATTCATTCAGGACCACCATTGTGGTGACATCTGCAGATCTCTTGGTCTGCATGAGTCTGTCCTTTTGAGTGACAACATACAACCTAATGAAGATACTCCCAAAGATGTTCCTTCCTCGACCAGCTCCACAGTTTCCACTTAGTCCCTATGCCCCAGTATTTTCAGTAGTTAAATTTAGTCCATTCTCATTTTAATTCAACCCTAATTTTGTGACATTATCTGGCAGAGAAAAAAGAGCCTCAGGCAGTGGATGCCAGAGATACCAGATGGGAGTACCAACATTACTCATATATCAAGGAGATCTATTGAATCAGTATGATTCTTTGTGTCTAAATACACCGGCTATATTTCTGACATTGGATCGTCTCCGTCGGTATCATCCCCACTGTTTTCGCCCAGCAGAACATCGATCTCGTGCCATGGCGATGCCATACATAACTTGTCCATTTCCTCGTCCTCGATTGGCTCCCCAAGGAAGTATTCGCGCAGGGATGGAGGTTTGCACCGGAAGTATTGTGAAGTTTGAGGGTCGTGAAGAATTTTGTACTATGAGACTGCGCGCACACTCCCTGTACAACTCACAGTTAGTCCTGTCTGAAATACATGCCCCTCTTCATCGCAGATCTGTTCTCCATGCTCTTCTTGCCACAACCAATCATGCTTGTCTCGAAACCCTCACAATGGGCAGCGCCAAAGACTTAACACATCCTCGACCCCAGCTACCAACCATTGCAGGTCTATCAGTGAAAAGAACCTTCCAAAAGTTCCTCAAGTCAATCCAACATCATACCTCACCGCAAAATTCAAGGTCATCTCACTTCCTTCGGACTTTCCCCAATTCAAGTGGTTTGTCTCGCTCGGTTTGATTCCTTCAAACACCTGAACTGCGAGGTGTGTTGGTTTCGATTGTCTTCCCCTTACTAATTTGCATGCTTTTCAGGTCTGCACGCCGAAAATCACCATGTCTTCGACAACCTGTTCACAATCGTGTTAGGAGTGTTGTGTAGATATCAAGGTGCGCGACCTTACACCTCATTTTACTATCTACTGACTGCTGGCGTGCAGGATTTCTGCACGCTGAATCGACCTCATGTCCATTGACTGTTGATCTGTAGGCTGTAGTTTTTTTTTTAACACAGCAGCGAGAATGTGTCGCTCAAGTGTGCCCATGCGATCGATGATTTTTTCGAAATATATCTGTTAATTTTGTTGATTGTTCATGCAAATTCGAGTCTGCGCTAGCTGTATGTATCGAGCATTCCCAGTACATTGTTTGCATTTGGTGGTAGAAACACTTTATTGGAGACAAGATCAGATGACTTTCGACCACCGGGAATGCTACCCCTGCCGGAGCAAAGCAAAGGCACATCTTGTACAGAAGGAAGGAACCTGACCGGGTAGAGATTTGGTCAACAGGCCATGTACTATGGTGTAGATTTACTTAGTGTTTCAAGTGTTTTATACCTGTTTCGAGCTTCTTTGGACCATGGTTGAGCACAAAAAATAAATCTCACATCAGGAGGATCGAACCGGCAACCTTCTGATCCGAAATCGAACCGTGCGCATCCCGCGTACCCTAGTACGTGCCGGCGCCGCCCCCCAGTCGAGATAAATCTCCTGCGCCCGCATGTGAGAAGACCAAAAAACGTCTTTCCCACTCCAGACATACCCAGCCCAAGCGGTGGAACAGCAGATGCCGCGCACTGTCGTGCTTATCCTAAATTATCACTAGATGTCAAAATTGGTGTTTGTTTCCACTGAATCGGGCTTATCGAGTGTAGAAATGGTCACGCAGGACCTGAGATATGTCAATAGAGTGCTCCTGGTCGAAATCATGATATTATTTACGTGTATTTTAGTACCAAGTCACCTTGGGAACACCCCGGACTAGAGCAACTACAAGTTCTGGTAAGTGGTCCGACCATTTTCACAGTTCATGAAGTATTGGAGGTATTCAAACCTCTCCTCATGTTGGAGCTACCCGCGGCACACCCTCTGCAAGTGCGCGGCAGCGGCGCGTCAATGCCGCGGCACTGCGCGTCAATGCGCGTCAATGCCGCGTCAATACCGCGTCAGTGATGCGGCACTGCGCGTTATCACCACGTCAATGCCGCGGCACTACACTATGTCGTTAGATGCCTAGGTATCGGGAGGTGCACCTTACTTACGGGGGCCACAGAAAGTGCTGCCACGCACTGTCGCAACACTCCCAACGTTTAACAATCATTCCAATCAATAGTCCTCAAATCGCGCTGTTGTGTTATAGAACCACACTCCAGTATCCTCAACTGAGTATTTATTGCGAAAAAAATATGATCTTCCACCGGAGATTTCTGCGGTGAGTCCCCACAACGGGCCGCGATCGCTGTAACCCCAACATTTATGGTGAGAGTAAACACTATCCTCCTTTGAACCAAGGTTTTGAACCTGGAAATCGGTGCCTTTATTTACGGTTTGCTGCAGCAATATTCCGTGAGGAGATGCAAGCGAGACGCGGCGAGTGGCTCAGCTTGCCGTCGGCAGTGGCTGACTAAGGATTCCCTTTTTTTGGGGGGAGGGGTGTCGTGGGAACAAGTCCATGATCCAGACTTGTTCCTTTCCTCCCATGTCGCACTCTTCCCCTCGTCGATTTCCCTTCGGATCTCCCTTATTTTGCCTCCTACTAGCCTGTGTCATACACATCCTGCTGAACAGGATCTTGAATTGGATACACACTGTGGGGCAGTACGTCTATCACTTTATCATTCATTTGCATTCTTTTGTTGATCTGTAAACCAGCCCTCGACTTTCACCCAACAAGTCCTCAATGTCGCCTCAAGGAGTACTAGCAGGGTGTGACCACAGACCACACTCTGATGCTGAGGAGTAGTCAATTCGTAATGCCCCTATTCGATAATATTCATTTTTCTGTGCTTTTTTCGGCTGCGAACGAGAAAAAATGAGATCTCAGAGAATTACGAAGGCTACATATGAATATATAGGCTATGAGTCTACAAAGCTAGGAGACTGTATCTGTTGCACGTAACTATACCAGCTAGCACTATATATTTCTGACTGCAAGCTACAGCGAGCTATATAATGGGGGACAAGCGATGGCGCTACACGGACTACGCGGACTACATACAACTCCATAGCCTGTGAGTTTTTTCCAGATGGAGAATACGCGACAAATAATCAGGAAAGGGTTTGGCAGATATGTTGAATTGCTTCAGGCAGGAATTGATGTCAGAAAGGCCGCCCATCCATCGTGAGGTGCTGCTGTGCAGCCTGATCGATCTTCGTACCACCGCCCAAGCACCGCCTAACCGCTTTCTCCTGGTCATTCCGGCCAGTTTGAGCTATTCAGATCCTGCTCAGAGGCAATATTGACCTCTGTGAACTCGATTTCATAGAGATGTATTGTGGCGCAGCAAAATTTCGGTACCGCAACTGCCAAAACATCGAATATTGATGAGATGGAGAAAAATCTCAGCCCATATATTTCATGCCAACCTATACCGGCCGTGCCCGGGCCCCGTCCCCACATCTAGCTAAGGGAATGAATAGTCCTACATACAACCTATGACATTGGGACGAGCTTCAACAGTTATAAATGTCCATCCGAGCTCACCGTTACCGTGACAAAGGCAACGCAATGGACGGTCCGTTAAAGTGACCGTTGCTCCCCTACACATAGAGACAGTAACCAGAATCATTCAAGTTGCAATTCATAAGTAGTTGAACAAGACTGACCACCCGCTTTTGTCCAGAATAATTTGAAGTGTAGTTAAGTAGAAACAATACATTTACCATGGGAGCCACAAAAGCCGAAATCTATGCACCCACCATGCATCAACTTTGAAGGTGGGAGAATGGAGCAAGAATGGAGGAACAGGCATACTTCACTACAGTGGATTATGACAATATTTATTTCAATGTTGGAATATTAATATGACATGGGCCAGATATTGGGCACTACCAATAAGCCTGGAGAAGAATTCAAGAACATAGAACCAAAACAGTCGAAGTGGTTTACACGGAAGTTGTTGGTCTTGCAGTTCACATGACTGGTATAGTATTCCCTTGTGAGTTGTCGGTCATCCAAGCAGAGAATAAATCACTGCCCACAACACAGTATGTTCAGATTTGAGGTGGGGCAGTCTCAGATAAAGTCTGTCGCTCCTCTTCGCTCTCTCTTCACATCTGAGTCCACCTCCACCGTCGTCAACCCTTCATGCGGAACGTCCTTCAAGGTCTAATGTGACTCTCGAGGTCCTTTTCCTGGTCCGAAGATCTGTACTGCGGTGTCCTTGCTTTCTGGTGCTTTTTCCCCTCGCCCGCGATACTCACCCATTCTGCGGTTCTCGTCCTCCCTCTTCGCGCGGACCCCAGAAATAATCCAAATGATGTAAAATGATCGCTACGCCTTCCGTCTTTGACTCATACAGCTCGCCATAAACCTAATCCCTAACTATACGTACAACATTTCCACATCCGGATTCCACGGAACTGACCCAGAATATCCTCGAAGACAGCACCCCCCGGGGCCCCGCGTCGTCTCAATCCGCAACGTAAGTCGGCGGCAACCCATCAACCACCCTCCCCGCCGTCAAGCGCAGCCCGCTATCAGTGTGCACCAGTGAATCCGTAACAACATGGCCTAGCTGATGATCACGCACCACGCGCGTCTGGTCCCGTTTCATCGTCGACAGCGACCGGGTGACGGATGCGGTGTCCGACCCGGCGGTGCTGCTTCCCTCCGCGCGGTCTTGAATAAGCTGCTGAATCTGGTCTTGGAGGATCCTTAGCTGGTTGGTAATCGCAGCGGCATCCTGCTCCTGCGGAACAGCGATATTGGTGCCCTGCGATGCATCCGGGACGAGGGAGGCAGGTGTCTCCCTCGGCGGGTACCTTCTCCATCCGATGGTACTACTGCCTCTTCGCTGTCCGCAGCTGTTGCTTTGCTGCGTCGATAACGCCGCCACACTAATAGTCCTGCCAGAACCGCTTGCAGCACGGCCATTCCTCCCGCAGCGCCTCCTGCGATCGCGGCGATACAGCCAGAAATGTTACAGATTTGAATGAAGTGTTCCCTGAGAAGAATGCTGCAGGTAGCAAATTGAAAAGTGGAAGGAGGAGTCGCAATTGGACAAAAGTAACCACCCACTTTATATGTCCATGACGGCAGAACTACCTGGCCCACCGGCCCAGTGATAAGAATCGAATCAAGCTGCGTCATAGGCAGCAGTAACTGCGACCTGTCAAGAAGAGACTGTGCCAGGCAAGGTGGTCAAGGCCTTGTCGAACAGCAAAGAAAGCTAGAAGGGGTTAGTCCAAGAGCAAGAGCAGAGGAAACACAAAAGGAGAAAGGAGGTGTTTTCCTGATGGCAGCGACTGCGATTCGCTGCGTCCTGTCAAGAAAGAGCTGCGTGCGGGTCAGGGCTAAGGGAGCAGTTAACATATTTAAGGTTTGAATGCCATTTTGAGTCACATGCTCTGTACTGCCATTTTGTACCCAGTGCTTCACTATTGAATGGTTTAATTCGGATTTTGAACCCCATGGCACCGAATGCCATTTTGAATCACATGCTCCGTGCTGCCATTTTGTACCCAGTGCTTCACTATTGAATGGTTTAATTCGGATTTTGAACCCCATGGCACCGAATGCCATTTTGAATCACATGCTCCGTACTGCCATTTTGAACCCTGTGCCTCACTATTCGATGATTTAATTGATAAGCATACTTGTAAGCAAATAAGATGGCTGGCAATGGCAGTGACGGGTCACTCAACAGCGTTGGCAACAAGGTCATCAATTCAAGACATTTCAACGTTGGAGATTTGGCCTTCCCCATCAAGACTGGTAACATGGACTACTATTTGAAGGGCATCCCCCTACGCAACATCAACTAAACTCCACCTAATAAATTACATCAAATGATTCAGATACACCTGATGAAGCACATATGTGTCACAAATGCGGGTATAAGCAGCCAAAGGCAGGTCAGAAGGTGTCAGTAACACGTACTACCAAAGGTGTCTGATTTTCCACATGACCACAGTGTCAGAATGAATGAGATGTGGTTATATACTTCTGCCTGTGTCAAATTGGTCCTTCGTAGCCAAACCACTGATGGAATTTACACTTATACTCATTTTCTGTGAGGTGGATTGCAATGCGGCCTATATTCCAAGACAACTGGGCCCAGGAAAAGTCACGTGCCTCAGTGGTTGTCCATCTCCTATGGTGCAGGTCACCTAGTCACCGCATGCTAATGTTTGAAATTTTGTGGCTTCAAATTTGATCTGATTTCTTATCCCTCTTACAAATGTGCTCCGTTTCAATGTCCAAGAAGATCTGTAAGAGGGATTTTTATTTACTGCAAAACTGAGTGAGCAAAAAAAAAGTTGCCTGTCGATTTGGCCACATACACATATTATATTGAAAAAAAGCACTGTCAGAGCCGTAAACAGGTGCAAAATGACGCTATAGATTTCTACTCATCCACCGGCCTCTTGGGGCGACGGTGAGATTTGTAAAAGTCCATGATACATTCAAAAGTATGCCTAAAACCCCTCCAGAGGTACACTTAATTTTTTTTAAATCTCCGGCCAATTTGGCCACTAAATTTTGGTAGCGGTGACTAGGTGACCTGCACCATATTCCAGTTGGAGATCGCAGAAGTCGATCCGCACAATCAAAAGCTTTGAAGTGTAAACCTCCAATTTCGTCAATTCCATGGCATCTCGCAGCGTGAAGCAGGTGGGCGAGGTCACTTCGGGGTCCAACATTTGATTTGGGATGCGGATTGTATTCGTCCACAGGGATTCCATATAAGTAGTGCGCCGTTCGTCCGCCAGGCTAATTTTTGGCAGCAAACACCGAGGATGCAGTGACCAACACAATTTCGTTCATTTTTCGGAGAGCACAGATCACCGGGTAAAGAACATATGTCCTGCCATGTCCAGCACGGCCATCGACATGAACCGGTGGTGGATTTTCCATGGTGGATATGTGCATGATTCGATCATAGATAGCGAGCTGGGGTATTCAGAGGCCATTGAAATGGCTTGCATTTTGAAAAGCGTGATCTGGGGCATTCACACTCCATTGAGTTGGCCCGCATTTTGAAACGCATGATCGATTCCAATGGCCATGGCATTGTTTGAGGCATAACTCCACCAGGAGTACTATCCTCCCCGGACACACCTACTACTCGGACAAACAATGGTATTTCACCCATTTCTGATCCGTTTAGCATAAAAATTGGTGCTATATGAAGCTTAGGGTCGGGACCATGACCAGCATATCCAATTTTAACCCGGACTGTATCTCAATGGTGCCACTGTCGAGATTATTTTCTACTCGTAATTTCTTTACGATTGTTAGCAGGAAACAGTAGATCAATGCTTAAGGGCAACCACCATCTCTAGAGGCGGCGCCGACTCCGGGATGATTGCCTATTTCTCCGCTGTCGCGATTTCCGCGCTCTTCTCCGCCGCAAGTGCCCGTGCGCGTACCTCGCGCCACCCCTCACGGTTGACGTAGAACATTTCATCGCTCGTGTCGTCGTCCCAGGTGTCGAGATGGATATACATGTTGATGGTATTCTGGATCGCTTGCTGCCGATCATTTGCTTGTTTGATCATTTTATCAACGTGGGCGCGCTCACATGCCTCATAGCGTCTTTCGCGCTAGGAATACCGTGAGTTATGTAGTCAGTACCATTAGTGGAAAACGCACATCGCCGAACGAGGCCTCCTCATCCGATGCAAAGAAAAAGTCTCTGAGGGCCATGAAGATATGTCCGCTGGTGCGGAAGCAAGCGGGGAAATGGCTCCGGGGCTAACATCTTTGAGAGGTTTATCTGTAGAAAAAAACGAACTGAGGCGAAAAGGCTCTGTAATTGCGAGACATCCTGCGAAAGGTGTGAGGATAAGGGCGGTATCTCTGGGCACAAAAGCAGGTGATGGTGAGGCGGAAGTGGCACTCTTAAAAAAACACACAGCATCAGCGCTCGGACCATGCGTGTGACTGCCGCGGACTGGGCGGAAAATTCCGTGATCCTGCACTCAAGATTTTTTTGGGCTTCAGGGACCTTAGAAGATATGCCCTCCCGCAAGCAATGTCCACAAAATTTTGAAGCCTTGAGGGATTTCACGTTTTTGTAAACATTTATATCGAACGGCGGGATCGAAGAAACTTTCCGAAAGCTGCTTCTTGAAAGCTGTTTGAAACCTGTTTCCACCTTGATTCACTGGTCCAGTGCCAGTTTGAACGGTCACTAAATTCGAGGCCTTGGCTTCGTCTTTGGAGGCAAAGGGCAATGGCACCTAAAAATTGGTAAGAATAGCGTAGGAGTAGTTTGGTTAGATTTGAAGCAGCGGTTCAAGCTTACATGGTATCCTCCATTCCTCATCGTCAGGATCAGGGATCGATATTCTGACAATTCCCGAACTTGGAAAGACGGGATGAGAAGGAGAAAATGAAATCAAAATCAAAATCCAAAACGTACTGGTCGCGAGTCTACTATCCTAGTCGTCATAAAGATTAATCAGTGTGACTTTTATGGAACCAAAGGTGAGATCAACGACTAAGATGCACCGGCTTTCGCCAGATCCGGGCGAGGGCAGATATTGGCCGCAGGGATGGACGAAAGCCTGATATAGACGGAGACCCGATGGTCGTCGAAGGCGTCAGGGTAAATGAGGGCGTAGTTGGGGTGGTCGCGGGCGTTGAGTACTTCATTATGGTGCGGTTCTTGAACGCATATGATGTCGAAGTCGTCGTCACTCGTTAGAACCTCGAGCGGGTTACGGGACTTCCACGAATTAATCTGTACAAGGTTAAGTGCCTAGGCCGCTTCGCACAGCCGGGATGCCGAATTGGGGAAGAGGACAAGAGATGTAGCGTTTAGATATTCGGTGAGTTCAACCGCCCGTAGACGAAGGGCTTCAGCGATTCGCTTCCTAGTTGGGCAAGAGAAGGCATCAGCACGGTGTTCGCCTCCGCAGTTCAAAAGAAGTGCAAACCACTCCTCCATGCGCCTCCTCGCTACACCCTCCACACTTGGTCTCCTCAGCCAAGAACTTCGCCTTTACATGCCCAAACTTCAGGCAGCCCCAGCATTGCGTAACGCGGAGATGCGGGAAGGCATTCATGTTTCTCGCTTGTCCCCTCCTCTGGCCGGTTCAATGGGTCCATGTCTCATTCGCGCTGAAAACTGGACTATACTCGGAATATGAAGAGGCTCTAATGTGCGTAATCCTTTAATATCCTCTTGAAGGTTTACACCTTCGTTCTCCTTTACTGGTACTCGCCTCTTGCTGACCAGATTTTTAGTTTCCTTTTGAACTGCAGGAGCTGCAGCAATCAAGTCTTGCAATGGAATTCCGATTGTGACCGACTTGATTGTCTCCACTATAGCCTTTACACTCGCATCCTTGATTTTGTCTATTGGAGCTCTCAAACGATAAGCCACATCCGACGCAATCTCAGCCACAGTTTCTGGCTTCATGGTACCAGCAGTTTCCTTTGTATTATCCGCAAATTCAACTGGTGGAACATCCTTGAAAGGCAGCTCCTTCCTGAGTCCAGTACCAGCTGATTCTTCGGTGAATCTAACCTTTTTATCTACCTTTGGCTTATGCCAACTAGATGCCTCAGTCTTATCAACTCCCGGCCTTTTCTGCTTTGCCTGGTCCTCCAGGGATTTCGCAGATGTGGGCTTTGGTTTACCCTGCCCTTTTACCCCCTTCCTCGAACCGTCTAGAAACCCTCATTATTTTGGGAAGTGCCCGTTCGAGAGGCATTTGCCCTGGTTTGCGCCAACAGCTGCTGCTGAGTCTGCATTTGCTGCGCCACCGTTGACAACAAAGTGAATGCTTGTGCAAGATCACTTGTTGGTAAAGAAGCCGTTGTAGGGGTTGGTTGAACAACCCCTACTGGTTGTTGTTGTTGGACGAGTTGAATCGTCCCTTTCTCCCTGAATATGGTTCATCTGAGCGAGGCTGACGCTTCAAATTCGCCTCTGTTACCCTCAGACTCAAGATTTAATCATCTCTTGGGTCGTAGTCCGTTCCATTAGGAAACAAGGCCTCCTCCATATCGGTGGTGACATTGAAAACCCCAGCAAACTGAACCAACATAATTTTGAGATGATTTCTTCTTGTAATAGTCCTCAACGAAATCCTTCTTCGAACGACCATCTCGAGGCGGAAACAAGGGTGATCCATCAGCGAGGCAATCTTTGCCCCCGGCGTATTGCATGATGTAGGCAGATCGGATTGCGTGAATAGAGAGACCATCCGTATTGGTTGCCTGGAGGCGAATAGCATATGTTTGCTTGTCGTCCGGAGGCCAGGCGGTGTGTGTGATATGCCAAACATATTTGACGACCCCAAGAAGAATGGTGTGTAGAATTTCGATTGGGGTGTCCTTCGTGGGATCAAAGCCTGGTGGGAATTCAGTTCAAGTTTTGACGTCGATATGAAGTACTCACCCTTCATGGCCAAGAACGGGCTGTAAATTTGATCACGATTGTCTACAGTCCACTGTATGAGTTCCATCTTGATATCATCCGCAGAGCGAGTCGGGAGATCCTTGCGCATTTCCCGGGCGCGGGAAATCAACTGATCGATCCAGTATTGAGTGTATACATCCTTCACTCCAGTCGCTTTCTGGAGGTCCTGCACAGGCTTCGCAATACGGCCATGCAACCTCGCTTTGCATGGGATTATCCGAGGTGTCAACATTGACGTACAGACAGAAGCAGGAAGTATTCCCCAACTCGTCTCGGACCTCGACAGGGTCTGTGTGCGTCGACCTGTGCATGCGATGAGGGTAAGAAATCGAAACGGCCAACAAACGTACTCTGCTGCCATCTTGAATTCCTGGAACTGCTCCGAAGCAGTTGCGTTGGGAGATGTGGAGACGATGGAACTCCTGCTGGTGGAGCTCTCGCGACAGATTTTCGTGTGTCATATACAGTTAGTGATGTTGCGGGCCCGGCCTGGCCTGAAGCCCCGGGCTTGGGCCCGGCCTGAGCGGGCTCGGGCTTGAGATTCCCCAGGCCCAAGCCCAAGCCCTTGAGCAGGGCTTCAGGCCCGGGGCCTTGGGCTTGGGCCCGGGCTTAACATAGGGAAGTTCTCATTCCAACAATGTTCTGACAAACAAGAGGACAGTACAAGGGAAAGCTACATTTCAAAATAAAAGAGAATGGCATTAAGATCCACCGGTAATGGGTAACTCATAATTATCAGGATCATTGTCAACAAAAATATCCCAACTCCCACTGCCACTGGTTCTCGGCCGGCTGTCCATCATCCTCGGCATGGACTTCTGTTTCAACCTCCTGGTATTCATCATTATCCACCAGAGCCTCTGGTACGCGGAACAAGAAGTCACATCTTCAGGAACTGTAGGGCCTCAACAATATCCCCTTTCAACCGATTACGATGTTTACTAATAGTGATTCCGGCAGAGGAGAAGGCGCGCTCTGAGGACACCGAGGATGCCATGATTGCAAGGTAGTAAGGCTCTAATAGTTTTCGTTTGCAAACGTTTAAAATGGTTAAAACCATATTTATTTTCATTTAGTTTGTGGGTCTGGGTGAACAGTTCGCAAACGGTTTACATATGGTAAACGGTTCTTGCAAAATCTGAGCCAACCCCATTCACGTTCAGCGACATTTATTGCAGCTGGGAGGTATATCAAGAGTACTCTACATGTGTAATACGGTGCAAATCTCTCACCACTCAACCAACTCACCTAAGTTGCCAAAATCTTTCCAAATTGGGTAGCGTCTGGCCATCTCCGTGACTTTGATGTGCCGCTATCCTTCCCTCCAAGAGGGTTTAAAGACCTCACTCTGGGCAACATAGTGACCAGGAGTGCCCCAAGATACCGCGCTATACCATGGGTGCTTGTCTGAATTGAGCCTAATTGTTCAGAAGATGCCCGCAAAATTATCATTTGTAAATGGTTTAAACGGTTTTTTTCAGACATTTGTTACCGTTTTCGTTTGGTTTGAAGGTTTTTTCAAACAAAAACGAAATGGTTAGAGCCATGGAGAAAGCTCAAACTGCAAATCCTTGAAACCAAGTATGGTCAGTCATTGATCCGCTAAATTACGACCACGAAGCCCGGGCTTGGCGGGCCGGCCTGGGCTTCAACTTGGTCAAGCCCAAGCCCTGAGCCCGCTGAGGCCCTGTGTCGGGCCCGGCCCGGCCTGCTAGGCCCAGGGCCCGGCCTGGCGGGCCTAGGGCTTGAGGCCGGGCCCGCAACATCACTATATACAGTATAGTAGGGTTCCTTGGATAACAACTTTGATCTTTCCTTTATACAACTCCCACTTGTCCTCAATAAATTCCAAGTTAAAGCAGGCACATACTACAGTATATAATGAGTGGTACTGTGGTAGAACCCGAGGAACCAAAATGCTAGAATGGCGCAAGGAAAATAAAATGATCGTGATGACACAGGTGTCACACGTCGGGTTCCTTGGATAATTGATGTCACACTAACCAGGGGTCACACCCATTTTGATGTTTCTGCTGCCGAGTCCGCAATGCACCGAAATAAAATCTGAATTTAAGTTTGTCCATACTAGAACCTATAATGAACTATATTGCTGCAGAATTTCATGATTTAAGTGTGTAAAAATGTAGCCAGATAAAAAAATTGCTATCGGCGGCCGAAGAGTCACACTTCTGGTTCCTTGGATAGCGTGACGTCACACATCATTCTCGTCCATCGGACCGTGACGCGGTCGGATTTAGCGCGGGAGACCATAGAACCCTCTTCCACTGATGCCACGGACAGCGGCGCAGTGCCAGGAGGATGGACGCGGAAGGATGATGGTCAGACATTGGTCGTGTCATACTCAGTGTCAACGTGTCAAAGGTGTCACGCCCTTCGCGTGCGTGATCTTGTATCAATTCTAGACGCGTCAATCTCGGCCGGATTGCCTGACTTTTTAGAGAAGATCGTAGCCAAGACCCTGGGCTTTGATAGGGAAAATAGGTTCAGGCCAATATTGGCCGGATTAATGCACAATCGATGAGAAGGAAAGTGATTGATGGGCCGATCAGGCAGTGAGTTATACCAAATCACCTCCCCTTCAAGCACCAAGGGGACTCCGCGCCTGAAATTAATTCGCAAGACGGGGTTAGAGTATATAATGTATTTTCTCCAAGAATTTCGACCTTGGAGGACACCGGGGAGCTTTTAAAAACTGAATATCCAAGGATGTATAGTGACACTATCCAAGGAACCCTACTATACTGTAAGTGTTCCAATGCTTGTTCCAGAATTTCGTTCGATTTCCAGACACGTCGTCGCTGAAATAATTGACAAAGCTGCTGTACATCGGACGCCCAGCCGCAATTTTTACGCTTGGGATTAGGCATGTGATCTGGATACCCAGCCTCCTTGGTTGAGGCTGGAAGAATGAGGTGTTGAGAATTAATTCGCCGTAATAGACGCACCTGCCCACTGTGGGATTGTGCCCATGTGCTCAAGGTCATGATAATTTTCACTCAATTCGTTTGAGCAGATGAGTTTTGTTTCTGTGGCGATAACGATGGCTTCTCCCTGATACTTTGGGTGAGTCAAGAACCATCTGCACCAGCACAAAACTGACCTGCACATTTAATTCGACTGCGAATGCATCGAACCAGACTTTGCCCCGGAACGTAACCCAACGAACTGGAATAACAAATTTACCATCACGGAGTCGGGATACTTCGTTGACGTAGTAATGCTTGCCCGAAGCATCGTACATTGGGCTTAGGATATCTAAATCCATGGTCTTGCGCCATTTTTGTGCGTGCCAGAATTCGCGGATGACATGGTCTTCAGGGATTTCTGGATACACGCGAAGGAGCTTCCGTGTCGCCGGATTGGACCAGTCCTGTGCAAATATCAGCATAGCATAACCGACAATACCTAATTTCACATACCTGAGCGATGATTGTCCGCGGGTCATTCATAAAGAAGACATTGCCTTGTACGGACTTGCACGGAATGCTCGGGATGCCCCACTCAGCACGGAGCTCTTTCTGAAATTTTCGGAGGCGATCAACATTGTCGCATCTTGCTTCCTTCAGAACCCACAGAAAAACACGCATTTGCGAGCTTAAAACCCGAAGCCGGGGAAGACTGTCCATGGTATCCAGGAGAAACATCTGGGTGGATTTAGTTACTCTATTCGGATATGGAAACCACTCCGAATCCCGACGGGCAGCGACGTTTGGTGCAGCTGATTCATTTTCAAAAATCTCATCAGGTTCAAGAGTCGGCAGACCTGGAAAAGCATGGTTGAGCGTGACTCCAGGAGAAGAGGAATGCCGCAAAAGCAGTCGAGGGATGAAGGAGCAACGCGTGGCAAACAACTGGCAAACATTTCAAAATTTTTTGATCATGTGATCGAGACGAACCATCCTCCCAACTTCTTTCATAACTTCGTTCGACACTGGAACTCACCTGCACTTTGCAAGGCAAGACCAACAACTTGTCAAGTTGTTAACTAGAGGCCCACGGTAGACTTTCTACAAATCCAGTGGCATCCACCGGCCTACAGTGCAAGGTTAGACAACTAGTCTAAAGTTGAATAGAGCCTCATACTCGAGTAAATATCTCGTTGCGCTCTTCGATGGCGGCGGGACAGGCGACCAAGACGGTGAGGTAAACTACCAGAAGCCGGCATCAGCGGCATCAAGATGCCAGATGCCTGTTATATCCATTCCGACTCGAAATCCTATTCCTTACCTCGGAGGTCCACTCGGAGCCTCCGAGGCAACACTTCAACAATTCATTTATCCCATCTTGATTTCCAATCCATGACTCGGAGGTCCACTCGACTATTCAACACTTCACCTCTCATGTCACTGATGGTGTTACAACTCTGTCTCCGACTCTATCCACCCATTTGGCTGAAGACGGGTTCTGGTCCGCATCCTTCCAGCTGATGGGTGCGCGGCACACGTTAATTAGCTCCGGCTGGTGAGTGTCGAGCGCCTTCTGCAACTGGGCGAGGAAGGGCATCCACGCAACATTGAATGAGTAGGCCAAAGGGAGTGATGATTACCAAGGCAGGAGCTCTCCAGGATTGCAATCAAGCTTTCTATTAACGATCCAAGACGGCAGAATTTAGGTCAAAAATCCAGTGATATTGTCGATCGAATAGTTGCTAATAGAGCCACTCTAGGCGGTGGCCATGAACATCGGGCAGCAAAGGAAAGTTAGACACGCTTGGCGGCTTGAGGATACATCCAGAATCGGTCCAATGCTTGTAAGAGTGAATTTCGAGGTGTAATTGATTGACCCAGAGCTGGTGGGAAGCCCCAAAACAGCATAGAAACAGAGATCTTGAGAGCCAGAGAAATACAGAGAAAGGAAGCGTTGGCCTAATGGACGAAGACGGAGCCCTCTTTATGCGCGGAGGATTATGCGCGGAGGATTGTCGGGGCACTGCGTCACAGCAAGTTCAGATAAACTGCGGTACAGGGAAAATCAACTGCGTGAAACTGCGTGTGCCTGCCGAATACGCTGTGAAATGGTCAGCTGAGGGACGGTTAATCCACTGAGGAATGTCCATCGGAGCTAGCCCTGTCCACACAGTGGAGGTGGAA
This sequence comes from Mycena olivaceomarginata, assembly GCA_029378375.1. Taxonomy (NCBI): domain Eukaryota; kingdom Fungi; phylum Basidiomycota; class Agaricomycetes; order Agaricales; family Mycenaceae; genus Mycena; species Mycena olivaceomarginata. Next base: position 74,729 of record JARKIC010001116.1, on the reverse strand, counting down.
TATGCTGCGCCGGAGTTGGGCCTGCGCTGAGACAGGCAGACGTTCAAGGAATGGGGATAGTTGGGCATACAAATCGGATAAGGTGGCAAAACCTGCTAAGAGGAGAGCCGAGGAAACTCGATGGAGATGGAGAAGCCGAAGTAGCAAATCGTTCAAGAACGGTTAAGTTAATAGACCCGCAGTGACAGAACAGAGAAGCCCCATGATCGGGCAAATGGAGAAATATGAATGATAACAGGAGAAGCAGCGAAATGGTTAATCTCCCGGGGAGACTGCAGGCTTGATCACGCTGCGCCGTAGGCCACAGCCGCTGCGATGATCTGTCAAGGAGGACTGCGCGCCGGTCAGCTGTTGAGCCATATGGGGCTTTCTCGGGTTTAAAATAGTGTTTACTCAAGTCTAATTGGCAACTGAGTCCCAACGTGTAACATCCACGGCGCAGTGCTGACCGTACCTACCCCTCGGGTCCCAAACGGTACGGTCTTTGCGTTGAGCCCTTGCCCCCCGGGACGTAAGTAGGGCAGGACAGCACCTACCCCTCGGGTCGCAAATGGTACTGTCCTCCTGTTGACTCTTGCCCCAGCGGCCGCAAGTAGGGCAACGGAGAATACATACCCCTCGGGTCGTAAATGTATTATTGTCACATCAACAATGTGACTCCCATCATATCGACCTCCGGGTCCGAAGTGATGTTGTCGCGACATCTCTTGTCATGATGCAGGATCCCTCGGCACTGCACACAATACCTATATAAACCTGGCGAGACAGAGAAAGCTCCTCAGCTCCTCACTCTGTCTTGCCAGGTACGTCTCCTCGTCGCCTCGAGTCTTGCCAGTCCCGTCTTATGAGTGCTCTTGATCAGCAGACATTTGCCACAAATGCAATTAAACATGTTGCAGACATCCTATGTGAGGAGCTAGATGGCTGGTCATCTCATTGTAATGACTTCCTCAAATTTTCTGATCCCCATGCACTTCCCTGCACTCAAGTTGAGGAAGACTTCCCCGACTGCGATATTCTCGCTTGCGGGGAATCCACAGCAGCAATTTAAGGCCTGGCTGCGATATTCTCACTCAAAATAAAAGTTTGATGGTAAAAGGTTAAATTCTTCAAGTGTTTCCTTATCCCTGCCTAATACAGCCGAGCTTGTTTGTTTTCCCATGCCCTTTCGAAAAGCGTGACTTGGTATGGAGAACTAATTGCATGCCACAAATTGCCAGATGATACCCAGCACTATCTGAGCAGCCTTGTCTGTTTGAAATTGTTCTGGCTGCTTTGGTTGTTAAACCAGAGTTCACGGAACTCTCCATATCGGGTGTGGCAGTGCTGGAACCTCGGGTCGAATCAAAAGCATTTGCGAGGATTCCACAGCAACAATTTAAGCCCTGGCTGTGATATTCTCGCTTGCAGGGAGTCCACAGCAACAATTTGAGCCCTGACTGCGATATTCTCGCTCACAATTAAAGTTTGATGGTAGAAGCTTAAATTCCAAGTGTTTCCTTATCCCTGCCTAATACAGCCGAGCTTGTTTGTTTTCCCATGCCTTTCGAAAAGCGTGACTTGGTACGTCTCCCCACCTGATGTTGCTTGGGCATAGCCTGCAGCGGACAGCTGTAGAAAGTGGAGCAAAATTACCGCAAAAGGTAATTGATTGGGGTGAGGGCCGATTCTGAGCTCGTACCTCACTCTTTCAACATGACTGCCAACATTAACATGAAACAAGCAGTCAACGAGAGTCTCTGGATGGATGCCTCAAATATACTCAGATTTGGCATACAGCACACCTGCTACATCTCTTGTGACATCGTCTGTGATGCACGTATTTATGGCCATTGGTGGCAGACTATGCAATTGTCCGTCATATTGACACTCTCGTCCTGTGGCAATCCCATCATGATACCAGATTGCCCCATTCTCTTTGATAATCCTCGAGGTAAAATGGTTTTCCCCTGCATAAATTATTCCTCGGAGAGCATATCTCTGTCTGATATCTCCTGCCACAAGATGTATCGCCGGGTCCAGGACAATTTTTGGGTCGTCAAGAGACAGGAATAACTTATCGGGGACGACATCCAAGCCTATGATGTCTAGCATACCATTTCCATATTTTGGACATGTCCGATTTGCCTTTCGAATTTTCTGCGCGGCTAACCAGTGAGAGATCGCATAGTGCTTTTTGTATCTCGCCCTGAGATCAGGAGCCCTTGTAATGCTTTGGTGAGATGAGAACCATGGAACCTGGACATCTACATGATCACATTGTCCGCACTTGGTTGTCCGAGTTCCCCACTCATGACTTCCAAAAACTTCAGATGCCAGAATATCCAGAGCTACCAGTGTCTGACCCCATGGAAAATCCCCCGGACTTTTGTCGTGGAGCAAAGATCTAACACAGTCCCTTGCACTTTCAAGAATGTTTGCTTTGGATTTATAGTCGTTGAATCCATCGGCTAGGTGGGCCAAATATCTGGTGGATTTCTGGAATCTTTCCGTCCATTTCGGTGCATGAACCTGCCACACATCATATAGCGGTGCAAATAAGGCATTGTAACTGCAACTATAATCCACCGGGTCCCACTTTGTTGCAATTGGTCCGATTTCAGTGTCCTTCTTTGCTCTCTTCACCCCGTGGATTAGTTTTGACAGGCTGCTTTCTCTTGATACCTGTGGCTTGCTTTGGATTTCTGTTTCGGGTACATCCTTTCCGACCAATTGCCATCGTGTCTTTTTCACATTAGCTGGACTGCGTGGTTCATCGCCCTTCTGCCATTTGATTGCTGGGTGTATGTCCATTGGGTCATATTCACCACCTCTGTATCGTTGATACAAATGTAACAATTCGATGCGGTCTGAACCGCTCACCTCTTCCGGCAGTTCTCCTTCATACCGCAGCCTTGTAATCTCGTTTAACAACTCTAACTTAAACTCTCGGAATTCTTGGGGTAAAAATCCGGATATTCCACTTGTAATCAAGCTCGTGTCAAATCCCTGAAGAATTACAGTTCCATCAGCGGAGGTTCCCCGAGAGAGCGATGTGTAGTAGGGAAAGTGAGTTTTACAATTGGTGAGGTCACAAACATTCAATGGTCGAGTTTTTCCCTGAGATGAATAGTCTGTCATGGCAAAATTAGGTAGTACTGGCACTTGTTGTCGAGAGATATTCACAATCATGTCATCTGGTAAGGAAGCCCATATCTTGGTCGGGTTCTTTGCTAGGGCAACAACGTTCTCGGGTAAGCCGGGAATCTGTGTGGTCTTTGGAGGGTCCGTTAATTTAACAAATAATGTATCAAGAATGGTTTGCTCCGATGAGCCTTTTGCCTCCTGCCAACCTACGACTGTCGCCTCTTGTCCCTTGGTTATACAGAGCTCAGTGGCTTCGTTATTTCGTATCATGACTGGAAGGCCTACACACAGGCGCAATTGTCCAGGAATATTATCACTTGTACAAGCTGGAGCATCCCACAGGTTCATTTTCTGTCGCTCTGTCAGAGCTCTTCCCGGAGGGACAACATTTTTCGTTCTGTTGGCCCGAGAGGCTCGATCGTTGCTTCCCGTGTTCTCGGCAAGCGAATCTTCAGCGTAAAAACAAGTAAGTTGCTGGCCAGTCTCCTCGGCGAATTTGATGCAACCCATTTCATTGACCTGATCTTTCTGGGAGTTCCATGCCGTGATAAGAGAAACATTTTGAAACCGTGTGTCTTCAAATGTAGGATGGCCCGGCCTGTTACTTATTTGTCGGCTATGCAGAAACTCTAAATCCTCCGGAGTACACGCTCCATAACGCATGTTCGACAAGGCGCATCTGAATTTGATGTCTGCAGTCGACATGTCTCTTTGCCTCATATTTTGTTTCAGGATTACAACGGTATCGACCATTTGCCAAATGATTTTTCCAATGGTGTTCTCTTGTTGGGCGGCAGTCATTTCAGCCGCAATTACAGTATAGTAGGGCTCCTTGGATACGAGTAAACTATGAGTGTCCGTGTATGAAACGAAATCGTATGTAGGGTGGGGTAACGAGAAAAAAATGGCTTCACTGTTCAAGGCAGTTGAATGAATAAGAGCAGCATTGTCCAATACGAGAACGACTCACCTGGCAAGGCAGTGGGAGAAAACTAAGAGATGACCACTGCTTGCCAGGGAGTACTTATATGATATTCGGCCGTCTCGGCACCGCACTTAGGCAATGCGTCGGTGCCGAGGAAATGGGAGTGTGACTCACTGCTGTGACTCTCACTTAGACCACAGGAGAGGTATGCTCGGAGAGGAGCATAGTCTTTTACAACCACAGGGGGATTACAACCTTAGAGGTGATAGCGTGAGTTCACCGGGATGAGTGCGAGGAAATGGGAGTGCTCACTGCTGCGACTCTCACTTCGGACCCGTGGGGTGGAGAGGAGCGTACTCTTTTACAACCACAGGGGGATTACAACCATAGAGGTAAGAGCGTGAGGGGGGTTGTAAAGGAAATCGGAGTAATCTTGCATACTCGACGATTAGCTTTGTGTAAACTCCCTTTAAACTCGATAAATCGGGACCAACATTGATGATGATTGAGCGGCGGAGATCTCGGTGATGGTCTCCTCGCGTCTTCTTTTTATCGAAACATATGTAAGATTCTTTTGAGTATAAGCAGACACGCTGCACCGCTTGATGCATGTACCGTACTTCATGGTGGAAATCGAAGGCAAGAAAAAAATTTACCTCACTCAGTTTTGATTTGAATGGAAATCCCTCTTCCAGATCTTCTTGTATCGTCAAAAGAAACACTTGTAGGCAAGACTCGGCCCGGAAAATCTCAAGCCCGGGGTGGCTGATGACATCAGATGCGCGAGCCTATCTTGGAGAAGTGGTACATGGCTAGTCAGACCCGTACAGTAGTCTGAAGTTGATCGCGCCGCTGTGTATATAATAGGTGTGCTTTAGACTCGTGAACCAGTCGACGTTAACGAAGGATCTCAGTGAGAGACGGACGTAAGCCTGAATTACTAAAATCACACAAACAAAGCCAACAATCAGACAAAGAGTGCACAACAGGGAGATCATCGTTAACGGACTGGGCCCTCTTGTCACGCTTTTAGCAGGGTTTTGGATCGCCCGCCATTTCAGAGGTCCTGACTTGGAAAAATCGACCTGGGAGCTTCTGAATGCTCTGAAAAAGTGTCAAAACTTCCTATACCAAAGTGGGGCAGAATTCGATTTCAAGTTGATTGAGCCCACATTGTTTTGGGATCTTACACCAAGTCGAGCTCGTCGCCGCGCACGGACCATTTGACAACGACGACGACATGAAATCTGCCATCAAAAAAACATGTGGGGCTCATTGGATAGAGAATTCAAAATCATCAATTATTCATGCAGGAAGTTTGAGCACTTTTTTCAAAGTTGGGGGCATATTTTTCGAAGTACCGACCTCTGAAATGGCAGGGGAAGCAAAACCCCGCTTAAAGTGCGCCGAGAGGGCCCAGCCGGTATCCAGCCTTGTCCGAGCGTTAGCGAGTGATGCAATTTGTCTTTATTTGCTGGATACCGGATGGGGACGAGCCTAGGTGTGCTTATGACATAATCGTCGGAGTTTTAATTCGTTTCCCACGACCTTTGAGCCGCCACTTCTATTACTCTCCCGCTTTCGCTGCCCTTCTCCCTCTCTGTGGGCCTCAATGGGGCCTCAGTATTGCTGGCGCGACCCCAAGGACACCGTACATCTGGAAAAAGGACCGAAGTCCGGGGTGGAGCTCTGTGGACAACTTCCTTAGGCCCACGCCACCTCTGCTCTCGCGCCGAGTATTGGCCAGCCGCTACGACTCAACCCAAACTGCGCTCAATGACGCACAGTATGGGTACGCATGTGGTGGCTCCTCGCGACCGCTGCTCTCTGGTCTCGGGTGGACCGGCCGGCTGTGGTCTTCCATCTCGCCGACTCCCAGCACGCCGTTTAGAATCCAGTCAGTTCCATCTGAGTCTTTTTTCTCTTGGACGACATCCCGAAACAACTTTCCTTCAGAATCTCCGCGACAATCATCTCACCTACCCCGCCGCTGGCAGCAACCTTCATGATCATGTCCCGCGTCATTGAGCAGCTGGGCCCGTCGTACTCGTGGCCGACGCCTAGGTGGTTTACGTGCTCCCGAGTCGCAGTTATTTCTATCCCACCACCGATCAAGAGAATTGACGGATATTGATATTTCCATCTCAAGACGCCATCCTATTTCTGCCCTGCGTCAAGCGTTCGAGCTCCACGACCGCAGAGACACACAAATGTCACTCACCGTCGGCGGCGGCATGGCCTCGAGCGCAAGCGACCTCGCTGGTGCCAACCGGGAGGTTCGAATTTTGACCTAGCTCTTATGTTGGCGCTCAATCTCATCATCCAGACGTTATACTTGGCGGGATTTCATTCAAATTTGATGTGTCCACCGGTTTTTGCGTTGGCAGAAGGGATTCCCTCTTACTAAGCTGTACGATTATTAGATCAATCTAATGTGAAGCGAGTTTAACGGATACCTTTTGTCTTTATTGAGACTGAACATCGCGGAAGGCTAACCAACGGCGCAACCTAGCCATCCGGCGCGACGACGATGCCCTTCTTTCTCATCCCTTTACTCTCCCTCTCCCCTACATCGACGTCTTGAGTTGCAGATGGCCGTACAGCCTCCAAAACGAACGACCAGTGTGACCTGAAGCAATTTAATTGGTATAACAGTCTTCACAACAGACTCACCTGGCGAAAGTCCCCAGCGGATTTCGTTAATTGCGCCTGAATTATTCCAGAGGAATTCATTCCCACCAATTGATATATATATTGAAATATCACGATATTTCACTCGGCAATCATCCGGCTACCTGGCCTGATCCGATAGAATGTAGTCCATTCTATAATTGTATTCTAATGCGATTCTAATGGGATGAGGGTCGAGGCAACCCAGGCCCAGCGCGAGTTCCAGCGGATGGCGCAATTAGAGGGAACGGTTCGTAGAAATATTCTCGATAAATGGTGTTCAAATGATGCGCTTTTTTTCCAGTTGAACCGTATTCTCGATGAGACGTCTGGAGAAAATCTCCCCATCGAGCTGACCAATTTGTTCAATTACTTCTCGGCACCGGAGAAGACAGAGAAGCGCTGGGAACAATTCAAGATGCTGCTACTCACGGTATGACTCATATCCCATGTGAAACGCAGCTGCCGACACATTCGCAGAATATACCTTGTTGCTGGTGGAAGCCGGCAGCATTGCAGAAAATTCAGCTAGAATCCACGACGATGTCATGCGGCTGGCCATCGTACTACCCGCAAGCCTTTCACGAGTGCTTGAGGCGGCGGGAACAACTCCTCATACAGAAGATGGTAGCTCATGTCGTTCAGGAGGTCGACACATGTATCGTCAATGTAGACAAAACTCTTGATGTTGTTTGCGAGTGGCGCATGCCTTCGATGGTTACGACTTGCTTGAGCTGCCACGCATTGGCCTGCGGACTTCCACACCACAAGCTTTGATCCATGGATACAGCGCGGAATTCAGGCTAAAAGTTCTCATGCTGTGATTGACGACGACCAGAGCTTCTCCGACTGGGGCTTTGGGACAGCATGAACGGTGATGCTGGACCCAGCCCCTTCCGGTCTCCACAATACACAAACCCAATTCCTTGAAAAAATCTGCACTCATTCCACTTCTGAATGAACAGGAAGCAAAATACTCCGAAATATGGAAATACTCGGGTATTGCACAACTCAGTTCGCCCATGGTTAATTTTTGTGTTCAGCACACAGGGGACATCTTTCGAGCACACGAACCCAATTCCTCAAAAAAAAAAATCCGCACTCATTCGACTTCTGAATGAACAACAAGCAAAATACTCCCAAATATGGAAATATTGCACAACTCAGTTCGCCCGTGGTTAATTTTTGTGTTCAGCACACAGAGGACACACTTTGAGCACACAAACCCAATTCTTTCAAATAATCCGCACTCATTCCACTTCTAAATGAACAACAAGCAAAATACTCCCAAATATGGAAATATTGCACAACTCAGTTCGCCGTGGTTAATTTTTTGTGTTCAGCACACAGAGGACACTTTTTGAGCACACAAACCCAATGACTTGAAAGAATCCGCACTCATTCCACTTCTGAATGAACGACAAGCAAAATACTGCGAAATATGGAAATACTCGGGTATTGCACAACTCAGTTCGCCCATGGTTAATTTTTGTGTTCAGCACACAGGGGACATCTTTCGCGCACACGAACCCAATTCCTCAAAACAATCCGCACTCATTCCACTTCTGAATGAACAACAAGCAAAATACTCCCAGATATGGAAATATTGCACAACTCAGTTTGCCTGTGGTTAATTTTTGCGTTCAGCACACAGAGGACACCTTTTGAGTACACAAACCCAATTTTTTGAAAGAATCTGTACTCATGGCACCTCTGAATGAACAACAAGCAAAATACTCCCAAATATGGAAATATTGTACAACTCAGTTCGCCCGTGGTTAATTTTTGTGTTCGGCACACAGAGGCCACCTTTCAAGCACACAAACCCAATTCCCCAGAAAAATCCGCACCCATTCTACTTCTGAATGAACAGGAAGCAAAATACTCCCAAATATGGAAATATTGCACAACTCAGTTTGCCCATGGTTAATTTTTGTGTTCAGCACACAGGGGACATCCTGCGAGCACACGAGCCCGATTCTTCAGAAAAATCCGCACTCATTCCACTTCCGAATGAACAGCAAACAAAATACTCCTATTCCAGATGATGGCATATACATATTGTCCTATCCAAGTCCCCTTCCAGTGCGCCAGATACCAACGTAAACCTTGTGTGCTCATAAAATTCCATACCAGCGCCCAAGCGCCCACGAGACCGCGGCGATGGCATATCTGGGAGTGGACGTTCCCAGCAGCTCCGATTTCGATCCCACTACCCTCCCAATGCCTCCGACTTTGGTGATTGGGGAGATTGTCCAGGCATTGCGCCGTGCACCTCCTGCAATGATATACAAGTCAATTCACTGCGCGCACATCCCAGGAAAGCAAGACACCTACCCCCTCTGGATCATTTCCGACTGGGTGTATTTTAGTCTATGATCCCCGCAGGGCCTCTGCAGCTATTTTCTTTCGTCATTTTTGGCCCATTTTCGAGTTGAAAGCGACCTTTCGTATGACCCCTTTGTGACGCTGTGACCTACGAAAATTTTCGTACGATTTGAGGCTTGTGAACTGTGACCCTACTAATTGATAGTCTCTCGTAGACAGACACTATAACAAATGTGTGCTCGCAAGCTCGCATGTTATAGTCCGTTGACTAAGGTGAGTGTTTGATCGGTGATGGCCTTATTATATAATCACAAAAGTTCATGGCCGCAAAAGCACCGTTCTTCTTCTGCCGCATGTTTGGTCAAAATTCCGCTTCGCACCATCAATTGGAAAGGAAAAGAATGGACTTTCGATGTCTGTTTACTGCCGGAACACTGTAATGATGTGAAAGTCTTGGTGGCTGTCATTTTCGTGGTGTTGGGATTCCATGATGGCGAGGCAAAAATTGGGATTCTGACCCGACAGAACTGTTGAATACTTGCCTTTGAAGGTTTTGGCTTCTTAAAGCTTTCTCCAAAGGCGACTCAGGCAGAGACGGAAAGGGACCGAGAATTCAAAGTCCGACGATTATGTAATAACTTCATCACCAATCAAGCCCCACCCGATAAACTCCAGACTAACTAATTGAACGAAATGGCACAGTACTTCCCTTCGCACATCCTTATCTGAGGTGCTGGCAGCCTTAAGACACTTGGAGGAAGTGCACAATCGGCGCTTCGTCCGCGTCAGCCAGGCGTCCGATGTTCGCCGTACATCGGACGCGAACGCGAACGGGCCCCAACCTAGCGCAGGATCCGAGGAGCCCGAGAAACATGTCTTCAATGTCAGTGCGTGTCTGCCCCACATGCAGTGCCATTAACTATTCTCCAAACTAGGCTCCGACTGGGCCAGCAGGGATCGAACAGGAGATCGTCAAAATTTGCGCCATCTGCGAAAGCAGCTCCTGATCCTCAGGATCGGTTTATTCTCAGACGCGCGCCCCCTTCCTTTAGTGGGAACCGAGGCAAAAGAAAATGACGAGGTTACCCTTCATGTCTTTGGCGGTGGGGTTGCTGAAACCGGGGACGAGAATCATGATCCTGTTAGTGTTCGTCGGAACTAATTTCAGTCTAACTCATTCGTCGCAGATTCAATTTCAGGATTATGATTTCTTTGCGAACTGGGTTGGATTGCACATGTCTACCAGATCGACGCTACCCTATTTCCATAGCTGAATCAAAGCCCAGTTAGCGAGGTAAGCGAGACTTGATCCAATATTTGCTTGCACTCAATACCACTATACCAACGAATTGATAGTGTTGTAGTCCTTGACGCTTTCGTCTGCTAGCTTTTCCGTTATTTAGAGTTTCCCCGTCAGTCTTGGCCCCGTTTTCCGTCCGCTATTATTTCGTGGCACGGTGTGTACTTCTTTCCCATTTACTCTGCATTCACTCAAATCACCATGTTCTTACAGACCCTGCTCTTCTAAATGTTGAAACTCTAGAGATTGGTCCAAGGCCAGAGGATATTCGAAAATATGTCGACGCACAGATTGACTTGTCACCACACCTGCTCAAACATGTGCAGAAGCAATCTCACTTATGAGAGGAAATCCAGGCAAAAATCATTGGCACTGTGCATGGCATGTAAGCAGTGATAATTTGTTGTCAGAAATCAACTCACATAAATTCTGACTAGGTTCCTTCTGGCCAAACTTTACATTGAATCTCTCAGTACAACGCTCTCGGTAGGGGCCGTTCGAAAAGCTTTGAAAGAACTACCGGAGGAGCTTTCCGAAACCTATGATATTGCAATGGAGCGAATGGAAGTCCAGAATAAGGAAAAGAGAAGGGTAGCTCGCTCCACTCTCATTTGGATTGTGAATGCAAAGAGGCCCTCAATGGTCCAAGAATTACAGGCCGCTCTCGCCGTTGAACTAGATACACAACGGCTCGACGAGGACGACATCAATATTCTCGAGGCGATGCTCATGGCAAAGAAGACTGGGAAGAGGTCAGTGCCGAGGCCATTCAACACTGCTGGAAGCATTCGGGGATCATACCACCGCCGTGAGTCGCATTCTTTCATCGGCTGTCTACGTCTTCGGGTATTCAGGAGATTCACAGGCCTAAAACCACTGATCCCAACGCGTCCACCCACGACAAGGCTTGGGAACTTGTTGGTGCCTACGCCGAGGATTCTATGAAGCGCCCTGTCGTCGAAGAGGCCCTACAAGCGTTGCTCGGTGATCAGTTTCATCCAGCGTCCATCTGGGCAATGACACTGAATCAACTCACGGAGTGCGACAGCACAGAGGAGGTGGACGCCGTCATGACGAAGGCGAAAGCCGACTTTGAAGCAGGCCTTCAATCCCCACCTCCTTCTCGCCCTGCTCAGGCTCCCCGAACCAAGCAACTCGCAATTGCTGAGACGGAGTTGATGGCAACAATCGCTGATTTACACCAGCGCAAACGTATCTCGGCCTCCGGAATGCCGACTCTCCAGGATTTGGTTGATCTGGAGGATGAGCGCGACGTCGGAAATGCTCAGTTCAAGGTCCAAACGGATGCGGAAATTGTTGCCGCAGTTCGTTCGAAGAAGCGGTTGCCCGAGGCGATGTAATGGAAGTTGACGGCGGGCTGGGCGCACGAAAGAGCGGGCTTACGAAAATTTTCGTAAGTCACATTTGTTACAGGGCCTCGTAAGTACGAAAGGTACAATTTGTAAGATGATGTCACACCCCAAAGGGGCTTACGAATTGAACGAAATACTACAGTATTCGTGATGGGGAAGGTCACGTGTATGTCAGAGTGGGGGAGGCCAAGGGGGGTTCAAATTCCACTGAACTCCGGTAGCCAGACAAGAAGTTCTCGTCTGGCGACTGGGCTTTTGCGGTTCGTTTTTTGGCCATACTCATTGTTTTAGAGACGGAGAGGGTGTAAACCTAGCTCCGGCTTACGGTCCGATCGTGGACGCTTACATGCACCAGTCAGCACTAGTCGCTTCTTGTCGTTTACCATCCTGTCCGTATCTCGCCCTCGCGTCGCTCGCTCTCGAATCATACTGTGGTCTTGTTGACTCGTGTGTGATTCGCCTTTAGTGTATCCTGACTGGCCATCAGGCTTCCATTTGTCGCGAGACAACAGTAGGCGGCAGCCAATGAGGTTGTCTGCCCAAGGCTAAACAGCCCTCGATTCTTAGATAGACGAGCAATATTCGCCCAATAGTAACACGGCAAGAAATGTTATTGTAATCCTTTCTGGCAATTCGTGGTGCTGCCGGGCACTCACACTAAACCACTGTCGGGTCTGCCAACTACAGCAACGTTGTCCTTGTTGTGCGAGACTTGACATGTTCCCATCACGTGCCATGCCATCAGAGTCAACATTGAACTGCATGATGGGATCACCCCGTGCTATCGCCGTCTGGGATCACAATCAAGGAGAGATAGGAGTCCGAATGGAACTCCTCCTCACGGCGCCTGCGCCTTTCCCTGCTTGGTGACACCACCCCCTCCATCGCCATCCCATGGATGTATGGCGACCTGAGCCGCCCTCAATGCAGCGTCATCACCCAATTGCGATTGCGCACGGGGCACATCGGCCTGAACGCCTACCTACACCGCTTCAACCTCGCGCTCTCCCCTACTTGCTCGCTCTGCGCCGCCCCCGAAACGGTCGCTCACTTCCTGCTCTCGTGCCCGAAATACCACCGCGAGCGCTTCAAACTCATCGTGAAGTTGGGCACGGCCCGCCTCTCCCTCAAACTTCTCCTCGGCGTGAAGGCGGAACTTGGTCCGGTCCTCGCGTACGTGCGCGCCACCGGGCGGCCCCCCACATACTCCCTATGATACGTACCTTATTCCTCTCACGTTCCTTTCCTTACCTTTATCGCTCTCTCACCCTTACATCTGTTCCGTAACCTAAACTGCAATCGTCATAACATCATCACACCCACTCGTAGCTCTACATCTTGGCACCACCCACACGCGACCCCTTCCCATGCCCGTACCTCCATGCCAGCTAGTACTTTCCCTTGTAAGTGCCACATGGGCCCCAAGGGGCCCACGCGCACTCTAATGGAGGATGAAATGGGATCACAACCTCCACGCTGCGCGCGCCGTGGTAAGTGGGGAGCGCTCCGATTTTTCCGAGTCGGAACGTAAGCGCACCTTTGTCCCTCCTCCTTTGCAGAGCACTTTAATGGAAAACAAGACATGCCTTTGCTTCGCTCCGGAGTATGTGCGGATGAGTGAACAAGGTAACCAATTTCAAAATGCCAGCCATTTGAATGCAGCTCTATTGTGTCAGGTCATGCTTTTCAAAATGGCAGCCATTTGAAATTGAATGCAGGTCTATTGTGCTGCTTTTCAAAATGCCTGCCATTTGAATGCACCTCTGTTGCATCAGGTCATGCTTTTCAAAATGCCCACCATTTGAATGCACTTCTATTGTGTCAGGTAAAAGCAATTGTTATCGTGAAGCATTGTCACGTACCGTGATTTTCAAGCCCCTTTTTCGGACTCCGATTATCTCCGACACACAGCCTTTCCGCAATACTGTTGTTTCCATTGGTTCGTACTGCCTTTGACTCATACCTATGCCTATGCTATGTTTTTGACTCATTTCATCACGGGAGTCTCGGACCTCCGATGATCTCCGAGTCATACTGATTTACCTTGATTCATTATGACTCGATCCATCACGGACCCACTCGGAACTCCGAAACTCCGGTACTTACATTATATCCCCGCTAATACTTTACTCTCCTATAAATTCAATCTGTCGCCTCCGGTGTTCTGACCCTTCTTTCTGGCAACGCTGTGTGCTCAATGCGCATGGAGCTCTCTGTGACTGCTGGTCTCACCTATGATCTTGTTCTCGGTCATGATTGGCTTTTCTTCTGTCGCCAAGACTGCCGGCTCGCGCAGAAGCTCCGCGGCTTCTGCCTCGAAATCCAATTCCTCTTGTGGACGTGCGAGGGCGCGGAGATAGCAACACAGATTTTTCAGCGAGCTTGCAAGGTCTTTGATGGTGCCGGGGTCCTGGCTCAATATACATGATTTTATTATCGTTGTGACCGCGCCGTCGAGGCGCACGTCCCTATACCGATAGCTTGGACCAAAAACCATTTTGTTTTTTCGCCTACACTTGAGTACTACCGGCTGCTCTGGGGTGTGTTGATTGCCCTGCAGCGGAACGCGCTGGAATTTCCCTGGGCCACAGCTTCGTAGAAGGGGAGCGTATTCGCACTTCTCTGAACGACTAGCGGATGAATCACATCTCGGCTTGTCTCCGTTGCAGCGAATTTTTCTGCCAGGAGGCAGTCAATTTGACTGACTGAGTATGTGTCACTCTCTTTATAAAATTATGTTTCTCTGTCCGTCCGAAGCCTTTTAAACTCCGCAAGCTCCGTTCCACGGACCACTGTGCCGATTCTCGAATTGATGACGGAAAAAATTGATATGTTTTGAGGGTCCATGCAACAAATCGACTCCGCTTGGACCCCTGTCATTAGATTCTGGAGTTGATGATGACACCTTTGAGGAACCTGAACACTGCTGTCGGTATGCAGTCAAGGGTGTTTTATGCAAAACTTCAACCGTAAATCCATCCGCGTGATATTAAGCCGGGCTACAATGTCTGCAGGATTTAACACTTTCAGGAATGTTGTAGGGTCTATCTCACTGGCTTCTAACCTTCCTGAATGGCTCAAATGACCGGAGTGACCAGGGCTAACGCCTCAGAAAATGGCTCTGGGACATGGAGGCACGGTCGTTTCACTGGGGACGCAATACTACGTGTGCATCAGGAGTTTGTTGTTGTGAACATGAGATGTATAGATTCAAGACTCTCAGACGCGATTCCCTCATTTATTTCGTGTTCATTTTCTGTCTGCCTAGTCAATTCATGGTATATAATGCCACTAACATTGCTATTAGCATTTATCCTTGCAAACACCACCATATATGAGCTCAGATTAGTAACAGACTATTTCATCCTCCTGGGGTATGTCCCTGAAGTTCACCTTCTGCTTTGATTTTGTAAATTGTGCCTCGATTCAACCGAACTGTTACTGCCTACGCCGGAGCGAAGCGAAGGCACGTCTTGTATATTGTTATGAAGTACTTCGCTGATACAATGAGTATAATGACTGGAATTATATCCAGCTGGTGACCGGGCTTCCAAATTATCTAAACAACTGTTCGAACAGTCCATGTCTTCGTACGTGGTCGCAGGCGAACATTTCTCGCGATTATCACCCGAAAACCCTACACACGGCTTGTGTTGAAGCCTAAATCACTCCATGCGCGGCAACGCGGAACGCAAGTCGCTGACGTACATGAAGAAGTGCGCGGGATACTTTGCCGAAGGCACCAAACCAGTGAAGAGCAACCTGCCATTCAGTACCGCTCGACGCTGCGGCACCCCGGCACGAGAATTGACTCGAGACTGAAAGTAGAGGTGGATATCGCGAAGGACGTCCTCCGCTAGGACGTGTTTGTACCCCTCAAGTGAGTAGGGCAAGTCAGAGGGCTGAGCTTTGACCTTTATGCATCCCCACTTGTCCTCCCAGCCGGCCAGGCCCTTCAGATGCCTGATGTGGATGTACAGAGGTAATCCGACGTTGCGCATTGGGTCGCTATTCACAATTTACTAGGGAGCTCTTTCTTGGCTCGTTAACCTCTCCGGACGGCCGTACAGGTTTAAGCCAGTGGACCTGTTGCAGGAACACCAAAACTTCTGGGGGAAGATCATTTACACGGCAAAGGGCACCAACAAAAGCTGGGAATGGTTGTCAATGATAACCGTGTTCATATTTACCCTACGCGACGCAATGCGAACGGTGCAAACTGCGTTTGATATTCCCGCATACGGCGAGAAGCACAAGACTCCCCCGATCAAAGATGAGGTCGCGCTGCTCGCCAACGCCCTTCGAAGCGAGAAGATCCAAACATTTGTCTCGCGGCGGCCCGCCAACGACCACGTCAACCCGGTCCGCGATCTGATCAAGGAAGGCGCGCTCTACGGTAGCGCGCGCAAGGCATTCAAGCGCTTTACTCGCGACACGCGCAAGGCCGAAAAGCGTGGTTTTACAGTGCCAGGGCAAGTTGCAGGAGAAGATGAGGAGGACGAGGATGAGGGACAGGAGGAGGATTACGAACCGACCGAGGAAGATTGCGGGCAGACGATGAAGAATTCTTTGACATGACTGAGCCGATGGAGTTATTTTCGCGTGCGGCGGCAATGGTGGACGATATGTTAGCAGAGTAGATTGAATGTATTACAATTGTATTGCTTCTGTAGAAGGCAGCGGACTACTAGGTAGAGAAGGCGGATTTACCACTGGACGATAAGTATGAGTATCCTGCTGAAGTAGTATAACAAAAACTTACATGGAAGGTCGTCGCATCCCGGGATATTATGCAAATTGCTTAGCAGGTAGAGTTGGCGGTCAAATACCTTCTGTAAACATTCAGCGTCCTCCTAAATCTGTGAGCCAGGTGTGTTATATTGGCGGGCATTTTCGAATAGAAGATGCCAGTCGTGCCGGTACTCATGTAGGGTTTGATAGTAGGTAGGTTTTTTCGACCATGCCTTGATACGGAGCATAGAAATCGCGGTCTTGATGTGCACATAGTAGTCGGGGTAATGCTATCGAACTAAATGAGAGAGGAAAAAGAGAACAATATGGATGGACTTGCATTCGACTTTGGAAGCTGCAGGAAGTGTTTGCAGATTTGACGAGGCTCCTTGGGTTTCTTGGTCTGACGAGTCGAAGGCGGAACAGGCTCGCGCTGAGAAAAGACCGCTTCGTAGCATCCGTTGAAGACAATAAGGAGGCAGAGAGAATTAAAGTATTGTTTCCTTGTTGAATTCCCTGTATATAAATACATTGGAGCGGCAATAGGGCCTGCAGTGGAGTCACAACACCGCGTAGTGGTCCTACGACGCGAGGTGTGGAGCGGAAGCAGACTCACCGGCAAAAGGTAAGCTAAAACGAGCGCTCATCAAAAGGTGTATACTATTTTCAAAACGGCTGTATTGTAAAAAAGCAAAATAGACAGACGATGCTACCTACAGACTACAGCTAGGATAGATGTTGAGTTAAACGATAGGAGTAATGCATACTTACGGAGCATAAGAGGTAAGGTGGTAAGCGACGAAGGGGATAGGCGCGTGTGACAAGAGAGATGGGATGAATGCATGCGATTGAAAACGAGAAATGCTGAGACATGAAGATACCAACAACGAGTCTACGCCTTGCGGGAGGACGCAAGGCGCACAATGAAGGCATATCTGAAACAGCCCAATGGGGGCCCCAACAGCGTTGGTGTAATTAAACTCCTCTCACACGATGCGCGAACGAAACTCACACCGTTGCGAGGGACACTGCGTTGCAGCCGGAAAATATCCCGCGCGGAGCAGGCCAGATTCAGGGAGGCCGAGGTCATCGTAAGTGGCACGCGAGAGGAGGTCCACCGGTTTGGCTCGCATGCATGGAGTAGAGAGGGCAAGAGTAGTTTGGTCGAAGAAATAAATGGTGACCTCTCTAGCGTCCTAACTTGCTTCTTTATACTTCCTTTACTGCCTTACATTTTCAAACGAATGACTGTATTTCAATGCCTTACATTTTAAAACACTTCCAATTCCAGCACGACTCCAGCGCCACACCGCCAATGGCTAGCCCTGGTTATTCCCGTCACTTTCAGCAAAAAAAAAGTCTGCCTGGAGGCATTATTGACCTCTCTAGTGTCCAATCAGTGCTTCACATTTTCAACCGCGTGACCATATTGCAATGCCTTACATTTTCGAATGGGTGACTTTATTGCACATTTTCAAACGCGTGACCGTATTGCCCTCCTTTACATTTTCACACATTTTCGCCTAGCTATTTTCTGAGGCCCCCGCACCGCCAATGCGCACCTAGCCCCGGTTCTTCCGGTCATTTTCAGCCAAAAAAAATCTGCCTGGATTGCAATGCCTTACATTTTCGAATGCATGGCTGTATTGCCCTCCTCTACATTTTTACACACTTTCACCTCCAGCACGACTCCAGAGCCATTTTCTGAGGCGCGGCGCAACGCCAATGGCTAGCTCTGGTTATTCCGGTCATTTGGTCTATGCCTTGCTCGTCTTCGGAGAGAGTGAGAGAGTGTTTGGGCACAAAATGAGGATCGATTTGGTCGCCAGAGCTCTCTCGCTCGGCCCGTGAGGGACCGCGCTCGCTGCTCCTCCTGCAGTCTCTTGAGCCGCTGGCTCTCCGCTGCATCTCCTTGGCTCGAGCGCGGTCCCTCACGGGCCGAGCGAGAGAGCTCTGACGACCAAATCGATCCTCATTTTGTGCCCAAACACTCTCTCACTCTCTCCGAAGACGAGCAAGGCATAGAAGAAGTGTTTGACGCGCCAAACACGGTCTATGCAGGCGAGACACCCTATCGGCTTCCGTTGTCCCGCATATGTATATATATGCTCTTTCATCTCTGTAGATTCTCGTCCTCATCTTCTACCTACACTCACACAGCTCGATAGACTAGATTTCTTTTTCTCCCACCCTTACCGCTTTCCCTACTTAGTTTTTTCTTGTACCTCATGTTTTTGCCGTAGGCCGGAGAAAAAGAAATCTAGTCTATCGAGCTGTGTGAGTGTAGGTAGAAGATGAGGACGAGAATCTACAGAGATGAAAGAGCATATATATACATATGCGGGACAACGGAAGCCGATAGGGTGTCTCGCCTGCATAGACCGTGTTTGGCGCGTCAAACACTTCTTCTATGCACCGGCATGGGCGGAACCTCTTCCCGTTACGACCATCATCCCCACCAAGGAGACCGCACTTCGTGTCCTACACGATCTCCTCTTGGACGAGGATACTGCATCGGACCCTTTGGTTGGCCACCCTAGCTAGTTGGCCACTTGTACAATAGATGATCATAAGCCATAGAACATCGAGAGTCCTGTGTTGGAGGATGGAATAGGACCCCTAATGCCTGTCCATGCCGGACTTGGAGGGAAAGTGATGTACGGGTCAAAAGTTGTGCCATGTTTGGAAGCATGCCGAAGGGTGAAGCCAGTCATTTCTTAACGCAGAACCGCCGCCCCGCCTCTTTCTCCACCAGTTCTGGCCCAATGCACCACTTTTTGGGTTCATTATTTTCGTTTTATTCCGGGCTTCAATTCCAACCCTCAAACTCGCGTACATGTCACAGATCGTCGGCGAGGTGCGGAAGAAGCCATCAATGCAGACATCCAGCGTGCAATCTGGCCAGTGACAAACCAAGGGAAGGGTTTATGTTGCTCGTGAGCGCCCGTCGAGCATTGACTGAGAACCAAGATTTATCACCAATCTGACTCTGAATGTCCGCTATGACTTCCTCCCTGTTGGGAACTTCCTCACTGTTGGGAACTGGCTTGAGATCGTCCATTTTTATTTCGAGGTCCTTCGATTGTTGGGAGCCGGTTGAGTCGTTTCTGCCGGTCGGATATTTACTCGTCCCAGACCATTTCGCAGCCTCGCGAGATATGGGATAAGCATTGATATGGGGAACACTCAAGGCGCACGACATGAGACTCTGGTAAAGTACTTTCTGAGCGTTGCTGGACTCGCGGTATTTCTCTGTTTTCAGCATAGTGGATGCTAGAGCTTGACAGCAGAAATACCGCAATGGTAAGGATAAGGCTACGTGGCGTTGTGCGGCGACGTGACCGGTCGTGGTGTTTTGGTGTTAAGCGAGGACAAGCCACGCCCACGCCCACGCCACGCCCGCCCACGCCTGTCAAGCCAATTTCAAACTCCGCTAAGCGGCGCAAGCCATTTAGCCAAGCCAATCGGATAAGTCTTTGTAGATAGCCACCATATTCTACTTAACTAAAATGCCTTTTTAATTGAGGAACCAGCGGTCCTGCGAATGACCTGATGTGTCTCAGCGCTGCCAAAGCCTGCCATCGTAGGAAGAAAAGAAGAAATTCCATCTGGCCGCGAGCTTCGTGCGACGGACACCCCCAAAACTTGATCCTGACGGCGCGGCCTCTATCTGAAGGGAAGATTGGAGGAAATAGAAGTATGCAAATCTCACGACGTTCATGATTCTGTGGCTGTTTCATACTCTGAGACACAGGATTTCAACTCAAAAAATTCCCTTTCTGGTACTCAACAACATCCGTGGCCCTTCCCGATGCTCCGCAGCCTGGGTATGACAGTTCGGGGCCTGGTTTCGTCCCCTCCAACTGCCATTCGGGCTGCCCCAAATCTCGACACCGTACACTTGGTTGAGGGAAATCACATTCCCGGGGTAGGGAGATTTTTTGGAGGCCTCTGCACCCGACAAGGACATAACGGCTCCGCCATTTCTACATTCATCGTTTTGCACGTGGAGGGCTTTTGAATAACTGTTAGTCCCGAGACAACGGAATTGAAAGGATGAGCGAACGTACTTTGGAATTCCTGTGATCACGGATCCCGACGCAAGCCCGAAAAAGAGCATGACTCAATATGGAGAGCTCGTTTTATTCCGGCGATTTTACCTGGATAGCCAGGTGTCCTCCTCGTTAAACCAGATCCTCAATAGTCCCTTTAGTGACTTGGACCCGAGTCGAACGGGCTCCTTCAGCTCGCAAATTGCCTTGACGGACATTTCATGTGATGCAGACGCGCTCCGAGCGCTACCAAGCCTTATTAACACCATTTCATCCCTGTATAAAGAGTTCGTTGCGAGTGACTTTGGGAGA
The DNA here is from genome assembly GCA_029378375.1 of Mycena olivaceomarginata. NCBI lineage: Eukaryota > Fungi > Basidiomycota > Agaricomycetes > Agaricales > Mycenaceae > Mycena > Mycena olivaceomarginata. The sequence continues at coordinate 53,912 of JARKIC010001116.1, read as the reverse complement.
AAAAGATGCCTGCGGTGGATGTCAAGGATGGCTTGGGCCCGGGTCGATAAATCGACACGGGCGGAATATGTTATGGGATGCAGACGCGCTCCGAGCGCTACCAAACCGTATTACCCCATCTCATTCGTGTCTAAATCAAGGTAGTTGGAAGGGGGGTGATTCGGAAGGAACAGAACAAAGATGTATGACTCTGAACGATGACAAATAGACCTTCTCGGTGCAAAGTTTTTGCAGAAGGAATTCTGTTGGAGGCAAGTCTTTTACGTGGTGAAGTAGTGACCTGGACCCGGGTCGAATGGGTTTCTTGTACGGGCATCTCGTCGCTCTCAACAGGAAATGCGTGTTATAGCGCTTTTCATATTTATGTGCAGGGCGAACTTTGTGCAGGTTCCATGACGCAACTGTCTCGTCCAGGAATTTCTGAATGCGAGGTTGGAACACGACAAACAGGAAAATCCGATGGATTGGGTTTTCCATGTCGAGGAGATCGTTTGCTTCCAGGTACATGAAAATCTCACAAAAAATATCCAATGTAGCCTTCCGCACATCTCTCCAGGCTCGTTCCATACGAATATTCTGTGTGGATCTGGTTGCATTTCAGTATGTATCTGAATTTGTGAAGCTGAATCATCAACAAGACACACCGTCCCCGGATGTAGGCTCGATGACGCTGGCCCCATTTTGCAATCATGCATCGCTCAACTCCATTATTTTCCTTTCCAAAATCGCCCCGCACTCGACTCGGCCAGCCATAGATTGGGACCGCGCTCATAAATATACTTACTGGAGCGCTTGTTGTTGCAACACACAAGATATATGAACAGTCTCGAGTGGCCATCAACGCAACCATGGACGTAGAATCTCCACGGTCGCAGCTTTTCGTTTCCGTCCACAATCGGACCCCGTCGGTAACTAAGAGACTTCAAAAAACGAGGTACAGGACAGTAGCGGCAAACTCTATTCTGCCAGGTCATGCTTTTCAAAATGCCAGCCATTTGAATGCACATCTATTGCACCAGGTCACGCTTTTCAAAATGCCAGTCATTTGAATGCAGGTCTATTGTGCCGTGGTTTTAAAATGCCAGCCATTTGAATGCAGCTCTATTGTGTCAGGTCACGCTTTTCAAAATGCCAGCCATTTGAAATTGAATGCATCTCTATTATGTCAGGTCATGTCTTTCAAAATGGGTTGGTTTTTATCATTGTTTATTCATTGGAACGTTGCATCTCTGTAATTAATTTTTTTCCTTCAACCTCCTTTTGCCGGAGCGAAGCGGCGGCCCGTCTTGTCTGCTAGTAAAGTAAACTTGGAAACTGTCTTACTCAGTCAGTTTTTATCCAATCCGCATCATCCCTGATAAGTTTGAAGAGTAATTCTTTGGCACATGTTACTTGTATGTAGGAACATTGGATTCCTGTGGTACAATGTTCATATCGCTGGGTTAACAGCCCTTTCAAGGCCCCCAGGAGGTGTTTGACACAATTCAGTGCATGGATGCCATTGTCAGGTTTCAAAACGCGCTCAGGACTGGTCGAATCGATTGGAAACTGACAGAGAACTGGGTGCTACAAAATATCACTCCGAACGGTCAGGGCCAATTTTGATGAAACTTAATTTTGGAACTAACCCACTTGGGTGGCATATAGTCCGAAAGGCCTGCTTAAGTGCTCTCGAACGCCTCCAAAACCAAAGAAATCTGTCCAGAAATGGACGAGATATGAGCCTGGCAAACGGCCGGATCAAAATTGCTCTCTTTACCGTGTATTTAGTTCAAATCGACAGTCACGCATCAGGGCAATCCCTGTCCACGAGTCCACGATAGCAAAGCCGTACTTCAAGACCGACGTGGATCTTGATCTCAAAGCGTAGCGTTTCAAAATGCACCTCCCTTCAAGCTTGCCCTTCAAGTCCGAAGCAGGAAGGTTCCAAGCAGATACAACGGCACATCGAACAAACTTAAACACCCGCACCGCAATCTGCCACCTTTGCGATCCCAAGTCCATGATGCTTAAATCTTCCACCTTGTCTAGTTCATACAGCGTGAGCCGCACTCCCCTTCCAATCTCTGTCTCCCACTGTCCATTTTCGCACCCTCTGGCCTGCCGGCCGTCGCGCTCTTCACACCTGTTTGATCCCGGTCCCCCTTTCCAGGGCCATGAGCCGCCCCAGTGCCTCCCCATGTAATACATGATGTATGGCATGCACACGTGTGCCGCGTGCACTCCCTTAGTTTACCTATGTTGCACAGCGGGGAGTGCTCAGTTCTGTTCCATAGTCGCTCCGAAATGTTATTATACAGTAGTCATGAATCTTTTGCGTTCGATTGCATAGTTTTGAAAATATTGCGCGTCAGATGCAAAATGAGCTATTACCCCAGCATGTCAGATTTCAAAACCGCACGAGCGAATTTGACTCAGTTTGGCAGGAATCGAAATTGTGCTTGTTTGCCTTAGAATGAACCCTCAGCAGTGCCTGAGAAAGAAATCTGAAGACATAGATCTGCTTGAAATTTCGCTGGCTATCACCCCAGCAAGTCAGATTTTTAAAACCGGATTTAAAATGAACCTACACGAGTGAATTTGGTTCAGTTTGGCAATTACAAGCCAGGGCCGAAATTGTGCTTGTTTGCCTAAGAATGAAACCTCAGCAGTGCCCAAAAAAGAAATCTGAAGAGACAGATCTGCTTGGAATTTTGCTGGCTATCACCCCAGCATGTCTGATTTCAGTTTATCACCACAGCATGTCAGATTCAAAACCCGGTTTGAAATGAGCCAAGTCGGGAAATTTACGTATGCTAGGCTCTTTCTAACCGCAACTTCGAAGAGGCCGTTCTCCGGAGAATTCATTGGGAAACGGGGGGGAAAAAAAGAAAGTACATATTGCAGGGTTTGAACTCCAGACCTTTGCTGCGAGGGAGTCCATGAACCAACTGTATTTTACAACCAAAACAATTGTTGTGAGAAGTGAGAGTCGCGACTACAACGTGTTGATCAGCCTAAGGAAATATTGCACGCGACGTACATGCATTAATTACAAGCTTAAGGGCCTTGGCCAGGTAGATTGGATGATTAACTACTCTGCAAGACATCGTCAGACGGTGACGAAATAATCTGAGCCGGCGCACTAAAGGGGCAGTTAGAACTGGAGTGCAAGGCGATATCAGTTGCACAGCACCGACAAAAAAGGGCGAAGGGACGACGCACGCATGACCTCCACCTCGCCAGCCGCAGTGGGCGCACTGGGGCCCATTACTATGGTTCACTGGCGTTGCCTCGGTTGTCTCGAAGTTGGATACAACAGGAGTCGGTGTGCTGTGCATCAGGAGCAGAACGGGGGAGATCGCTGGGTGGCAGAGAGGATTGTGGAGTGTGGAGAAAGAGTTTGTGGGTGTCCCACAACATTGCCTTTGTTTAGTACGATGTGCACGGACCTTGAGTGCCAGGAATGCAATCAAAACCCGCCTATTTTGGAAGCGTGGGAAATTGGTATGTGCCGCTCCGGAGATACCGTTCGGAGAGTGTTGGCAGGTGGCTGTTCAGGTTGCGCACCAGAACTGTACTTGTCCGTTCAAATCGACAGGGGGGCGTGACACGTGACCCTTTACCTATTCGACATTTCGACACACCCCGCAACTCAGCGTGACGGGCACCAAAAATTCGACATTGGGCCAAAACGATGCAGTTTGGTTACGTGGTGGAGGGAAAAGGCCGTGGGAAGAAATTCCCGGTAACGTAAGTTACTGGGTCTTAGGGAGCATGATGCCCACTAACTTTAGGTAGTGGGTCCTCAGGCCTCAGGTGCCATAGTGAAACACAGCGCCCCGCCAAATTTTCACTTTTAGGTCACCAGAGGTCACCCGTTCGATTCTCCCGATGGATTTTCTTTTTTTTGTTTCCTCTGCCTTTTGTGAGTGCTGACTGATTTCATCACATGTCCTTCCTTCCTTTGTCCGTGTTTTTTGAGATCTCCCGTTCGATTCTCGTGGCTACCTCATTCTTTTATTTAAATTTCCTTATTCCACATTTTGCTGACAGGGGTCAATTTCTAACATTCTTTGGCTTTGTCATGCATAATAAATTGAGGGTTTCCATGTCAAGGCCCAAAATCAAATCGGGCTTCTCCAGACTCGAGGAAATTTAGATAGCTCAATTATGCAAAGAGCTGTAAACCATTCAATAGTGTTCAAAATGGCATTAGGAAGCAAGTGATTCAAAATGCCATTTTGGGTGTGGTTCAAAATGCAAACTAAACCATTCAATAGTGTTCAAAATGGCATTACAAAGCATGTGATTCAAAATGCCATTTTGGGGCATGTGGTTCAAAATGCAAATTAAACCATTCAATAGTGTTCAAAATGGCATTACAAAGCATGTGATTCAAAATGCCATTTTGGGGCATGTGGTTCAAAATGCGAATTAAACCATTCAATAGTGTTCAAAATGGCATTAATTTGCATTTTGAACCACATGACACTTGCTTGCAACACGGTCACGGACGATTCTGGCTTGTATACTCACTTCATGGCTAAGGTTATATGAGCAAATATGACGGCCTGGAGTGTTTACTCTCAATGACTGAAGTGGAATTTTCATTTGTCCTTTGTATGCATCCCAACTGAGTGTTTCCAACTACACCGGTTTTGGTAGGGCATACAGGTGGCCTCCATAGTATGGTCAAATTTCAACTGCGGGTAGAATCAGCTTAGCCATGGTTGAGAACATTTAAGGGCCTGATCGGGTGCACTAGAATCTCGTTAGAATTGCCTTAGATTCTAAGAATAGAATGAACCAGGTAAGATCCGGGCTGGAGGCCCCCGAACACCCGTGCTGAAATACGCTATTATGGAATAATACTTCATCACCGACACAGCATTTCGTGCGGGATCGCGGTGCGGATGTACCATTGCAGCATTGATCGATGATGGGGATTACGATTCGCCTTGCGGCATCGGCACCCTCCGGCAATTATCCCCCTGCCGGGGCTGATTCTGTAGAATATGTAGCCCATTGTATAATTGGATTCTAATGCAATTCTAGCGGGCCTCATCTCGTTAGAATTCTTCGTAACTAGCAGAATGACTGAATGAATGATCAAGATACTTGTAGCTAATTCTGGTGCCCGTGGCGGGACGGGCCACACATATTCCACTGGGATGATGATCCCGCGGCGGAAAACTCACTGAAGGCGCTGCAACGGCACGGTGTGGACCGGGTTCCACTCCATCTCATCATCATCCGAGTACTCGAGTGGGATATGTGTGGCCCGTCCCGCTGCGGCCACCGAAATTTGTGTATCTTGATCATTCATTCACTCTGATGAGGTATTCTAGCGCCGCTGTCCAAACAATGTCCAAACAATTCGGTCCAGAGAGTCCATTTGTACGCCCCGGCCCATAAACAATTGGAGGGCCTTTTCGGAAACAATTCCCCATTCCAACCTGGATTTCCTAAGGCTCTTGCTGGGGGGATGGGCCTGGGTTTGCCTCGGCCCTCATCCCATTAGAATCGCATTAGAATCACATTAGAATCCAATTATAGAGTGGACTACATTCTATCGGATCAGGCCCGGTAGCCGGATGATTGCCAGAGGATGCCGATGCCGCAAGTCGAATCGCAATCCCCCCCATTGTGTTCTGCGGCATCAACGATATGTATCATTGATCGGTGCTGCGATGGTACTCGGGCGACATTCGCGCCGCGATCCCGCATGAAATGCCGCACCGGTGATGCAGTGCCACTCTATCTTATATAGCCCAGCATGGGTGTTCGGGGGCCTCCAACCCGGATCTTACCCAGCCGATTCTATTCTTAGAATCTAAGGGAATTCTAACGCGATTCTGGTGCACACGATCAGGCCCTAAATGAGTGCGAGCATCCAACCAAATTGCTGACCCAGCCAAAAGAACATCTACAGCCTCAGGGGTAGATTGGCAAAATGGGATTGCAAAAGGGAGCCTACCGTGCACTCTTAGTCTGAATCTGTTGGCAGGTCTGATCATGGACCTCGGTTTTTGATGGGTAACTTGCAACGGCCTAGAAGCCATTCCGACTACATAGAACGTCTATTGAAAGCCATCAGTAGGTCCTAAAAAGTTCTCCAAAATTTTGAGGTTCTTCTCGGTGTACTGGACAATTTCGTTCAAATCGGCAGTCACGCGTCACGCACCCCCCATTCGATCACGAACTTTGGTCGAGGTCACGCGTCACTCGGGCCTCTGTCGAACCTCCAAGTGGTCACACAGGCCCCAAATTGCCTAAATAAAAAAAAAGGCAAAAAAGACAAAAATTTCAGTTCAAATGCCGAAATTTTCGAGGTGTCACGCAAAAATTCGGCGGCTACCGAAATGTTGAATAGGTAAAATGGGTCACGCGTCACACCCCATGTCGATTTGAATGAAATTGTCCAGTACCATCACCATTTCAAGTCACATACACAAACAGCGCCTCTCGTATGTATTTCGGATCCAATTTATTTCGTTGAAAGGGGAAAATAAATCCGAAATTCTGTCTGAATGCATTCAGCAATAGTGCAAGTGCCCAACGTTCCGGTGAGACGAGATTGTCCGAATTTGGGCGTGGGAAAGGGATCACGTGTCTATCAAAAACCGAGGTCCATGATCAGACCTGCCAACGAAATCAGACTCCATATAAAAAAATTCATCGACTATCACGAATCTCGTGGAGTCTGACTATAAGTGCGACTAGTGCACTCTGGCATTCAGCTCCCGCTAGCCCGGTGTTGTATTAGAGAACTGCAGATATTAATATATGCTTCACCCAGCCAAACCCCTGCCAAATCAAACCCGCAGAAGACAAATTCACTGAACTGCAAAAGGAACCGGAATCCACCATGGATTCAGGCATTTAGCTCCCCGTCAGTTCTTGGTTTGTTAAAAGACTGGAAATAATATATTCTTTGCCGAGCTAGATACTGGTCAGATGAATCCTATAGAAGCAGAGTTGAGTGACCTGCAAAAGAACCGGAACCCACCGTGCATTCGGGCATTTAGCCCCATTGCCTCCTGGTGTGTGGAAAGACTGGAAATAATAATACATTGCTTGCTGTGCTACTGTAGATACCGGTCAGATTAAACCTACACAAGCGAAATTGACTGAACCGAAATGGGAAGTGGAACCCACCGTGATTTCAGGTATTTAGGCTGCTATTGCTTCTTGGTGTGTGGAAAGACTGGAAATAATGATAAATTCTTTGCCGAGCCAGATACCGGTCAACTTAAACCCACACAAGCGAAATTGATTGAACCGAAAAAGGGAGCGGAACCCACCATTGATTCAAGCATTCAGGCCCTCATTACTTCTTGGTTTGTTGAAAGACAGGAGATAATCTTTGCCTAGCTAGACACCGGTCAAATGAAACCTACAAGAAGCAAAATTGACTGAACCAAAAAAGGAAGCGGAACCCACCGGTGACCACGCACTCTGACATTGATGCCCCATTGATACTTTTCCGGCATTCTGAAAAGAAACGGAACCAGATGCCACCAAAGTCATGTGACTATAACCCATAATTTTCTAGTACATAGTCAAGAGGTGAGCGATCTTCGGATCTTGGCAAACATTCCCACGACCCTACCTACCCCCCGAAAAAGGAAAGTGTTTGGCAGGACAAACCGCGGCGATTGGCGTCGACGTGTCGCGGCACGTCCCAAACGCAAGTCCTTCACGCAAACGCACAGCGCGAACTCTGGAAAAAACATGGGCTCTTTCCAGTAAATAATGCACATACCTCTTTGACCGCAAACTCGGCTGGCACTGCACATAATAATAGCCACAATTTCTTGAGAGCGGAGATTCAGTGATAGGGACACATGATTTAGGATGATAATTGTACATCTCACCGAGCGTGCAGAGTGGGCGAGACAAAAGGAAGAAAACACTGAGTCGTAGGCTTGTGGGCGGAGACTTAACGGCATGACTTCCATCAAGTGATGGACGTGGCCACATCAAATCCCAAGATCCGAAGATCGCTCACCTCTTGTACATAGTAGTAAGATAGAGAGCGTGGAACCCCGGCAATGTCAGCAGCGATCAATTGATTGCCGGAATTTCCCATGGCCAAATCTTGAGGTCGGAAAAAAATTATACCTCTATTCAACCTCTCAGTGGCCAGGATATTTTAAAAAGTCACAGAATGATATTATCTTTATTTCTAGCTAGGAATCAGGTGCTGCAATGACCTGGTCATCCATCTCCTCGCGCTCGTCATCTGAAGTTGGTTACAAACCGCCTCCGCCGGCTTTCCAAATTGGGAAAGCGGTGCTCGGCAAGGTTTCGGCCAGGCAAAACCTGCCGTGATGTGCTGAACGAGGCTCAAACGGACAAGTCCACGAATCCTTCAAAACGATATGATTACATGCCCAGTATATACAAGGCTACAGGACATATAGTATAGAATACAAAACTATAGGATGAATATAAAGCTACTTGTGAAGAATAACAATGATGCACTGTATTCTGTTTGGTGTATGTACCAGTCTGTGAAAGCACTCAAATATTTCAATTCTGAGTAAGCTTGGTGACATCATGTTCTAAAAAAAAAATGAGCCTCCAAAACATGAAAGTTGGCCGATTTCCAGCATGTTGGTTTGAGCTCTCGAAAATTTTGCCGCGTGACCGTGACGTGACAAGGTCATGTGACCGCTCGTTGACGCCTACCTTAGTTTCGTTTGCATCTACTGCTGAAACCACCATCGTAGGAGGCAAACAAAGATGCCTATGGTATTTTATTTCTTGGACCAAGTTGGAATCTCAAGACCTCCAAGTGACCGCACCAATGGTTGGTCCTATACCTAGATCCATAGCTGCAAATGTAAAAAACAGCACCAATGATTTATTCAGAGCTACACCAAGGACTCCAGTGGAAGCCCGTCATTTACGGCTTTTCCTACCCGCAACTCTACAACTTCATCGCCGACCATCTCGAGGCGCCGCGTGAAAGAACACCAGAGAGGAAGCGGGTTGACAAACTGTTGACCTCCCTCTCTCTCTGGTTCCTCTTCCTTCGAACATTACGAATCCGCAGACGCAGAGCCCGCCGCGGACGCACCGGGAGGGGCACCACGGGTCCAGCTTCTCGCTCTCCACGGGCACCCTCAACTCCAGCTCGCTCAACACGCACGCATCCGCAAACGTGCCAAAGAGCGCCTGGCCCAACACCGACCTGCACTCTCGCCTCGCCACATCCACAGCCAACAGCGCCTCGCCCAACACGGCGCCCCCTCACCGACCCCAATCTCAGCCCCAGGCGCAAGGCCACCCGCCGACCGCCCTCCCCTGGAGCGAACTCGAGCCGTGGATGGACGCTGAGTACGCGAGGCAGGTATGCGCGCTCATGCGCTGGGAGGCGCGCGTGTGCGTTCCGCCGCCTGGGTTCTCCGTCGATAACCCGAACGTCCCCTCCACTTACATCAATGGACCTACCTCTCACTACGCCAATGGGTACAACAGCGGCCGGTATAGCAACGGAGAGCAGCACAATAGCTGGCACGGGCGGGCGGCGAACAATGGGGGGTGCTGCGTATTGACGTTTGGGAGTGCGGTGGCGGCGGCGGCGGCGTTGGCAAGGTGAGGTTCGGTACTCTTTCGTTCTTTCTACCATTTAGTTTCGTGACTTTTGACTTTACTTTTTGTTCATATGCTTTGCGAGTGCCTGGCATGTATATCCAGCTTGGGTATATGCATTCTTTTCACGCATATATCCACCTCCCCCTCGTCCTGCCCAAAATTCTGGGCGTATATAGCCTCCCTCTTGCGCATATGTACTTGTATACATTTTTTCCCGCTCCATTTTTTTCATACATCCGACTTTCCTATTCCATCCCATTTTCCTCCATCCGCCGGCTCTCTATCCCTCTCCAGCGCCGACTTCTCTCCTCCTGTAGGTCAACAGCATCTCCCCGCCCGGCAGTGCGCCAATGACAATGCCCAACTCTGCGCACGCGTTCATGCTCAAGTGGGTATCGCCTGAAAGAAGCCCTAGGAGTTTTGTTTAATCATTTGCCATTGAGACGGCAATCCAGGATTAATGCCGGATTAATTAATCCATCTAAAGGTGTCAGTGGGGATGCTGAGAGTAGGGTTTAAACAGGGATTAAACCGGATTAAACCTGATCTTTGTGCGTTACAAAAGGACAACATGCGGGGTTCAAACGAGGAACCATACCAATATCACTCATATACGACAGCAGAGGTCACAACCACTACACCAAACCACAGATGTTGGGCTCCTTCTATACTATATGTGAGCTATCGGAGTGATAGGGCCATATCCGTCCAAGGTGTCAGTGGGGATACTCAGAGTAGGGTATGAGCAGGGATTAAACAGCAGGCAAGACATTAATCAGGATTGAACTTGTGATTAATCATGTTTGGGCCACGGTTTCAACCGAGCTTTTCCTTAATTGTACCTTTGGTCATGCGATGTCTGTATACACTGTCACAAGGGGATATGTGTACAGTGATGAAGAAGGTGCATTCAAAGACTAGTCAATTGTGAGTCCTCTTTCAGTGTACCCAGATTCACTGGACTGATATGTGCCATCTCCTCTCCACATGATTCTGTAGAGCTCAACTGGTGCCGCCACTGACCCAAAAGGGATACCCTTTGCAAAAATGAGGTTTCATCAGGTTCAATCCAGTTTAATCCCTGTTTATACCCTACTCTCTGCATCCCCACTAACACCTTTATAGATCAATTAATCCGGGATTAATCCTGGATTGCCATCCCCCAAACATGATTGATCACAAGTTCAATCCTGATTAGGGCCTGATCGGGTGGTCCGGAACGGCTACGGTTGCCCGCCAAAAAGAAACCGTACGCTTGGCAGACCGTAACCGGGATCAAAGCGTAGCGTGCGTGTGCGGAGGCACACGGTTTGTTGCTACGGGTGTCACACAATGATAATGGCTAAACATATGCTTCTGCGTCCGACCATGCTTTCGCCTTTTCTTGTCTTTCTCCTCACTCTCGCTCCAACCACACCACATTCCTTGGCTTCCAACGCTTTCTATCCGTCACCGAGACTGGCATGGCCAAGGTCAAAAATGATGACGACACACCTCGCGTCAAGTGTTCTTGGTCCGACTCTGATGACGACCTGCTCGCGCGGACGATGCGCGAGTGCAAGGAGTCGGGGCTTCAATCCGACAGTGGATGCAAGCCACAGACGTGGACAAAATGTGCCGAGGCTCTCACGGACAGCCCGGGCCCTGAGAAGACCGCGACAAAGATACGGGATCATTGGGGTACTGTGTGTGCATTTTTACGACGTCAACGCTGCTCCGAGTGCTACTGTGCTAATCCTTTTGCTCAGTTGAAGGCCGCCCATGCTGCCGCCAAGAAACTGCGTGAAAAGTCTGGATTTGGGTGGGACGCAGGGTTAAAGCTGGTGACAGCGAGTGACGATGTGTGGGATCGTTATCTCGAGGTGCGTCGGTCTTCTTTTTATCATTTTAAACCTGGTTCCATAGTCTCTCAGCACCACAAGAAGGCCGCCACATGGAGGAAGACCCCTTTCCCTCTTTACGAGGACATGCAATTCCTTGTCGAGGGAACTGTCGCGACGGGGATCGGTGCGTTCCATGCTGGGTCCCAGGCGGCCGGCCGCGGTAGCTCTCAGGGCATCTCGCAGGATGAGCAGGATCCTGAGGTGGGGAACACCTCAATTGATGTACGTCTTCATGCATTCTTTCATTGTCATTTGTTAATCTTGTCGCGGCAGACACTCGTTAATGATGACTTGACGCCATCATCCCCCGCCGTGGCCGCTACACCCTCCTCTCGCAAACACACCGCATCCTCCTCTCCCAACGAGGGGGCACGCCGCCGAAAACGGAACGCAGACGCAGGGCTGGAGATCGCTGGTGCCTTGCGGGGTGTTGCAGCTTCGCTCAATGTTGTCGGCAGCCCCGAGGTCCGCCGGCGTGCAATCAAGCAGATGGAGGACGATGACGAGTTTTCGTCAGGGGAAGAGGTAGATGTCATGCGTCTCTTCACGAAAGATATCTCTGTCGATTGGCTGTGATTCAACCAAGATTCAACTGTGACTGATGCTGTGACCACCGTTACACTTGAATACCGTGAGTCTTTGACTGCTTTCATCGTTTCCAGTACCAATGGTGACGAGTTTTTTGAGAATTATAGCATTGTTTTATCATACTTTGGTGCAAAGCAACACGAAAAAGTGACATATAATATGCGGGTCTCATGCAGGTCGCGCGGGTCGCGGGTCACCCGTCGACCCGCCGGAAAACCAGTACCCGCGACCACGGGTACGGGTTTTTGCGGGTACGGGTACGGGTCAGCACTCGCGGACCCGCGGGAGACCCGTGCCGATCACTAAATACATATCGCAATAAGTGTCGCTCCTGTTCCACGTATTGAACCCCTGCGCCAGAGTTTTGAGTGCGAATATGTTGCCGAGGAAGGCGCCTATGGATTCGCGGTCGGTGAGTTGGGACGTAGATGCTAGGAAGTGTTTGTGTATGGCTTGGTTGAGCGCTCTAACTCCCGCTTGAGGACTTTGGAAATGAAGGCCGGGAAGTGGTCCCAGTCTGTGCGAGGTGCGTAGGGGGTCAGTGCGTAGGACGATGAAAAATAGGACGCAGGCGCACTGGCTTCAGTGAAGAGTTTGTCCGGAGTAGCCTGCATACTGGCAATCTGAGGGAGGACCGGATTCTACATAGCTACGCACACCGTATTACTCGGGCCGTTGACTTGATCCGATACCCAATGGGAAAAGCAAGTGAGTCTTCCCCAGGAGGAGAAATTTTGCGTTCCGTCTAGATATTTTCGAACGGGACAGACAAGTAGCCGACCAAGAGCGGCGGAATGTCGGCATCATCCTCGAAGAGATTGAAGTAGAGGTCGTTTCCAAGAACGTCGAATGAACGGGCTTGCCAGCAGCGCAATGTACCGGATGGACTGGAACTGAGAGGGGCGTCGGCCATCTGGACATCTGAACGTTCGTCAGTTTGCGCGCGCAAAAAATCCATTTGTTGGCTCTAATGGCTGTTGTGCAACCTGTCTAATAGAATATCATGAATACGCAACAAGTGTGCAAGCAGAGTCAGATATATATACTCGTTATCACAAAAAGTAACCGGACAGGGCGTACCTCCGCAGTATACAACAACTCTTAGCACTTTTTTGGTTGGTAATTGACACAGAGGCATACCTCAACATAGGACACCAAAAATTAGCTTCTTGTCTACTTTCGTTGCTGCGAAAATCGAAATTTAAATCATTTTTTGATGAAGGGGGTGATTTTGGCTACTTTTTAGTTTATTCACAGAAGGAGTGAGAACATCCTCCCACTGTTTAAATTTTCCGTGTGGGTTCCAACGGACCTAAGGCTAATTATCAGATACTCGGATACCGCCTGCCATACAAAACCTTGTACGATCCAGAAAGGCCCGGTTTGCTTGATCTGCCCATGGACGAGACTGCTAAGATTTTGAACAGGTGTGACATCAAGTTGAAAGCCGTGTCGCTTGAATGGCGTCGGGTGTCGGGTCGGGTGTTCCCACAAGCAGATAGAAAGAAAGAGATGTATTTATTAAAAGCTATGAAAGGACAGAGGGCCGGTAGTAGCGGAAGAGACGTGCAGAGCGGGCTGCCACAAAGGCAGGCAGTAGCAAAGGCAGGCAGGCCAGGAGGCCTAGAGGTGCGGGCGCGGAGCAGGACGAAGAGTGAGTAGCGGAGGAAAGAGGCGGGAGAGCGGCGTGACACAGCGGTCACAGGCGCGACACTTGGCGCGTCGTGGGGAAGTGCCGGGCCCCTGAGGTAATTGCAGGACGGCGTCCAGAGGATCTAATCGCAGGACAGCGTCACAAAGGGAAGCACTCCTTTAAATTCAGCCCTACGGCATTTCCAGGACAGCGTCCTGAAGGAGAACACCCCTGAGATATCAATGATATCTCTTGATTAAGGAGAAGTTGATTGTGGTGCGTATTCCACCCACATCAGGGGAAAGAAAATTACTATGTCGCTACAGCCAAAGGTTCAGAGCGCAGATAGCTCCGGTAGCCCTTGGTGGATGCTCTGTAGCTTTGATAGCCATTGGTAGCCGACCGCCAGTGATCAGTAGCGCCTCCAAGACACTGTCGAGGATTTCAAGAGGGGCCGGAGCACTCGCGCCAAAACCGAGCCCGTTATTCAAATAAGGTGTTCAATTTCCACATTGTTTACCTCATAGCTCACCCATGAATACACCGTTCCCCATGGCATGGCTTCACGACCCAAGGAAGTTGAATAATCACCCAATCTCACCCTACAAGCTGGCAGCAGCGGTATTACAGTGAAGTGGCTGTTTAGCACAGGCAACCAGCTTGTGGCAATGATATCCGGAAAGCAGCCTGTGTCGGATTAGGAATGTACCGTCGAACCATGCAAAAGCTCATCTGCATACTGGAGCGTACAAATTGCTCCAAGGGACCTCGGGCGGCCTAAACTCAAGCTATCAAAACCTTATGTCACCATCACGCGCACCACGTTCGATAGCTTCGGTACTTGTTCAGTACATCGTTTTCTTAATCAGAGACAGCCCTAGGAACCTGAGAATGGGATGAGAATTTCTGGGACTGAGTGGACAAGAGATGTACAAAAGATTATCAAGAAGCCTGCCAAGTGGAGTTGTTGAGTGCATTGGAGTGTATAAGCTAAGTAGTAATAGCTCCACCTAGCGCACTAATGTTGCTTACATCGTCTATACAGGTGATATTGACGTAGTTTTGGCATTTTGGTGTAGAGAATGAGGTTTCATCCCCACAGAACCCTTCTCTGTCACACAGAGACTTGTGAACATCATTCCCCTACTCTGTCACAGAGTAGGGGAATGATGTTCCCAAGTTACGCGACGGTGATCAAAACACAAGGTTCAAAATGCCATTACGAAGCATGTGATTCAAAACGGCATTTCGGGGCATGTGGTTCAAAATGCAAATTAAACCATTCAATAGTGTTCAAAAGGGCATTACGAAGCATGTGATTCAAATGCCATGCTGGGGCATGTGGTTCAAAATGCGAATTAAACCATTCAATAGTGTTCAAAAGGGCATTACGAAGCATGTGATTCAAAATGCCATTCTGGGGCATGTGGTTCAAAATGCAAATTAAACCATTCAATTGTGTTCAAAAGGGCATTATGAACGATGTGATTCAAAATGCCATTTCGGGGCATGTGGTTCAAAATGCGAATATGTTGCGGGATCCATTCAAACCTTAATTATGACTAGTGCTCCCTTATCCCTCCTGCTCTCGGCTGAATTAAACCATTTGATAATCGAAGGGAGATAAGATAATGCCTATGAATCCTGAATACACTCTCCATTCGTGTAGGCATTGCCTGAAGGCCTCAGCTGCCCTGGCAATTTCCGACGGATTTTCGAATTTTTGGGGGTGTCACGGCCAAGCCACCCCATTTAAGAGAACCAAAGTTCGAATTCTTGGGTCACAGGTCACAGCCCAGGAGAATTGACTTGAATACTACAGTAGATTCAGACTAGGCTTGACGAGAGGGAAGGCAAAGATTTCAAAACATCAAGTACATGGAATACAATTTGTTAACCTCGAAATCTGCCGCTATTCTGCGCTATGGGCCCTCACAAAGCGCCGTTCATTCGCCGGCATGGGCGGAAAACCAATTTCCCGACCTCCAGCCATTCATTCTCATACGCTGACATGGACGTTGCATAGGTAGAATACCCAATGTTTGTTGAAGGCTCTGCGCAGTACTTTTTTTGATGCCAAATGCAGCCTTTCATCTGACTGCTTGACCCTATGCTCCACACTCCCGCATCAACGTCCGCGAGATGTCCGTTCCTGTTAGTCTAGAGGTTACGCGCGCCGGTCCATTGAAGATCGACCTTATTACATAATCTTCGGAGTTTGAATTTTGGCAAGGGCTCTGCAGCACTTCCGGGCTGATAGATTGAAAATTCTAAGATGCCAAATGAATTGTATTCTCATTGTGAGTCAATCTGTCTCCTCACATTTTGTGTCAAGATCCATACTTCCCGTGGAAAGAAATACCAGTCACCGGCCCATCAAAATTTGGCGCCTTGATTTTGACTTCTCCACGGAAAGTTTGGCCGGGAAAGTTGTTCTTTAGGATTCCTTGAGTGATTATTTGCGAAAAAAAGTAGCAACTATCCACTGTAAATGCGCGAACGAGAACCGAGAAATTCAAGATTATATAATAAGGTCGATCTCCAATGACGCTGATGGGGAAACTGACAGACTACAACACACGAGTTTACGAGTGAGGTATGTTGTAGCGTCTGTTTATTAGAGACTAAGTTCCTGTTCACTTTTGGTGTCTCCTGCATATTCAATCAATAACTGAACAGACCGGGCGCTGACCGCCTCCCAGTCTGCGCCATCTGCTCGCGCTACTACACAGAAAAGTCCGACATCTATCCCATCGCGATGCACTTCGCCAAGTAGTCGGCAACAAACGCACTTATCGACGGTTGGAAATCTGTCGAGTTGTGCCAAGCCTTTCTCCTCCTAGCCATCTACGCCGTCCCGGTGCTCAAGTGGGAGGAAGAGCGCTTCCGGGATGGGTGTCGAAAGCTGAAGTCTCTTGGAGGATAATTGTGTCTTCTAAGTATCTGGTGTTCGGTCCGTCGCGCACGTCGACGCTCATTGTCCGCTTCTCCCAACCTGGCACTTTCAATGGACAGCGATGTACAGTTGACTGGCTCCGATCTGCAGATTCACACTGTACGGGTGGGTTCATAATGGATATTTCTCATAATGCATCAGGTTTGGGTGTCCACCGACCCTATGCATTACGAGGCTCATTCTGCTCTCAGACAGTTCAAAACACCCAATTCCGACCTAATTCATGACCTTGAGGTTCCCACAAATAATCTGAATATTCAATGCCTTTCGGACTCTCCATCTGAATCGAATGAGCCTTCACAACAGCCGTTCTCACGAAAACCTACCAAAAAAAAAGAAAAAACAGCCCACACCCTAGGTTCTGCGAAGAGCTGTGAAAAAGCAAGCCTATTCACGTTTTAGCCGTCCTGAATTGAGAGGGATTTGGGCTCACACGAGGGTGTGCAAGCCCGTCACTTTAGCATTTTCGGCCATTTTTCCTGAAAAATGCTATAAATGGTCAACTTTCATGGGCCGTTCTGAGCCCAGATTCCAATGGATTCCAGTGAGTCAATGTCTCTATTACAAGTACTTTCAGCGCGCAGGACCAATGAGACGGGTCCTCGGTAGGATGGATCGGGCCGAGTGCCTGTGTGGTCGTGTTACGGCGGATGTCGTAGCTACAGACATGCATCGTTGACCACGACCTCCACGACGCCTTCCGACCAAATGTGGAACCCTTATCTAATGGGTTGGCTGGAGGCCGCTGGATCGAGCCCCAATGAAGGAGGACATTTATTTAAATGTACTTGGGCTGTACTACGGACAAACTACGTAGGTCTACATACATGGCACCCTAGACTACAGGCACTACGGCCACTACAGACACTACAGCACGTACATAGTGCTACATAGTGGACCCAGGTTTTGCTGATGGTGTTGTGGTAGCACATGCAATCATGAGTTCTAAGCCATATGTGTTGGTTACAATCCATATCATAATAAGCTGTCCTGAGTCCACGCAAATTGCATTTGCTTCGTCAACCCTCAAAATCCAGCTCTTGTACCAATCAGGTGTCATTCAGTACCTGGTGTATTGCTGATGGGCGACATAGCCCGAGGACTATGGGTACGAGAGTTCCTACGGTTTACAGTTTCCAAAATAGCGTGTTCGCCAAATGTACTACTCGTGGCATCACCACAAAAAATACGAAGTAATCAACGCCTCGCCGATGCCAAAGGGCCAGAATTTCCCGATCCAGCCTAGCCACCGCCGCCAGAGTTTAAAGCTGATATCCCAAAGCCTCGGGCGTGGTGACGAAGTTGTAAATCGTCAAAAGTACATTCATACGCATGGTGCTCGGCCAATGTGAATGTCGTGGTCCCAGACTGTTGAAACCGTATTCCGGAACTGGAGGTACACTTTATCTCTGAATGTGTGCAAAAAAGGAATCAGTTCTCACTTATCTGTACGGCGATTAGAACAGATGCGAACGTCGATATCTTGTGGCTTGCGAGCCACAGCTCGAATCTGACAGACACTGTCAAAAAAGTGTAAGGACTCGTACCCTTACGATACCACGAAGACGTCGAACAATTTGTAGTATTGTTGAAGTCCGTAATGGTGGTATGAATGTAAGAGTAAAATTAAAGTAAAGTAAGGTAAATAAAGGTCTTTAAAAGCTTCGGCTCCGCCGAATGCTAATATAAGTCAATACTCTTCGTGGGGGTGGGTTACAACCCTAACAAGTGCCTCCAAGCGCGATCTGAATGGCCGTAAATATTCACAGTGATCAAGGCTATGAAAATGGCCCTGGGACGTCATTGGAATTGAAATGGTTTGCAGGCTGTCACAAAATGTGAACCATTGGAAAGGGAACAGGGTCACGCGGGTCAAAATGTAAACAAGTAATTGAGCTCTGGAAAGCGCAATAATACCTCCGAGCGCGATCCGAATGGCTGTAAATTTTCGCATTGACCAAGGCTATCCATTTCTGAGACGCCCGCCTTAGACAATAGCGCTTGGGCTTCATTGAAAAGGCAATACTGTCACGCGGTTAAAAATGTAAACCAGTAGTTGCACTCTGGAAAGTGCAATAATGCCTCTGAGGGCGATCTGAATGGCGGTAAATGTTCGCAGTGATCTGGAATATCCATTTATGAGACGTGCGGCTTGGTTATAAATGGCCTGGGACTTCAATGTAATCGAATTGGTTTGCGGGATGTCAAGTTACACGTTTCAAAATGTATCTGGAAAGCGCAATAATGTCTCCAAGCGCGATCTGAATGGCCGTAAATGTTCGCAGTGAATTCCGAAGTCGACCAGGTCGCCGAGTTGGGTAACCCCGCTGAGGTCCGCCATAGCTAGGGTTATTTCCTTTCATATCTTGCATCTTTCATGCGTGTATTCCTCTCGCCCTCTAACGCCGTTGCCTCGGCGTCAAGCCACGCATTTGATTCGAGTTCTTTAAGCGCGTTTTAATATATATCAGGGCTGCCTCCGAGACATGGTGCGCAGCATCGACAACCAAATTCAATGAACGCAAGACTTCTCTACTCCCCTTTGGCCGAGCTCCCTATCGAGTAATGGTTTCAAGGGAGAGACGATAAATACTGAGATGCGAATCGGTGCAATTGAACAAAACATTAGGATAATACCCGACGGTGAAACTTGTCGTATGTTGGGTGCATGGATCGGAAATAATGTGCCATGTATCACCCCATGGCCCTCTGTGGTTGAAAAAATTGCAAGTGACTACGGTTGAGGACAGTCAAAGACATCAGATTGCCTAGCGGCTGTAATATTGAATATAGAGCTTAGCTTATTTTAGGGTGCTGAGTCTGACTCTCTATTCCAGCCAACCTTGAGACTGTCAAACTGGGTTGTCAAGTGGAATCCAGCATTGCCTTCATCTTCATTGTTATCAATATCTGGGACAGGTAGGATTGAAGGCACAGGTATGGGAGCCCAGAGACATTTCTGCTGATTTTCTTCTTGGGAGGCATAGAGGAGAGGGTAGAAGAGGAGAGGAAGAGCATGGCTCAGCGATAAAAGCTTTTGTATTGTATACTTCAGCTGACCTTTTTCCTTGAGAATATGCTCATTGTGTTGGCATTGAAAATCCGGAGGCCATGGCATCTTACAATTTTGATTAGTCCCCCGAGATGACTTAATAGCTCAGATTCGACTGTTTTCATTTCATGATCATTTTAGAGTGCGCGCGGGCCCCTTGGGGCCTTTGTGGCACTATGCGTAGGTACATGTAAGTAGACTAGCTGGCCGTATGGGAATAACAAGCGGTGGGCGTGTAGCAGCGGCGGGTGGAGTGAGCTATGAGGTGCTACACCGCCGTTCGTGATCAAGGTTCTGTCAACCTTAATGATTATTTACATTTTGAAAACAAAATAAATCATATCCCATGACCACTTTTAAATGCCGTGTTTGACAAGCCTCATCACAAGGTTTCTACAACAACTGGCCGACCTCCGGGAGAGGTTTTTGAAGTCAAAGGTTCACGTAACGTCGTAGCAACCTCCGTGAAATGTTGATTGGACGTTGAGAGAATGTCACCCCATAACGTCTCACTAGCATCTGTCACAAACGGGGGTGTATGGGGGGGGAGGGTGTGATTTAAGAGGAGTTGATGAGATGTAAAGGTGTCTCGACAAGTAATCAGAGGTATGAGAGTGAGAGAGTCAACCCCGTTGCCGCTGTTTTGCGTAGAATGCGAGTATGCTTACCCGGACCCCAGTGGCTGGGCCCTTTATGCCAATGCTAGTGAATGGCCCGAGGCACCCCCAAACGTACATTCTGTTCGCGTTTTCGTACCCTCCTTACCAATGGCCCTCGCTGAACCCCCCTTTTCTCTTCTTCTTTTGTCTACAGGTGAAAGCGCAGACACAGCAACCACACCTCGCGCTCCCTATGGGTTGGGGCTCGGGTTCAAATATGCAACGGCGTATTGTCGACAGTCCACTCCTCTCTGTCTCGGCAACCTCCTCCGGGTCCTTCACCTCGCTGTCCGCCAGTACGCCCGGGTACTCCGACACGCAGCCGGGGATGACCCAACCGCCGAGCGTTGCGTCGGCGTCTGCGGCTTCGGTGTTTTCTGTCGCGGACGTTTACGGGGGGGGTGGAGAAGTTCACTAGCACCCCCGAGTCACCGCAGATGCAGATTTCTGGAGCGGAGGTGTTCGGGAATACTAATTTTTGGCCCGAAGTGCATGCCACTGTGAATGGTATCAACCCCGCTCTGCTTCACCTTCCTCCTCCCGTGGTCGACCCTGCCCTTTTGCACACCCACCTTAGCCCCCTGACTCCTTCCAGCCCGCCTTCCATCCCTCCCGACCACCCCATCTCCCCCCGGCGCTCCCCACGGGCCGCTGCTCAAGCGAACCACCAGCCTCGATCCTTCTCTTTGCATCCGGGTGGCGTCCCTCCCACTCCCACTCTGCCGTCACCGATTGCGAGTTCGATTGTGTTGCCCGCTGCCGGGGCTATGAAGCGGGAAAAGCGCCAGCACACGAGGTGGCATTCTCACTCTTCCCGCTCCTTCCCCGATTCCCCTTCCCCCGCTATCTCTGCCTCAGATTGGCCACCGTACGCCGACGAGCGACCCTCCACCTCTACCTCGGACCTCAAACAAGGCGCAAAGGATCGTGTCTGCTTGCACCCCAAAACAAAGCGAGTACGAAGATCCGCAAAGACCCACTGAAGCAGCTTGCATGCCTTTCTTGCAGGAAGCGCAAGATTGCGAGGGAAGTAGGGATTGGCACGGAGTGAGGCAACAGGAATATGAAATAGTCGAAACAGTATGAACTCACGGTTGTTGAGTCCGAAATGACTATATCCATGACACCCACTTGCGCTCGGGCTATGTGAATCAGGCGAGAGCGAGTGCGAATAGTCGGAGCCGGGGCGAGACTCGGGGACGGCGGGTGTGGGGAAGTACGTCGGCATCGGGTAAATAACGCAACAGGTTGGAGAGCGCACCATACGGGTGGGCAACTGCATCCCTCGATCTGTGTCGCCGTCCTCGATTCGCGCCAGTGGATTCATGACTCAATGTAGGAGCTGAATTCTCACTCCAGACTTCGTCAGGGGGAATTTTTAGCAGCGACGCACGAAGGATCCCCACAGCTTCTTGTGCACGTTGTGGGCGCGCTGGCGCCTCGATGCGCACAATATGGGAGTGGAGGACCTGAGACATGTTGCCAGAGACATTGTTGAATGTGCTTCCATCAATGTGAGTACCAGTAAGTGTGAAGGCCATCGTGCTCGTCGTGGAGGGAAGAAGGAGAGCAAATGCTGAAAGGCGGTGCTGCGGGAGCAGTAAAAGAAGCGCCCGCGATCTCAGATTGACGCCCTAATAGCAGAGACGCCAATCGGGGCAACCCCTGGGTGATGGCAAAACGGTTGAGAGGCCGATGAGTAATACACCCGCCGCTGGAGAAGTCGCTGGCGGCCGCCGGTGGCCTCCGGTGACCATCTACGAAGCAAGACGTCCGAGCTCGCAGCTCGGAGATGTCGAAGAAATAATGGAAAATGAATGCCCAGTATTCGCCTGGGGCTTGCCTTGGTGTTTGCCGCGCCTTTCCGGATTTTTGCCCTTAGCACGTCGAGCCCGAAACGCCTATTTACGAACACTAAGTCCGATAGGCGCCTAACCGGCGCCTGGCGCGAATGAACCGAAATCTGCGTAAAACAATGGAAAAATAAATGTAATCAGTATGTTCAAATGAGTAGTAAAAAGGGGTATATCTGTAGAATAGAGAGTCGAAGGATTGGGAGGTGTAGACGAAATAAAAAATCGAAAATACCCCCGTCTATAGAGTGGTCTTCCGGCCGTCCATGTGATGCGTTTCCAAGTGTTCATTTTCAAAGTATTCATCGAGATTTGTGTGCGCGACGCCAGGCACCCTCACAAGTGTTCATTTGTCGAGTTGATGACTCCAGATTTCCCCTTGGGCCTAAGAACGGATCGGAACTGACAATCAACCTCTTGAAATTTTCTTCACGCACAGCTGAATTGGGCTTGATGAAGGGTCCAGAGAGGTTCGAGAGTGGTAGGGAGTTGGCTTGAATCGAAAATAGACGTGTGTTGACCCGGATTGTAGCTCTTGACGATTTCCCGGGAGTTGTCCGCGGGTTACGCACCTTCAGGGCGATGATTTTTGTCAGGCCCATGTAGAATATTTTGGCGTTCAGAAAATATGCATTCTGATTGCACTCAGTAACTTTACTTCGGCTAGAAGTTTTCCTTAACAAGACTGGGTGGAGCTACATTTTATATTGATATTTTTTCGGCCATAAGCGTAAAGCGCAAGCCCACAGGCCAGGGCACACAATCGTTGCATGCCAAAAATTCGTTTTACACATGCCGAGGACGTCCCACTTTTCAGTTCTCGCTCATTTAACAACCCAAGGAATTTTTAGATTGAGGTCTACTAGGGCTGGAACATTATGATTAAATGTCGGGATGCGGATATTAGGTCATCACTAATATACTCCACTCCTGTATTGTAGCCAATCCAGTTACTTGACTCCGCTCCCCTACGTCTCTTCTATAGGTTATGGGTCTCTGAAGCGCTTGACATCCCTACGCTTTGCTGCTTTGATTTTTTATTTTCCGACTCGACCGATTCTACCGACCGACCAGAGAGACTTGCGAGAGACGACCCCAACTTGCATTCATGCCGAAAGCACAAGATGGAAACTTGCACTAACATGAAGTTGCAATTCATGTAAGTTGTCTAATATTGTTGACCAATTAGTCAAGTTGCAACTAGATTCCGTGCGTGAACATGTAAATACTTTTTGCAGAGTATGTGTGCCATAGGACTACGGCAAATATAGTGTGCGAAAGGTTTTCGCATGTTCGCCCTCACAATTCATCTACAATTTCCCCTTTTGGCCTCGAAAGTTGGACAACTTCCCGAGATTGCATCTTTGAATAGACAGGTTGTGCAAAGCCGCACAGAGCCGCATGCGGCTTTTGTGCGTTGTGCAAAGCCGCATGCGGCACCGTGCGGCTTTCGTTTTCCTATCCATTATGTATCCAAACCTTGCATACAGTGCTTTGAAAGCTGTCGGTGTTGATTCCGGCATCAGGTGGGAGGAGGAAGTGTGGAAAATGGCCTGTTTCGGCAGGCCATAGCCGCACAGCGGCTGTGGCGAAGCCAAATAATGACGTCAAAAATGATGCACATTATGTTTGGTAAGTGGTTCAATGTACTGCATAGCACATACTTTACCCATATTTCATCGAAATGAACATGGATCCACATAAATCCTTCGGCTCATCATGCGGCTTTGCACAATGCCCCAAAGCCGCATGCGGCTCTGTGCGGCTTTGCACAACCTGTCTAATTTCCGACAACATGAGTTTCGCTAAATTATCCGGGGACAACTTGCAGCGGATCCAACTTCGGAAACCGACCAACTTCGAAAAATTGCAACTTTATGCAATTGCAACTCTGAGGTTTGGTTTCTTTCGCTGAGGCAACTTTGGTCCATGGAAAACCCAGGTTTCAGTTGAACCAACCACAAGTTGGACCCCAACCGGAGCAGGTATGATCTTGGAATAATAGAAGTGCTCTCAGTGGAAGACGGTGAGTGGTATCAAATTTAAGTTTTTTACTGCGTTGAAGGCATACCCGGAAGAAGGGAAGAACAAATCTATAGAGGCCACTGGGGATCCTTTATTGCCATCTACTACGCCAAAGCAAACCTCCAATCACCCATGAACCGGCGGAAAATATAGATCAATGCATACACCCTGGCCGGCCGACAGGAGGCGATGCCGGTCGGCGCCGGTCACGCTGACCGGCTCCAATTCCTGGCAATGCCCGTAATCCTTTTCCCCCCAGTGTCCGGCCAACAATCCGGCTGCGGCAGAAACAGGACTTCATTTTCATTTTATTCGACCACACTATTGTGGGCCTAAGTTCAATTTTTTTTTCAATCATGGTAGTCACCGGCGAGTCTACCCCACTCCAGGCATATTTTCCAGCTATTCAGCTACCAAGGGCACATTAAATATCGAGTTAAGTGTCTCGCGGCCATCAGAACGGCGCAGGAGAACAGAATCGAGCAGTTTGGACGATCATGGTTGAGATTAAATATATTCCACCAACGGGTCGTAGTTGCAACCTATAAAAGTTATAGTATCTTTAGGTTGTAATGCTTCAAGCTAGTTATAATTGAAGTTCTAACCTGCCAATCTCGAACATCATCCACTCATGGACAGTACCTCGTGGAAGTTGCTCCCCCGAAAAGGTGTACATTCAAGAAGTTGCATCTCGTTGAAGTTGTTTCTCAATTTCACTATGCTTTTGAACTTGTGTTCCTAACTTGAAGTTGCCTTTTTTTGCCAGCGTTGAGTCAAGTTGCCGGAAATACTTTTTGCACACTATATCGCCCATAGGGGACCATTGGATTGAGCACAGCCTTGCGAGCTGCGCGGAATCCTTTCATTTGAATTTTGGCGGCATCATCGGATTGAGTGCAACCTCGCGTTGTATCAAATCCTCTCATTTGGGCTCTGGTGGATCATTACGTTGATAAAAACCTTGCGAATCCTCCCCTTTGGACTCTGGTGGACAAGGAATTGGATTGAGCGCAACTTGAGCGCAAACTCAATCGGACTCTGGGGGTCATCGGATTGAGCCACCTTGCGTTGTGGCGAATCCTTTCATTTAGCCCTGGGGTATCATTGAATTGACCCAAACCCCGCCAGCTACGTCGATTCCATTTATCCAGGTCATTAGGGCTCTGGAGAATGCGGGATGATAAAGATCGCTAAGTTTTGATCTGTTCCCAGGCATTTTTCACTCCGAGGCCCCGGCAGTGGCGGCTAAAAATAATAATGCACGCGACCGTTTGCACCCATTTCTACGTCAAATCTGTTGAAATAAAATCGTGGCCTTGACTTTGAGCAATTTCAGGAATTTACAAAGGGTTTACAGCTAACGACAGTACGGAAGGCGCAGCCAAGAAATTTCCCGTTTGGGATGTTTTCAAAGAATTGGTCATAACTCCGCCAGTTCACAACGGATTTGCATGAAACCTAGCTAGATTTGCTAGGCTAATTCATGCGGAATTACTCGTCATCATCAAAAGTAAATACCAATCAGCTGCTACAAGCCAAAATATGTAGTATTTTTTGAACTGAGGTACATGAACCCGATCATTAGGATGTATGGCCGCCCTCTGTGGCAATTACTGCCTCAAAAATGGCTGGCATTTGGGCGATAAATTGATCGATTCCCAGGCATGTGATTTTGTGCCAAATGCTAAAATTCAATGTTCACAACGTTGTCCCCTTGCAAAGCGAGCATCCTAAGGTGTGCCAATACATCCCGAAAACATACCAGACAAGCTTTAGATGTTGAATGTTGCCGAATATGTGGCAGAAAGGCCATGGCTTTGGGGATCGGTACAGACCACATTCTGCTCATGACTGAACGACCTTGTTTTGATAAGTTGAGTGCCGCATTGGGATCAGAGATGTTGGAACACCTTCTTTGAGGCATATGCTACCATTTGTGATGCATAATTTGTGCCCTGCCCACCCAGAACTGACCGTATTGCTGTGTTTCTCATGTGCGGTACTCTTTCCATCCTCAGCGCTCAGACTGGTTATTCTGTGGTGTAATGGGCAAGATAAACCTTATCAGGGCCAGAGGGGATGGCCGAGTGCATGCCACAACATTTATTTGACCTTGGAATGGCTTCTTGTATTTTATTTCTGGTGTTTTTGGCCAGTCCAGTCATGCTTGCCTTGATCTCAGGCTGTTCAGCCCATGTTGTGATGGCTCTGCACAACCCAATGAATTGATTCTTGGGGGGAGACTTTGGTAGGTTATAGGCAGTCCCCCAGGGCATATGTGGATGAGAGGGATTTAGGATTTACCAATGGGTTACAAGGTAATGAGACGATTGGTATTTACTTTTGATGATAACGAGTAGTGATATAAAACAACTTGTAAAAATATTCCATAGTAGATGATCTGGGATTTCAGGCTGTTGGGGGTTGAATGTGGTCTAGCAAGCTCAGGACTTGTTCAAAGAGCCTGGTTTTGGGGGACAGAAGACTTCCATTAATTTGAAAAGATGTCATAGAGTCAGAATTGCATAAAGCTTACAGCTGGGTTCAATTCTCACAACATTTCCGAATCACACTGGATTGCCCCTTTTCTCAAAGCGATTACAAGCACCATAGACTGAAAGATGTGCAGTTTAAACTCTATGACATCCTTTAGAATGTATGCAAGTCCTGTCTTGCAAAAAGCCAGGTTGGTTGCATAAGATCTGATCGTCCTGGACTAGATTCATCCCCAAAACAGCCCAAAAACTTACATCACCCAATATAAAATATTTTCGCCACTTTCCTCATAGTCTCCCTAGTCAGACCATTAAACTGGAGTTTTTTGTTTTTTTGGTGGGAGGTGGAGAAAATCTGGTTTAATGGTCTGATTTTACTTGCCTATCAAAAGCCGTAAGTCCCCATTCCCAATATAGAAATCACCGAAAAGGAAAAATTCTGTCCTGGCCTCAGCGCACCAGGTACTCCATACCACCAGCACCTAATTGAGCCAGAATGGGGACAGTTATGCTTTAAAATGACCATGCTCTTCATTAGAATCCTTAAATTTAAAACATGAGTGTTCTAGACGCGATTTTTGCCCAACCGTCGCAGTGGCTGTGCCCAAAGTCGCACGATAAGTACTCGCCCTAAAGATTTTTCATTTATGATGGAACTACCACGAAATAAATCGATATAAAGATGTAGGAGGATCGCAAGAAAGTCTATAAAGGGCTCTGAACACTTTTTGGAACGGACATGCACATAATGAGTGCACCATGGCAAGTGCGGCAGAGTAAGCAATTATCTATTTTCCAATGGCTTAAACCGGGCTAAAGCGGATTCTTACATGGAAGGCGTAACGTGTAACGCAAAGTGACAGAAGAATCCGTCCATTCACCCTTCCATTTCGATTCCTATTCAGTTAGAGTCACAGTGTCTTTCTTATTCAAGCCCACAGATGTGATCATGTCGCGCATCCCCCTGTCGACGTCGCATTAGTTCAATTGTGGGAATTTCGATGTGCCACGCCGAACTCGAGGTTGTAGTACAGTCGCATCTGTCCTAACCCATACCCCGGCCCTCGGTCACGCAAAAAGTTATCGGGTGCTGCAGAGTTATGGGTTTTCCCTGCCAAAAGTTGGCAAAAACTTACTGCAGAGTATGGGTTATGACAGGTATGGGTTAGGACAGAGGCAACTGTAACTATATCCCACAGAGCGCGAAATTGTCCTGTACTTTGATGGGGGCAGCGATAATGCCAATACAAATCAACTTTCGTCTCCGAAATCTCCTTGTCAGCGCACCACAGTTCCCGAGTTGGCAAACAAGGTGGTGATTTATGTAAGAAAAGTTCATCGTGCAGTGGTCCGGATTGAATGAATCCCGCAGAAATCGAAAGTCATTCAACCAATACAATTGCACAACTATTCAAAGCGTGGGATCTGGGTCGACAACGCTCGTCACGCAAAAGCAGCTGTCTTGACTCCCTGAACCCTCACAGTCGACCACGCTTGATCCCGACAAGCGGAGGCAACACACTTCCTTTTCTCTCTCTCTCCGGTGGAACTCTAGAAGTGCTGGCGATATTAACAATCGAGGTATGAGGCCGCAGACCCTCCACATTCTTGTTTCTCATCCCACGCCGGCTCTCGATGGGGTACGTGCATTCCAGGCCACGGCTCTGGCATTGACTGCGAACAGGACATAAGCATCAGAGTAAACGGAGAGAGAATAAAAGCGAAAAGGACGGCATGCGTGCCGTATAGCACGTAAAAGACGAATGCACACGCTCTATCCACTCCACATCGAGCGACTGGGGCGGGTGGCATGGAGGCTTGGGAAGGGAAGTGGACAGCGCGAGATGGATGGGTAAAAGATAAGGAGGGCGGGCCGGAATCGGGACAGAAAGCACTCACTTGCACGGCGCCTTACCCGGCCCATCCACATGCGATGCGCATTTTCGTGATTGACACGTGACACTCCCACGCTCCCAATTGGGATTTTGTGTTCGTTTTCGACTTCAAGTCGGTTTTGTCGCCAAATTTTAAAGCATATTTATCTTTTAGAACAACTACATTATTTATGGAACATTTTGTGGATTTATTCAACTTGTTTTGAGTGCACACTGTGCCATATACATCCAAAACAGTCAAATTTATTCAATGATGTCTACATAGCGGTAAATCTTTTTCCATTGCTTCTAGGGATGGAGGAAATACGTTTAGAATGCTTTATGAGGTATTAATATGCACATTCCACCCTCAAAACCTGAGAGAGACCTGTTCGACCGAATTGGGAGCGTGGGAATGTCACGTGTAGATCACGGAAATCCAGGTTACGGCTTGGCTGTGCCAACAGATTCAGACTACAGTCTCACATCTGCTTGAAAAAAATCCAAATGGTCTAGACTTGAATTCTGGGTGATTTTGGATTGCCAATGCCAATGCACGGGGAATGTGTGAGTGAAAGCGAGGGAGCCAGCCGAGGGCCAGGAGCGACGGGTACATGCTTCGTAATGCCATTTTGAACCACTGTTGAACGATTTAATTCGCATTTTGAACCGCATGCCCCAGAATGGCATTTTGAATCACATGCTTCATAATGTCATTTTGAACCACTCTCGAACGATTTAATTCAGCTGAGAGCAGGAGGGATAAGGGAGCACTAGACATATTTAAGGTTTGAATGGAGCCCACAGAATATTTGCATTTTGAACCCTGTGCCTCAGAATGGCATTTTGAATCACATGCTTCGTGATGCCATTTTGAACCACTATTGAATGATTTAATTCGCATTTTGAATCCCATGCCCCAGAGTGGCATTTTGAATCACATGCTTCGTAATGTCATTTTGAACCACTCTCAAACAATTTAATTCAGCCGAGAGCAGGAGGGATGAAGGAGCACTAGACATATTCAAGGTTTGAATGGAGCCTGCGAGATATTCGCATTTTGAATCCTGTGCCCCAGAATGGCATTTTTAATCACATGCTTTGTGATGCCACTATTGAATGATTTAATTCGCATTTTGAACTTGCAGAACACGTCCTCCGCTATCAATAGTGCTTGGAAAGACCTAGATTTTCGATAGATGTACCTTTAGATATTCCGGAGGGCCCCAACCACCGGGATAGTGAATGTTCCTCTTGCGTCAATTCTATGGCTGGTCAGATTGAACCCGCCATAATGTACAATACATTTGAAGTAGGAATTAAATTTACTAGTAAGCATATTTCTTTTGGGAGGAAATCTGTATTCAAAAGAAAGTGTTTGGAAGTACACAGTACGAAGGAAAACTTTGGGAAACTAGTCGGATTTAGAAGCCATGACGCCGCAGAGCGGACCCAAGTGGAGACACATCAGGAAACCATTGCTAACCTCGAGAATGTTCTGAACATTCGAGATTATCCTGAACATTAGGAATAACTCGCCAAGCTAAAGCATCTGGAAAAATCTCTGGATAATCGATGGGGTGAGAGATTTGGCGCCAATCAAAAGTCGATTCAGCCTCGGCCGGGGAAATATATTTTGGATAAATCGTCCAGGGTTCGCTGAAACTAGGGATTTGACCTGAAACGCCGTATTCGATGGGGGAGGTCCAACCAAATAGTGCGCTTTCAACAACTCTCAGTCGTCGATCAAGATTGAGAAGTGACGGATTCATCGTGGCTGTGGTGAGTGATAGATGTTAGAAAAAATAGGCCATTCTTTTATTCCATACCCGGCATCTGTTCATCTACCAAGAGCTGGAGTTTCTTCGATCTAGAAGATCTCGTCCGAGAGTTGGCTTCGGGATAGGTACACTGGGTGTTTCTTCTCCTACAAAAGATGACAAATACCATTCCTCATAAAGTTTATAGCGGAAGTGGGGAGATCGCGGTCCGTGGGGACTCCATATCCGAGAGCGCCGACCTCACATGCAGAAGCCTCGACCTCCCAGACTTCGCAGCCGACTACGCCGCATACGCGCCCCTCTTGCGCACGCCGACGCCGAGTCCGCGTGCGATGGGGTATGGGTCGCGTCTTGGTAAGTGTTCGTCATGCGCGCAGAGCGTTTGTGCTGATCTTTCAGGGAAGATGCAACGCGTACGTTAAGCGTAGATGTAGACGCAGCTGGGGTTGGAGACGGAGATGGGGATGGAGTTGGAGCTGGAGGTGGAGACGAACATAAAGAGAGGGCAAGGGCGAATGGGAGCCGTGGATGCTCTATGCAGAGGCGGAGGAAGACGTACAGCTCTTCCCGCTCGTCGCGCCCGCTCCGTTGGAAGACGACTTCCCCTCCGTGTCAGCGAGCACCCCATCGCTTCTCCCCTCTTCGCTCCTGCCCCCTTCTGCCTCGCATCGACAGCATTCTGCCTCCCCTCACCAACACCCTGGACCACCACCCATACTGCACTCACGCTGGTCCGCCTCCACGCTCTCTTCCCATCACTCGCACTTGCCCACCACCCGGCCGAAGACGTCCCCTTTTGCGTGGCGGTACCTCCCACGCGGCAAGCCGACGACGAGGGGACCCGCGAAACCAAAATCGAAGCCCAAACCGACGCCCCGGCCGATGGGGAGCGTCACCGTGCTCCGCCCGCCTCCCAGGAAAATGCGGGAGTCGACGTATGACTGCGAGGATGAAGGGATGCCCCGCGCGTCGACGAGCTCGTGGGCGTCGTCGTATTCATATTCGCCATCCGCATCTCCTACGCCTCGACACTCGTATTCGGCGGCCGGACACCGCTCCGCGCAGAGCTCCGTGTCGATGTCGGGGTCGGCGATGCACGGCTCGGTGGCGAAGGGACGGTCGTGGTGAAGGATGATGTGTCCACGCTCGCTCAAATCTTTCTGATCTTTCGTTTGTATACACGTGGGAGATTGTGCGCCGCTAATTGTGGTTAGGAATGAATAATAATGCACAGAGCGACCAGATACCTACCGGTCTGCACCAAACGGTTCGGTGCGTTTGAATTTGCTGAGATCCATCGATCCGTGAGATTTCCTGAAGACCAACCCTTTGCGCACCATTATAACCGAACGTAGTCTGTTAGTTACCGCGCTGATTACTCACTGGGTCCGAGCCCAAGCTTCGGCTCCTAGGACACCGGCTCCGAGGCACAGCTCTGACTACTGACCACAGCTCTACCGAGTCACATTACCTATTGTGCTTGAATCCCATAAAAGGCTTGCGTACACTCTGTTCCACACACACACCTTCTCCCAAACTTCCATCTATCCAACAACTTGCCATGACCAGCGAGCTCTCTCCTGCGCAACCCACATCCGGCAACTCGTTCACCTCACGGACAACCCTCGTCGACAATCGCGAGACGTCCCCTACCAGGTCAGGTACTGGGAGGTACGTGGGATGGAAGAGGGTAAATCCCCAGTTAGACCCGCGCGCCGTGGCAAGGTTGCCAAAGTGTCCATGCTTCAACGAGTTTTCAATCTGTGTGCCGCGATCCTTTCCTTTTTCCGGTCTCTTCCCGCCACCGTCCCCACGTTCTTCTGTGCCACTGTCCCCGCGTTCTTCCGCTCTCTCCGCAAACCCGCAGAAGAAGTTGGTCCTATCCCCGGCTTCAAGGAAAGCGTACGCGCCATCGTGTTCAATTCGTGTATGTCTCACTTCGCGGCAACGCCAATTGAAGCTGACTTGAATACCTCTCAGTGTCGGAGGCAAAGCGGAGGCGACAGCAGTGGTCGGAGTGGGGCAGCATGTATTATCATAGCCCCAAAAGATTGCTGGCTTCAGACAAGAAGATCAGTATAGCTGAGCGTACTTATATACAGCAGTCTCACAATCACCCTCTCTGGTATGGCTTCCTACAGTGTGGCATGGTTCGATAGGTATCAATTCTGCAAATCACATGAATCATAATGTCGCTGACCAGCCCATAGGGAAGTAGTGCTCATCAAAGACAGCATGCTCAGATGTAACCGGCTTTTTGGTAACAGGGTTGTAGAACAACCACCTGCAGAACGATGTCCAGTAGAAAGGAACAGACTGTGGATCTGCCTTTTGCCTTCGGCTTCCTGGGTTTATGTACTTTAGACCGCCAATCACCCGAGTCGAAAGGAAATGGTGGATCCGGGCTTCGTGGAGCTTACAGTATTTGTGGAAAGTTGGCAAGACTTGCTTTGCATCCCTCGCTGTCGGGGAGCGCAAAAACAACAAAAAACGAAGGCACAAACACCGTAAATTCCAAATATCCTCCACGGCAGTGTACTCGCGTCTACCTGCCGACATCCCGACCAATTCAATATTTGGGACCATATTTGTAGAATTATTTGTGGATTGAACGTCGCTCGGAAGCCGAAGCGTTTCCAAAGCACACACAGCACGAGCTCCACATGCCGATCCACAAATACCAACAATACCTGGTCCGTGGATGCTTTCATCAGTGTGCCAGCAAATCCGGTGTATCGGAAGGGTTCGCAATGTAAGTGAGACGCGACCGGCGCTGAGCTCCAACAGAACAGAAGGTGAACAAAATGATCCAGACGCAGCTCGTGGGTTGCAAATGGGCTGTGCTGGAATTTTGGATAGTATTTGTGGAGGAAAAATCTGAATTGTGGCGTGGATTTGTTGAAGCCGTGGATCTCGTCGACACAACAAACTTCGCTCCGTCCCACAGATATTGTCCACAAATCAAATCCGCAAATGCTTTTCCCGGTGAGTGAGGCAAATCTTTCCGTTTCGCTTGCCCTTACCATTCAAGGATGTTTTGCGTGATTTGAACCGCGAGACGACAGTTCATTCCATTTTCCGAGTCACTGCCGTACAAGCGGACCAGTGCTATCTTCGCAGAATGTAGGAAAGACATCTGACCTGACAACCATTCATTGTGAGACGATTATTTGGGGTATGGGTTCTACTTGAAGCCTTTCCTTGCACCTCAATTCGTCCTTTTCCCACAGTTCTACTTTTTTGCGTTGAGTCTGGTTGACCCGACACGGTTACTTTTCGGACCTCCGCCGATTTCAGAATGAGGAAGCCTACCCGATGATCTGCAGCCCTTTTATTGGTCCCAACAGGGCCGGATTTGAAGAGGCGATGAAACTACGGAATCAGCACATGCAGTCGTACGAGCATGCAAGGCAGAGACTTATCGCACTGGGAGGAGGATACCCTTGAGGCGCCGGGGTCTCCTCCTCCCAGGGAAAGGTTACCGGCGCCTTCGGGGTCTTCTCCTCCCAGAGACAGGTTTTTTGAACCCCTACGAGCGCATTCCAGCTTCTACGCAGTTATTCCACGCTCCTTGACAAATTCCAGTGCTCCTCTCCTCATTCAAACCTCAGCACTAGGTACCGGGTATGTGGTGATAATCGCTGTATTTATAGCTTTCTCATATATTTTGCAGCATCATCGAGCCGACATTCCTACATCCATATGACACTTCTGCTCGATTCCAAGTTTGCTAATTGTTGCACTTTGGTAGGTTCACGCTTGTCGCAATGGCAAGCAGTAAATACACTCTGGAAAGCTCAAGAATGGTGCTGAGCGCAAGTTGAATGGCATGTTGAGACGCTGGTCCGGTCCTTGCAATAGGGTCACGCTTTTCGCAAGCAGTAAGTGCGCACTCGAAGGCTCAATAATGGCTCTGAGCGCGAGTTAAATGGCTCTGGATGTTTGCACTGACCAGGGCTAGCGTTTCCAGTGGCCAACGGTGAAAGGCCTTTGTCAATTCTATGGCGGGGAATATTATTGGGATCAGGACAGTAACTACCAACTACATACATACACTCTCAATCTCATGACTTGAGTGACTCGGCGAAATCTATGGCGTATTTAAGATCGCCACGTCTCATATTCACCAGATGTTTGGAGGACTTCCGCGAGCGTTTGAAAATGACGGTAGTGATGACGTTCACAGAAGCATTCATTTTGTAGACACACAATGAAGGAAACTAGAATTTCCACCGTATCCCAGAGCAAAGGGAGGGGAGTATCATCGTAGACTGGGAGACCTAGAAATGCGTAGTCTCCAGATCGTGGGCCAAATCCAACACATGTCGTCAACGTCCGTAACTGTGACATATTCTTGACTGCCCATTTCTCAGATTCTACTGCGTTAGACGTTTGACTGCCGGTATAAATTCCTAATGCACTAGTACTGTGCAGAAAATCCGTGGGTGTGGCCGCTTGGAGCGAATAAGCTTAAACTATAAGCACGCAGTAGAGATTGATACCTGGCATGTTGCATTCAATGAATTGAGCATAGAGGATGTCGATGGGCAAAAATTGGAGGTTCTAGGGTTTTTGGCTTGTACTGAGTAGGTATCCTCTCATTTCAATATGTAGTATGTGACACAGATCAAGTTGGGTGGTTTCCGCGTCACCAGTGCTTCTGTAAGGTGCCTGCACTTTACTTTCAGCTGTGTGACCTCCCTGGATAGGTTCTCGACAACATGGCAGGTATGATGTGAAGGCGGCGTGGATATAGGCGATGGTACTGGAGGGGGGCTAAATGGTGGAGGCGACTGAGGCGGAATCAGCCGGAGTAACTAGTAATCATCTATTCAACGACTAGCACAACCGGGAAATGTCCGAGATATATTGTACGTACCAGGTTAGATGATTTTTTCTTCCATTATTGCCTTTGTTAGGCGCTGTTGCTTTGATCGTAACCGTCCCACCACCCTTGGTTTTACATAAATTATGACAGTATTGACGTCGCACCCGGCTGGATGATCTTTTCCTTCCATAGACGCAGTATTCATTTTAATTGGAGACAATACTGTCACTGAGTATCGTCAGTTAAATACAGGCCCGGCGGAGGGGTCGCCGTCATTTCAAGACGGCAAGCGAGAGGCTCAGAAATGGCCCTGACCTCTCCCAGAGGCATTATTGCCTTTTCCACGGAGCGAACAAGGGCTTGCATTTTGAAACGCGTGACCCGGGGCAATAGAAGTCCATTGCAATGGCTCGCATTTGGAAACGTGTGACCCACAAAATTTCAAATGAAATAGCTAGTAAATTCAAGTCATTGGCGCCGGTTAAAAAGCCTCGGAAAGTTTAACGCTGACATTCCACACGGAGCCAATAATTTACGATTCTACGCGCCTATAAAAGTGTACACAATATGCCAATCACCAGCCCGGCAAACCGGCGCTTGAATGAACATTTAAGTAGAGTTTGGCATTGTGTACACTTTCATAGGCGCGTGCGGCGCCTTTGTTTCGTTGTGGTGGGAACCATCTGTCAATGTTAGCACTGAGGCAGTGTCTGCCAAAGTTTGTTGGATGGGTGACGTGGTGCCGGCCAAGGAATGTTGATTGGCTGCAGGCCGGCAGACTCAGGAGCCCGACAATCACCGACGGCGAGCTGCCGGGCAGGGCGGCATCAGCGGAGATTGAGCGGAGCTTAAAAAGCTTCAGACGGACAGACAGGCTTAATTTTATAAAGAGGGAGATGGGTTTTCCAGGTTTGCCAACCGTGCAGCACGATTTGTGTCAGCATATGCACAAGGATTGAGTGGAGGTGACTTGGTTCACATCAACCACCGGTTCAGTGAGGCACAGTGTTCAAAATGGCAGTACAAAGCATGTGATTCAAAATGGCATTCTGGGGCATGGGGTTCAAAATGTGAATTAAATCGTTCAATAGTGAAGCACAGGGTTCAAAATGGCATTACGAAGCATGTGACTCAAAATGCCATTCAAACCTTAAATATGTTACAGCTCTTTGCGGTACAACAGGCGCGGTCTGTTTTTTTTTTTTTCTTTCTGTTTCGCAAGTTTTCACTAGAACAGCTGCCCTGAGCTCAATTCTCAACCGTTCCTCTTGAAAATAGGCTCATCCAATTCGCATTGGAAATCCGCAGCGAATGGAATACCGGTATTTTTGATCCTTTTACGTAATATAATTTCTTCCGTAAAAACTTGGTTTTGAGTAGGACACCTGTAGCACTCGGAATGCTGCCCCGATTGGGCTAACCTTTGGATATGCTATACATCTGATGTGACTCTAGCCAATGTGAGTGTTTACAGAGCTTAATGTACTCAAACTTCCATGGACAGCTCTACTTATGGTAGTGTCTGGATATCTACTTCGCTAAAGTGTGCACTAAATCACAATCACTCAGTATGTAACATAAATAAACACACCATTGTCTAGGGCCACATTAGATGTATAACATATCCAAGGATTAGGCCAATCGGGGCAGTATTCCGAATGCTACAGGTGTCCTACTCAAAACCAAGGCTTTCCGGAAGAAATTATATTACGTAAAGGATCAAAAATACCGGTATTTCATTCGCTGCGGACTTTCAATACGAATTGAATGAGCCTATTTTCAAGGGAAACGGTTGAGAATTGAGCTCAGGGTAGCTGTTCTAGTGAAAACTTGCGAAAACAGAAAGAAAAAAAAAAAAAACAGACCGCGCCTGTTGTACTGCAAAGAGCTGTAACTGCTCCCTTATCCCTCCTGCTCTCGGCTGAATTAAATCATTCAATAGTGAGGCACAGGGTACAAAATGGCAGTACGAAGCATGTGATCCAAAATGCCATTCCGTGGCATGGGGTTCAAAATGCGAATTAAATCATTCAATAGTGAAGCACAGGGTTCAAAATGGCAGTACAAAGCATGTGATTCAAAATGCCATTCCATGGCATGGGGTTCAAAATGCGAATTAAATCATTCAATAGTGAAGCACAGGGTTCAAAATGGCAGTACAAAGCATGTGATTCAAAATGCCATTCCATGGCATGGGGTTCAAAATGCAAATTAAATCGTTCAATAGTGAAGCACAGGGTTCAAAATGGCATTACGAAGCATGTGACTCAAAATGCCATTCAAACCTTAAATATGTTAACTGCTCCTTTATCCCTCCTGCTCTCGGCTGAATTAAATCATTCAATAGTGAGGCACAGGGTACAAAATGGCAGTACGAAGCATGTGATTCAAAATGCACACATGAAATGGCCTTACAAATCGAACAAAATACTACAATATACAGAGTTGAAACCCGGATCCAAAAAGACCCAGATCCGAAAAATGTCGAGTTATAGGCCCAGATTTGATGCAATCGATCTGAGTTTTTTTTGTATTCATCTTACCCAGGGTACCAACAATTCTATGTGTGCAAAAATCCCCACTCCATTCGTCGGGTAGCACGAGAAATTGAAAACATACCAAAACCGGAAATCCGTGGCTGTGCCACAAGTCGTGAGCGGAGAATTTGTTGTTACAAGGGTCTAGTTCATCTTTCAGACTGATTATTGTGCACGGGGGGAGGTCAAGTGCCACATCTACCTCCTCAGAGCTGCACTTGATGGTAGGGATGCAGCTGGCACGTATATGGCACCTGATTTTTCGGATCCAGGTCCTCCACCAAAACAGGTGCAAAAAGCGATGACCTCATGCTCGGCAAAAAAGCGGAACTGTGATGTGATGTTGCGCACTGTAGGAGATTGTGCGGTTTACATAATGTGTTTCTCAGCCACGGAAGCGCCTTACATGATCGGGCCGGGGATTCCGAAGTCTGGAATTAACGAATAAATGTTCACATAAAATCACATATAATATAAAGCGCTATGAGTACGGACAACCATCTGAGGCTTGCCAGCCTTGAGTTGCTTACGCTGCTGCGCACGCGGTTGGGGCTCATCATCGTCCGAGGGGTGGCTGATCTCCAGTTTGCGAAGTTTGCGTTTGCTGGTAACAAGTTTTCGGCATGTTAACATTTGGTACCTTTCCTTCCCACCTTCACCTCTGTTGCCATTCAGTCCATTGTTTCACTACAATGGCTCTTATTGTCTTTACCTGTTTTTGTATTTCCCAGGTACAACCCTCTGGTTCCTTTCCTACTATAAAATCTGTACCACGTTTCACATTCAATAGATTTGGATTTTGCCTTCATGTCCCTCGTCGTACGCTGCCAGCCCCCATCGTTGCTGAGCTCCAGGACTGTTGGACCACCTCGCACACTTACGTTCACCTTGAGCGTGTCATTTTGGAGCCCACCGCGAGGGGTCTTCAACATTTTCTCTGGACTGCGGCCCTCGTACTCGCCGTTCTCGTCCCCGTTCCCTTGTCTTGCCTCGTTCCCGCCTTTGTCCTCATACCTCGCTCTCACGTTTTACCACGTCCCTGTCGTCGCCGCCACCGCCTCATTCCCACATCATGTCGTTCTCGGGCTTAGCACCGCCCTCATTCTCGTCCTCGCCGATATCTGCATCTAGCGCCGATGCTACGCTCGCTGTGCTCATAGAGCTTATTACACAGCTCATTCGCGCGCTCACACTTTACTTCCAATCATCCCCGTCCCTCATGCCTCGTTCCCTTTGTCACCGCTGCGCAAATCATCCACGCCGCACCGCCCGTTCGTATGTGTCTATTGTAGCGACGGCAAGCATTTAATTAAAGCTTGTCCTCTCGTTACCTCCGACATTCGGGCCGGTCTCTGTCAACGTCATCCTCGCGGCAGAGTCGTCCTCCCGTCCGGCTTGTGAGCTCCAGGACTGTTGGATCACCTCGCACACTTACGTTCACCTTGAGCGTGTCATCGGCGGCGAGAGGGCGTGGTAATAAATTCTTGTACCCACTTTTCGAGAACTGCTTTGGACTTGCGAGGAAGGGTGGCAGTCATCGCATTGGGGTCGATCTCGAAACCGATGATGGGAAGGAAGGCGCCGTGTATTTGTTTCTTCTCCTTATGGGGAATACCGAGGAAATCCCATAGGAAAGGAGTTGGGCTTGCTTGGTTGGGATCTTCTTCTTATACGGACCGTAATAGGTCACATTGTGTTTACAGCAGTTTGCGGAACTTAGGGCGCGGCTCATTTTTTATCAAATTTTGATGTTTCCACCAGGATGGCCACTGTAAGTTCAATTCCCAACCGTTTCCCTTGAAATTATGACCGTTGAATTCGCATTTCCATTCCGGAGGGCATGGCCTCCTCAGATTCTTTGATGGCGAATCAAATTGCTTGATTGGGAAAATATCCAAGTTTTGAGCAGGATGGCTGTAGTATGAGCTATATTTGTTCGATTGGGCTAAATTTTTGATACGAAGAACTCACATGTATTCCGGAGGGCACCAAATACCGGGATTTTCAATACAACTTGTATATTTGATATAGTGTACATTATGACAATGGTTCCAAATGATAGCAAGCATATATTTGAAGTAAAGGTCACATTGAAAATCCCGGTATGTCCTGCCCTTCTTAGTACTCCCAAATACAACATAACCAAAAACTAGGTCAATCGGACAACTACACAGAGTATACGGCATGTCCTGTTCTTCGTAAGTGTATTGAAGAACAGGACATGCCGTATACTCTGTGTAGTTGTCCGATTGACCTAGTTTTTGGTTATGTTGTATTTGGGAGTACTAAGAAGGGCAGGACATACCGGGATTTTCAATGTGACCTTTACTTCAAATATATGCTTGCTATCATTTGGAACCATTGTCATAATGTACACTATATCAAATATACAAGTTGTATTGAAAATCCCGGTATTTGGTACCCTCCGGAATACATGTGAGTTCTTCGTATCAAAAATTTAGTCCAATCGAACAAATATAGCTCATACTACAGCCATCCTGCTCAAAACTTGGATATTTTCCCAATCAGGCAATTTGATTCACCATCAAAGAATCTGAGGAGGCCATGCCCTCCGGAATTGGAATGCGAATTCAACGGTCATACTTTCAAGGGAAACGGTTGGGAATTGAGCTTACAGTGGCCATCCTGGTGGAAACATCAAAATTTGATAAAAAAATGAGCCACGCCCTAAGTTCCGCAAACTGCTGTAAATTCCCAACCATATGTATCGTCGACGTAGCAGAAAATATCGGCGATCAGTTTGACGAAGAGCGTGATCCAGATAACTAAACCCATCACTGATGCCCAAATCTGAGGTGAGTCGCTGTTCCGAAACGTGCTGCACCAGTCGATAAGCAGGTTCAAGACAAGTCTCTGGAAGAACAACGACGCGATTTTGATCGATACATCAAAACCACTGGCTACCATTCGTTTTCGAACTACGCCAGGGGCAGCGAAAAATCCGGAGGGCATGGTGTACTGTACCCTTTCATTCAATTCATATATCAGTGACAGGACCCAAAATTTAAGAAAATTTTTGTACTTGTCACGGGTCACCGAGGGAATCTTCCAATGTGCCATAAAAGTCACAAATCGGCAAAAACAGCCCCAAAAAATCACATTTTTGCGCGCACGGCGCGTTTTGCTCCGGGACGCCGAGGCGCTCTCACAAAATTGCCGAGTTTGACCTGATCGGGATTAAATCTCTGCTTCCGCCTTCCACCGCCGCTTCCGCTCGCTCGTATTGCAGAGGCGCCCCGTCATTTTCTGCGGGATTTATGAACTTTTTTTTGGTGTCATGGCCAGCCCGGCGGATTTACGAAAACACAAGTTCGAATGTCCGGGTCACAGGTCACAGCCGGGGAGAATTGAGCGAAACTGTACAGTACTCAGGTTTCGGA
The DNA here is from genome assembly GCA_029378375.1 of Mycena olivaceomarginata. Taxonomy (NCBI): domain Eukaryota; kingdom Fungi; phylum Basidiomycota; class Agaricomycetes; order Agaricales; family Mycenaceae; genus Mycena; species Mycena olivaceomarginata. The sequence goes on along the minus strand of JARKIC010001116.1, from coordinate 12,762 downwards.
TCGGAGGTGAAGCGAGGTCATCGAAGCACGTGTTTCAAATGAATACCTTGTGGACCCGCAATATTGGCTTAAATACAAGGCCATTGAAGCACGCGTTTCAAAATGAATAGAAAACGCTTACACTAAGTAACCAAAATGATTGACCAGCAGGGTTTCAGTCATTTCTTATCCGAATCTGGCAATGGAGTTGAAATTCGGGGCCTGGGTACAGAACAATGTCAGCTGCAGAATGAAGAGGAGGATATACCATACCTAAAGTACCAAGATGCTCGCGGCACCCAGCGTACTAAACAGAGAGACGGTCAGCAAATCCACGTACATGCAAACAACAGCTGAATACTTACCTTGTACTTGAAAGGCATGACCAACATCAGCCCTGTTCGACGGGGGAACTTTGCAGAAGAGAAAAAACATACGGTTGGGTCGCTTTTTGACATATAATTATGCCTTGGCGCCGCATGTGCGTCTCGTGCATGATGAATGACCGGCTAGACGTGGCTCACCGCGAGTTGGGGTGGTAAATAGGGTACCATCGAGCGACGTCTACCCAATTAATGAGACGGATACGAGTAATTTACAATCATACCATAGGTGATACAATTTGTGAAACCCGTGGCCACAAAACAAGGTTGTCTGCAAGACTGCATATCAGCAACGACAGTGGGGCAAGTTATTAAGGTTCACCTGGCTCTGGAACACCACACATGGACGTGTACTAGATTTGAGCTGACGGCAGCCCAAATCATAGAGGGCGGAGGAATGTACACCTATCCATCAACCTGGATGAAGGTCGAGCCGTAAAGAATGCCAGAAATGACTGCTCGTACGCTAGAGATCCATCTTGCAAGCATTCAGAAATGGATATGCGAAGATAATAAAAAACCTTCTAGAGGGCCCAATTTCGAAGGAAGACAGCTGAAATTTGTGTTGCGGCATGGGATACCAGCTTGTAGAGTGCACCAAAAATGTTGAGGCCGACAGAGCGAAGGAGAAGGAGGACTGTGTCCCCAGTCATCGCGGCGGTGAAGAAAGGAGGAAGTCACAAGTGTGACTGGTACGGTCACCTGCCTTTGCTCGCGTCGACCGCTAGCACTCTCCACCTCTTGCCTTCTGCAGAACGCGTTAAAGCTCTCGAAATCTTCCACGCAGGCCCGCAACTCTGATCTAGCCCTGTAGAGACGTGTTTGATGTCCCAGGTAGCCTCCAGTTCTCGGTCGCGCAGTACCGCGCAGATTGAGAACACCTCCGGCGTGCCTGCGTCGAAGCGACGCAAGCTAGGAAAAGCACCAGAGAGCTCTGCATCATATTTGGATCCATTCCAGCCTAATCATAATCCTCTCATCGAGCAAAATCCCAATGTCGATAACCAATCCGAGCCTCCGCCCCCCCAGGTGTACACGCAAGTTGACCCAGCAGACTACACATACGGATATACTCCGGATATTAGCGTCGCAGAAGCGGAACGGAAGGGACCGCGACTCGAACCATCTTCTCCTGTCCCACGTTCACCTGCTTCTCCACGCTCTGACGTGTTCAATCCAGAATCTCCTTTATTGCAGTTAGATCCTCGTCTTCAGATGGAGACCCCCACACCACAAACCATCATAAATCTCTCAAAACAGAGAAAAGTCATTCCTTTTGGTCATACACTTTTTCGATGTCTTCCAGAGACTCAGTTGGTGAGCATTTACATAGTGCGGCTGCAAGCTCATTCAGCCGTTTTACGTGCAAATTCATACCAGATCATACACCGAGCACCGCTGCCTCTCTGGGCGAACCACCCGAAGGCTTCGCGAAGTTCGGACAAGACCAAGGTCCGTTGCCGATTCACCATAACAGGCGTCGTCGGTCTGAAATCAAGTCCCAGATGCAATTCATACCGTCCATCGCTCGAACGAAGAAGCTGCAAGTGAAATATTGGGCGGTACTGCCACTCCTCGACTTATATAGTGACCGCTCAATGTCTTTGAGACAGCCCTGGATTTGGACATTACTTCTTTGCCAGAGGCTACGACCTCAACGGCTCTCCCAGTAGAACCAGCGGCACTCCCAGTAGAACCACTCTCGTCGCATGCCGCGTAACTGTGTCACCTTCATCGATTCGATCCCCTCTAATGTCTGTCTACAAGGCACAACCTTTTCAACGCTGGTCAGTTTTGCATTGCGTTCTGCAAAAACCTCGTTGATTATACCCCAGGACAGCACCTCACTGAGTCCTCACCAAAGACTCATGAACAGTCAACGCGCGTTCAATTCTTTTAATTTTGCTCAACGCCTCCTGACACCAGATGGCAGGGTCATGCAGAACAACTCCCTGCCTTCCCAACCGTCCGAAGACTACGGATTCCCATCTCACATTCGTAACAGCGACCTCGCCCGAGGGGTTTTGCATAATCCATATCGGGAGCAAAAGGATATGCGATGACTTTGGTATTAATTCCCGATGGGTTTCAAAAACACCTGAGAGTTCTAATATAACTTTGATCCCAGAACCGACCTAAAATGTCGGGACACCATGTTCTGAGTCACAACAATGATAGTCGTATGGATTCAGATGTGAATCTGACAGTAAAAGTGAGACGGAAACTGACATAAGCTAGTACACTTATCTCAATTCTGCTATTGCCGCCCCAGAACTTTATGCAATCTGGTATGGATAAACACTTCTTAGCCATGACTTGGTTCTGAGATGATGCAAAGAATCTCGGACCATATCCCAAAAGGTGAAATCTCGCTCTGGCATATCTAGGTGTGCGGTACTGTATTATTTCATTCAATTCGGTAGTCACGCGTCACGCACCCTCATATCGTACCGAAATTTTGGCATGGGCCACGCATCACTCGGGGGTTTGTCGAGCTGCTCAAGCGTCACATGGACCTGGAAGTCACCAAAAAGGTAACTTTTCGCTGCAAACATGGTACAGTTAATTTGGTACTATTTCCGACTGGGTAACCGGCCACACCAGGACAGGTTTGTCGGAAATCCCCCAAAAGAATTAGGACTTTGCCACCAAAAGGTAAAGCATTACCCATGATTCGGCGGAGGAGATCATCGACACACCTCTTCGGAGACATGCTAGCCGTCGCAAAATTAATGCGGATGAAGGGGCACAGTGGTATCTCACCATGCCGGGCATGTTGTATTCTGTCTATCCGAGACAGCACTTACCCCAAATCCACCGCCCATTACGCCCCTCTGTACCGCAACAACGGCAAGTCTTATGATCCGTTGCCGTTACGGTCGCACGAAGAATTCCTCCGCCACGCAGTTGCGGTTGAGGAGGTGCCAAACGATGCAGAGCAGGACCGTCGTGCGAAGCGGTATGGAATCAATGGTGTCCCCGTCCTTGCGAAACTCTCCAGCCTATCTTTCCCCGACTCATTTCCTCGCGACTTGATGCATCTTGTCGAAAATATCGTCCCCATGCTCGTTGATCATTGGACCGGCACATTCAAGGGTTTGGATAGCGAGTCCGAAGATTATAAGCTACCACGATCCGTTGCAGATGCCATTGGCGAGTAGTGTGCGAAGTCCGGCTCCTCTGCCTTCGGTGCGCGGGTTCCGAACATCATCAACGATCGCTACCAATGTACTGCAGAGTCTTGGTTTCTTTTCTCAACCCTTCTCGCCCCTGCTGTGTTGTATAACCGGTTTTCACGCCAGTGTTATTACGACCATTTCGTCCAATTGGTGATCCTCATCATCAAGTGTTTGCGGTTCGAGTTGAGATCTCAGGAAATCGGCGAGATTGAGACTGGATTTGCGGCATGGGTTCAAAAATATGAAGAGTGCGTACAACTCTTGTGATGCTTTCTCTCTCTAAAAATAAGAGATAGGTTTTATTAACAGTACAAGGAGTCGTGATTGAGTGCTTGCACCCTCCCTGTTCACGCGCTATTGCATGTTGCCGACAATATTCGCAAAATCGGTCCTATGTGGTGTTTCTGGGCGTTTGTGATGGAGCGCTTCTGCGGCTCTCTTGTACCAGCCATGAAGAGTCGAAAATACCCTTTCGCCAGTCTTGCTCATCGGATACGAGATGTCGCCCAGCTTAGCCAGATTAAGTTGCTGTACGGCCTCACTGATGAGCTTCATCCCAGTCCTCAGAAGAATATGGACGATACGGGACTTGCATTTGATGATTGTATGTGGTCGTATATTTCTACCGCCACCCATTCTTGACCAATTTTCAGATGCGGATATTCGTATGGTGTATCCGCACCGTACAATGGAAATAGATGGTCCTTTGCGGAACAAGATTGCTTCATACCTCGCAACAAACTACGAACTTTCTCGCCTCGAGGCACGTAATTATCTTCCCGCACAGCTATCGTTGTGGGAAAGCTTAAATGGCTCGGTGGCGATGATCTCATTCATGCTTGGGACATGGTTTCGACCTATCATAACTCCCCGGACTCCATATGCGATGCGACTTTTATCAAGGTACAACACTCATAATAAGGCCAAATCCAGGAACTGATCATAATCTAGTTTACTCTCGAGGTTGACAAGAACGAGCGGTACCCGAAGTTACCTGTCGTCCTGCAGCGGAAGGCATTTTTTGGTCAGGTCTGCAAGTTCATTGCCCTGACCCTGAACCCGGAATTTCCCACCCGACGCGATGCAGGGGAGCAAGAACGTGTTGACTCTGCGTGAGAGAGAACTATTCTTCTTGCAGCGGTGAGTTAATCCACCAACTTCCCACGGGTAACGGGGCCTAGACTCTAGGGCATTGTGGACTGCATATTGTGCTGGATGCGCCGGTGCGAAAGATTCGGATCCTCTACACGGAGGTAACATGGCTGTACTTCTCGTTTGGCCAGAGCCGCCATTCTTAGCTACACAGATGCAATTCAATGCAACGCAATCACGTAAAAAGTGCTCCGGTCCACAGGAATTGTAGACAATATTTGTGTATGAGAATCGTGAGCAGCGGCATCTTGGATTGTTCCCAACGCTTCTCTGTCGCCGGTGCTGAAAAGAAGTTGAATTAATTCGTGCTCCCAACGGAGTTCAATGGGCAGGTTTTCCCCAGATGTCTCTTCCAGAATTCCGTTCAACTGCGCAACATGGTCGAGTCTTTATTTATTCGGAAGGGTTTGACGTACCATTCCATAAGAGGTCACGAACTAATTTTTCCTCCACAAGCAACGAGCTCAGCCTGGAAAGTTAATCTGAGGGTTTGAAATGTGTTATCTGCGGAGTTAAATGATCCTCAAATTTTCTTAGCAGCTCTTGAGCTTAGGGCGGGCTGCGAGGCCCGAGGATGGGTAACATCAGTGAGTTTGATGCACCGGTATCTCTTTCTCAATATCTTCCTCTGGTCTGATCACCTGGATTTTTTTGATGAAGGGAGCCAGCTAATAGACAGGTTGCGCAGCAGCCACCGAGCCACATGGTGGCTGATTTGCTGTGCGCAAATGGTGGCTGGTGGCTCGGTAGAATTTTGAACCCCAGGCAACGAATGACTCTGAAAGGCAAAGTAATAAGGGTAACTATGCATTTCTGCCTCGGCAACCACTCTGAACACTCCCCCAGGGTAATTTCCGCTCAAATGAGAATTTATTTGCCTTTCTTCAGCCAGCTGCAGGCATGGAGTGACCAGGTGCTTGCAGTGGAACTCGGCTAATTTAAGTGTTCCACTAGGCGTAAGTGAGTTCCACGGTTGATGCATTATAGGTGGAACTCACTTACGTCCAGTGGAACTCGCTTAAGTTAGCCGAGTTCCACTTTCGTTCTTCTTGTCCAAGTAATTAATTAAATCGGACTTAGTTATTCCGGGGATCACACCGGTGGCGGTAGGAGCGCATCAGACGCCGCTCCATGGCCGGATGTTCCCAATTTCGACCGCGAGTGAATTCAAAACGCCCTCCCGGCACCCCTGGTACCGTGGACCTTGGCCACACCTCTTTCTTGGATCTGGTTGTCATTCCATGGTACTTTATACATGTCGGCTACTACCAAATAACCCTCAAATCAAGCTTTTGAACAGCCATGATTTTTAATTGGGAGAAATTGAATGGCTGAGTTGATTTCGGCGCGATAAAAACATAGAACGACAGAGGGTTGTGTGGGCGAAAAGAATAGCAACAGGAAGAGGTTTGTTACTACACGTGGATCGCGGAAGGCAGAGGTAAAAAGGGAGACATAAGACTGGGTAGATAAAGAGTGGGTTGGAGCAGATGGATTTTGCAAGTGCGAGATTTGAAGAATTTCCGCCTCAGTGTGACTGGAAAGGATTTTATCAGACCGGTAAGGTAGATACTCATAAATGGCAGTTGGAGAAACATGGGCAGTCCAACAGCATGGCAGCCATTTGGAAATAACATGGAAGCGGCGTGGTTGAACAACCATAAGGAAATGTGCCGCGCATCAGTATACTTGGCAAGGAAGGAAGTGAGGAGCGCCGATAACTTGGAAAAAGTGCGCAATTGGCGAATGGAGCTGACTGTATTGACCGCCAGATTGTTTCATCAGAAGGCATGTACTTGGCAGTTTCTTGGACTGCACATTGAATGCAATCCAAATTTATGAAGGTAACTTGACGTTGGGTTTTGGGTTGCAGCCTCCGAATAATCTTGCCAAAATACCGCTGTGAGCCTTGCGATAAAAGCACTCCTGGGTATTCAAACATGAGGTCAATCTGTGTGTCAATTTCAATGATTTGACCCTCAATGGTTCAAAAATTTACTTCATTGTCTCCAACTTTCTCGAATTGAATACGAGGCACCCTCTCATTTGCAGCTGCCAAAACAGCCCTCAAGATTTCCAATTCTAAAGCCGGCCGTAACCCAATTTTTTTCAACAGCGCGCCACAACTACGTGATAGAATTTCTTCAGAAAATCATGGTTTTAACTAGGACAGCTGTAGCACAATGAATAATGGTCCGATTGACCTAGTTTTTGGATATGTCATGTACCTAAACTATCTCTAGGGGACCATGAGGTCTACAAATATGGTTTTACCCCAGTTCCAATTCAGAGCTCTGCTCCTCACAGGACATGAATATTGCCCTCACTAAACTGAGCACGAAATCACGTTGGGTCAGGATATTGCTTATGGCGGTGGGCCATCCTCTAGTAACATCCCAGATACATAACATATTCAATAATTAGCTCTATCGGACCATTATTCATTGTGCTACAGCTGTCCTAGTTAAAACCATGATTTTTCTGAAGAAATTCTATTACGTAGTTGTATCAAAAAATCCGGTATTTCATCCTCCGCGGATTTTCAATGCGATTTGAACGCACCTACTCCCAAGGAAATCCGATCAAAACTCAGCCCGTGGCGGCTGTTCTAGTCAAAAGTGTCGAAAATAGAAAAAAACGAGCCGCGCCTTATGTTCCGCAAAGTGCTGTAAACTTATCGGGTGTGGCGTTCAAGGGAGCAAATGGTGGTGGAATGCCAGGCTGTTTAATTGGTGCTGAAGCAGGTGTTTAACGACGGTGAAACTTATAATGAGCTGCAAAAACAGCACTCACTAACAATTGAACCCACGACTTGTTTATGAGCCCAAACAGTACAGTGCAACACTAATCCAACTGAGCCAAGGAGCTCACAGATTATGTGTAATATAGGGTTCATTCAAGCCAGACTCCCAGCGACGAGTTTAATCAACAATAAACGGGCAAGATTACAGCTCTTTGCGGTACAACAGGCGCGGCACCTTTTTTTTTTTTTTTTGAACTTTCCACTAGAACAGTCATGGTGGGGTCAGTTTTTGTCAGAATTCTCTGGAAATAGGCGCGTTAGAATCGCGCTGCAAATCCGCAGGCGACCAAATACCGGCTTTTTTGATCAGATTACATAATGAAATTTCTTCCGAAAAATCATGGCTTTGAGCAGGAACACTGTAGCACTGTGAGTCCTGGCCCGATTGACCTAATTCCTGGATATGTTATGTATCTGAGGTGGGGCTATGGGTCCTGAATGTTCACAGGTATAATATTACCCAAAGTGTCTTGTAGTAGTCTATATATGGTAAGGGTTAAATATCTACCTCGCCAAAGTGTGTGCCAAATCACAATTAGTCGACATACTGCTGATAGGAGTAAACCTTCCCAAAGCCCCACCTCAGATGCATAACATATCCAGGAATTAGGTCAATCGGGCCAGGCTCACAGTGCTACAGTGTTCCTGCTCAAAGCCATGATTTTTCGGAAGAAATTTCATTATGTAATCTGATCAAAAAAGCCGGTATTTGGTCGCCTGCGGATTTGCAGCGCGATTCTAACGCGCCTATTCCCAGAGGATTCTGACAAAAATTGACCCCACCATGACTGTTCTAGTGGAAAGTTCGAAAAAAAAAAAAAAAAAAGGTGCCGCGCCTGTTGTACCGCAAAGAGCTGTAACCACTGATTAAACATGTTTCAAGGACTAAAAATCTGTCAAACGTGCAACAAACTAGCGTGTAAATTCGGATTAAAGGTCCACATTCACGGAGTAAAAACGAGGCCACTTGAACGAAGATGATGTGTAGAAGGAAGAAAAACAAAAAGACAAGCCTGTCATTTTCCCACAATAAAGTCTCACCATGCCATTGCTCTTGCAGCGAACCTTTCCGACGATGCCAAATGCACCATGGCCAATCACCTGCAATGTATCGTAGAGGCCCAGAAAGTCGCAGGTCATTGTCGTCATGACTGTCTGGCAATTTGGTATGAACTCGGTATGTAGCTCTCAACTGGTCGGCAGTGATGGGAGTTCTTGGCATTTGAATTGCGTCGAGTGAATATATAGGTGCGCGGTGATATAGGAAGCCGGGCAGTTTTGGCTGAGGTATGAGTAAAACAAGTTGGTTAGGTGTTCGATTTCAAACAAGCAACGACTCACTACCACATGCAAAAGAGGAGGCTCAAGGGGACCTTGAAGGCATAACGCCGTTCAGGACAATCCCACCTCGTTGCAGAACACAAGCGAAAATGCCGCCGCCATTTTTTATTGTTATGGTGCACGTGCCAATACTTCGGCGCGTCAGCTTCCAAACTCTACCACACAACGCGCTCTGAGAGCAGCTCGCCCACGGCATGTTGGAGGCAATCTCTGATTGTTCGCAATGTCATCACTTCCCGGTCGGAAGATGTGAGTCTCATGAGGTTTACCAGTAAATAACCTGACCGAGCGGCGGATGCGCTGCAGTTGAGCTGTGGCTGAGCTGCAGTTGAGATGTGGCTGAGCTGCAGTTGAGCTGTGGCTGAGCTGCAGTTGAGCTGTAGATTAATTTCAGCTGGGCTAAAACCAATACTTTCAGCTGCAATTTCTGCCGGTAAATATTTCCAAGGTAAGCCCACTTGGATTTGGTTCAGAATTCTCAACCCAGTTCTTCGGACGCGGACAGGGTTCGAGTAGTACATATTCGGCATCATTGCTGCTTCCTTGTTTCCACATCCGTCTGCCAGCGGCATGCAAGTTTCCTTCGACCGCTGGGATATGCCTTGATGCCTACTGGAGCGAGGCAGGTACGTGTTCAAAGTCTTCCTGGACCTAGACATTCGTCAAGTGGGCCCAAACTGCGTGACAGCCCCCCAAAATTTCGTCAAGTGTCGGAAAGCCTCGCAATATAGACAGATCCAGCATGGTGATCATATGTAATGAAGAGTACCCTATTTCTTCTTCTTCTTCCCGGAATACAAATTATTCTAACTACAATGAACTTCTGCGCTTCTTCCAATCATCAGGATATTGGGGAGGAAGTGACTGGAAGTGACCTATGCCGGTATTTCTCAGTAGCCCATGCGGTATCTACGCCGTCGAGCCCGCGGAAATATTTTGTCGGCAAACCTTGACGACCTGGTAGCGAAATGGCGCATAGAGGCAAGAGGAACCGAATCAGGGTCTTCCAGCATATTGTGCGGAAGTCTTCCTCCTGCGAAGATGGCGGGAACATCCATGATTCAGTAAATCCATTTGGCCTATCCCAACATTGCGCGAAGAAATCAAGCTCTGCATGGTACGGAAGGAAGATGACCTCAAATCCACGCTTCTCGCAATGTTCCTCGAGCATGGATTTCTGAGCCTGGAAGTCTGGTTCCATATACAGGAACCCAATTATTTCCGAGTCGGGGCTTGTCTCGCCATCACTGCGCTCTGAGTCCAAGCACTCGTTCGGGTCTCCGAGATCGGGGGGAGTTCTTGGGTGTTTAGAGATATGCTCCTCGTTTCTGTCAATAATTCTGTGTGTTTTCGGCGTTCGCTGTCGAATTTCGGTGATTAATTGCCAACCTTGAGGGCAAAAGGCCCGATATTCTCTGTTCTGGCCTTTGTAGGCATGTGCAGACTCTGTTCTGAGAGATTTTGAAGTAGACGATGCACCAAATGCTGGGAGCAAAGCGAAATAAAAAAGAAAAAGGCGCATGGCACGTACAAACTACCGTAGTCTGTAGTTTACCGCGCCACCAGTGATTGGTCGCCGACCTTATTACTAATCGTCGGAGTTTGAATCTACTCTAAAGAAATATCCAACGCACACAGACTCCTCCCCGCGGAATTGAAGAGGCAGAATACATTTTAATCCATTTCCTCAGGAAACTGTCTGTTCAGAATTATTCCATTGCGTCTGAATCTTGTAAACGGCGTCCACGGGCTTTCCCGTGTGCCGGGCCATCAAAATCCGGCATCGATGCTCTTTGGCTCTACCGCCACGACTTCGCGGACAAACTTGAAGTTTTCGACCCAATAAACTCGAATGCAACCTCAAATGACTGAAAAACGCGTTCCTAAACCGTGTTCAGTGGCCGAGAAATTTAGTGATCGGTGATAAGGGCGGCGACCCATCAACTGATCAAGGCGATCAACAGACTACAAACTACCGAGGTACGAGGTTCAACCGTTTGTAGTGTCTGTCTACGAGAGACTACATGGCACGTGATCAGGTGACCGTAAATTTCCTTTTAGGAAGCGCGGACTTTTGCACTTCAAATACACATTTGTGTTCCGGCCGATGTCTCTTCGCATTTAGAGCAGTTTGAGAAAAATAGGTAGAAGAAAAGCTTTTGAGAGAATTTTGAAGTTTTGAAGCCATCATAGCGTCTAAGTATACATTAGACAGGTTGTGCAAAGCCGCACAGAGCCGCATGCGGCTTCTGTGCATTGTGCAAAGCCGCACAGCAAACCAACAGATTTGTGAGGGAAACTAGGTTCATTTTGGAGAGATACGGGTCAATTGGGTGGTATACAGTACATTAAACCACTTACCCAACGTAATGTGCGTCATTTTTAACGTCATTATTCGGCTTCCGGCACAGCTCCTGTGCGGCTATGGCAGTGACGCTGCCGAAATGGCCATTTACTCCACTTAGCTCCACTTTTTTTCTGCTGCCTGATCCGAGAATCAACGCTGATGGCATTCAAGGCACTATATGTGGGAGTGGGCAGCGATGGGATTTTGATGGGCCAATGACTAAGTGTACAGCCACTAACAAAAGCACCGAGCTCACAACTTCGGTGTATAATGTTGTCTTTGCGAGTTCCGTCCATCGTAGCTGCTAGAATAATTATATGGACACTCCTGTTATTGTTTGAGACAATAAAATATTTTATTTAACGTTGTACATGTGTCAATCTTCCATTTCTACATCCTCCTCGTCCTCCCACTCCTCTGCAATCTCCGGCTCGATTGCCACCGTTTCAGGATCCAAATCGGCCTCGGGATCAGGAGGAAGAGGGTACTTGTCGATATGAGAGAGGTAAATATTCAGAGCTGCTTCCAGAGCATCCAGCTTGGCCGGCTTTCGCACGTATCTGCTATTGGCTAGAATATCCGGAACTCCACGAAGCCGAAGAGCGTTGAGCTGGGCGTGAATTTTTGGGATAGTTTAAGTCGGAAAGGTTAGCGTTGCTGGTAACGATTGGAAGGGCACGCAGCTCTCGGCGAATTTCCAGGGCTTTCCGCGCTGCAGAGATTGCCTTTTGTTTGTGCATCTCGGCAGTTCTAATGCGGAAGTCGACAATTTCCTGCTGTCTTTGGCGCTCCTGCCCACTCGCGTCACGTCGCCGAGCCTCACGCATAATAAACGCGTGGTCGTCGTCGGTTAGCACAGCATCCATGAACACCTGAGTATCGTTCCGGCGGTACATCGCAAGCGCGTTGTATTGGTCAAGGCTGAGGGAAGGTTTGCCACGGATAGCAACCCGGTAGCTCCTGAGGGCACCTTCGTTCGCGTCGTTGGTCGATGGCATCCACGCCAGCTGCTTCTTGGTAGCAGTGCACTGGTCAATAACTCCACCAGGAGCAAACTCGGACGAGAATCGCATCCAGGTCGTCAACGAGCCTCGAAAGAATGCCATCGTAATGGGCTGGAGGTGCGGAAGGGATGACATCAAGTTGACGACAGCCTTAACGGCCCGGGGATCCTTCCACGGCTGTCCGTCCAGTGTCGCCGTCTCACAACAGAGCTCATCTCCGAAGATAATCTCCGCATTGGCAAGAAGGTTGCGGATATGGTCGCATATAGCAGCATGCAATGGCCCGAGATCAAGAAGATTGACGCTCTCCGTCCCCGGGCCACGGATCTGCCGAAGGTACGGGTGGGAAATGATTTGTTGGTACAAAATCATGGCGCAGAGCTCGGTGAGAGTAGAGATATCCTTCAGTGCATCCCGGAGATTCTTCTCGATGTTGGTAAGAGTCGGGTTGATTTTGGACCACTGAATGACGTCCATGAGGTCGAGATATTGAAGGAGATATGTGATCAGCTCTGAAGACGCGCCGCCAAAGCTTCCGAACCGAGTGTTGCTGGTGTCAGGAAAGCGCGAGTGA
>JARKIC010001115.1:0-150139 GCA_029378375.1 Mycena olivaceomarginata | reverse complement strand
CCACCTGTCGCAAGATCACCAGCACCAGTTCCGCCTGCGGTGATGCCTGAAAGAGCGAGAAAAGCACCAGGAAGACCTCCACCCTCCAAGTCGCGGCCGTTGATGCCTGAGATTCAGCCGGTTAACGCGAGACGCGCCAGATTTGCGGATGAAGAAGACGAGGAGATGCCAGAAGCCCGGAACAAAGAAAAAGTGAGCCAAGGAACAAGATGGAAAGGAAGCGGGGATTCAGAAGGAGATTACAGGTACGGTTGACCAGAAGGGGGTGCTAAACCGAATATTGGACATGCAGGTTCCCATGTCGCTTCGGGAAATCATGGTGACCTCAAAGGAAATTCGGTCAGAAATACAAGATCTAATCAAGGTGAAAAATGTTCGGGCTGTGCTTCTGGGGAAATCTGCTGATAATCCATTTATTGCGTCGATGAACTGGCCGCGTACGGACGGAGTATTGATTCAAATAGATATGAAAGCAAGTGGAAATGATGTATGTGCAATCATTGATACCGGCTCTCAGTTAGACATTGTGCGGGCGGATATAGCTGCTAAAAAGGTGCAAAGGGCCGTGGATATGGAACAGGTAACGGTGATGAACGACGCGAATGGAGGGAAAGGAGAGTTAAGAGGGAGGATTGAAGACATAGAATTTTGTTGTGAGCAGCGGTAACCGTGGCTGATCTTTGGGTATCACAGCAAGCTCCGTTCGGGCTCCTACTAGGACGGCCTTGGCAGCGAGGGAATTTAGTTAGCATTGATGAGCGCGACGAAGGGACGTACCTAATTTTAAGGATTGTAAAACCCGTCAACCGCGGTATGAGCTCCTTGCAGTTCCGTATGACGGCCCGCCAATCTACCAAAGTCAGTATCAATTGTTTGCTTATACCGCAAACAAAATCTCACCTCAACAATCCTGTACCCCCTCCATACGGCCCTATACAGTATTTGGGATGAGAGTGAAAGCGATAGAGTTGGGAAGAGTTTCACGACTCATAAACCTAAACTGCATTAGAAGCAAGCTAGATCAGAGATCGTTTGTGGAATTCGACAAATTTTGGGGCGGTGAAGTACGGGACCGCGGCTATGGGAGAATAATGAGCAGGACACTTGAGGCAAAGATGTTGCTCATTCGAGTCGCAGTGGGAGTATTGGCTGCACTCGGGGCCATCTGGTGGAACCACAGAGTCGATTTGGGAATCACGAGTCAGAAACACAAGGTATATAAAGAGAGAGAGGATGAGGGAGCCTTACCGAATTTCCCTCTACTTGTTATTGACACTATGTCTTTGTCTCAGCCTCCATTGGAACATACGGCTACCCCCGATGTTACGCATACAGGGTCGCCCTCGCTTGAGAACGTTCAATATCTTGCGCTGCGCGCAGTACGGCGATCCCCCGATGCCTGTGGCGCTCTTGAATGCGGGTGGACCGATCGCTACGTTGGAAGAATCCGTTCATCGTCAGTGGCAGTGTTACGCCACAGGGGCACCTCTCGATGTCGAACCAACGTTCTCGGCTGCCCCACAATCAGAGTACTATGGAAGCGTGATCTTGCCCAACGGTCAGCGCCTGCACCGTAGCGCGGGGTTCAATGTTTTTCGTATCTTCCGTGATCATGGAACTGGTCAGCCCTTCACTATGTCGTGTCACGAATTTACCTTTCACGTCTCTACCCCTGACGACCCTCAACGCATCTGGGACTTGGAATTGTGTTACCCGTCGGACGAACACCTAAGCGCCGCTATGGCGACGTTGCCATCGATCGAAGGGCAGGAGCCCCTTAGCTATCCAGTTCATGCGACGAAGCAAGCACTGCCCATGATCCCACTCGGACACCGCGTCGCGACCGGCCAAGGCGAGTTCAAGGTGGCAACTGCGGACACCGTTATGATGAAGTCCCAGACCTCTGTATCGCCCGAGGAACTTGTCGAAGACCCGGGATCACCATTTCGTGGGCGCGCGCACTCCCCATTCTCGGCGATCATCATGGGGCCGCATGGTGTGCATTTTGAAGCGGCCATGGCTCGCGACATCTACCAAAGGGCGCGCGACAGCCTGCGGCTGAGCGGGGACGAGCTGTTCTCTTCAGACTCGGAGAACGATAGCTTGCCCAACCTTGTTTCCGTTACTGATAGCAGTCTGGGCTCAGAGTCGGTGGATGTCGACTTGGGGATCTGTCAATTCTGCTTCGAAATTCACCCTCCTGCGCCTTGGGACTGCCCGCTGTTTGGAATTACCGAGTCCCAGAAAGTCACAGGAGCCGGGAATCTGGCACCGCAGTAGGGAGCGATACGTCGGCAAGAGAAGGTGGGCGACAGAACGTCGCCGGACGAGAGTGAGTGCGTACTTGCAGAATTTTTCCAGGACTCACTAGCAGTAAACCAAGAAGCCGAAGAAGTACGCCAGGCCTTCAAGGATTTTACGATTGCCTTTGATACGCCCGAAAACGAGAACGAGCAAGAGTTTCGGAGTGTTGTGGATATGCTGGAGCATGAGGCTGCGGATGGGCTGAGGGCGTTGGCGGCAGGATTACGAGTGGAGCATGTGGCAGTGGATGAGCTGAGAGAGATAGAGGACGGACTGAGGCGGTTGGAGACCGAGGAGAGAACAGCAGATCCGGTCTGGGATGATTCCCCATACCCTCGCTTAATTCGCGAGACACGTGGTTATGCTCGTGCTCGTGCCCAGCGTCCGACTGCTATTCTTCAGCGCGCACAACGTCCCCCGGTCGCCTTTCACTTCAACCCGCGTGTTGGGGACGTGATTGACCGCGATACTTGGTCGAGTTCCGCCTCAGCCTCCTTGGAATTGTCGTCTCCAGAGCCCCTTACCCCCTATGACAATGATGACTACGACGCGTACCGAGCGGGCAACGAGAACTTTACGGCGGAGGAGCTGGAAATTCGGAATTTCTACGAGTCGATTTCTCCAGGAGATTGGAGCCCAGCGATTTCCGACTGGTCAGTGGAAGAATTTGATTTATTTCCACCCTTCCGCCCCAACCCAGCACATATCATTGACCTTGCGATTGGCAGGGCACTGAATGAACACTACCTGTTGGGCAGTCGCTCACCCTCCGACCTCGATAGCGACAATAGCTGCGAGGACGTCGAGGCCGCTGCTGAGTTTCCGCAATCGGACTTCTCCCCGAGGCTCGGCTCACGCAATCGTCGTTCGGACCAGATTCGACTTGAGCTGCAGAGTTGGACGTACGAATGCAGCGCACACCAGCTGACTCATCTGCAGCACGAGGACGAGATGGGGAGCGAGCCCGCCAATGCTGCGCTCCGTGCGCTTCACGGCCCCCCTCAGCAAGTTTGTAGATTATGTCACCATGGCGGCAGAAGGCGTCACTGACCTGCGTCACCCACCCTCACCTCCACCGTACTCGGTATCTCTCTTCGTGGGCGCCCCGAGTGAGAGCCCCCAAGGGAACTCCTCTCCAACAGCGCTCAACTTCAGTCTTCCCTTGACTACTCAGCTCCCTGTTTCCGTGGAGCGCCTCCACCCAGGCTGACCAGATCTACGAGGATGAGGAATCCGCAGGACCGTACATCGGAACTCTCGAATCCGGTAGGGACGCGGGAACGCGGGGATATCGAAGGGGAAGGATCGGAGACGCGGCTCAAAGTGGGGATGAAGCGAAAGCTGTCGGACGGGGAAGCAGAAGAAGGGATGAGGAAGCGCAAAGAGCCCGAAAACCAGTAAGTTTTTCGGGGAC
Organism: Mycena olivaceomarginata; assembly: GCA_029378375.1. Classification (NCBI taxonomy): domain Eukaryota; kingdom Fungi; phylum Basidiomycota; class Agaricomycetes; order Agaricales; family Mycenaceae; genus Mycena; species Mycena olivaceomarginata. Next base: position 146,421 of record JARKIC010001115.1, on the reverse strand, counting down.
CAATTGCGGCGGACAGTACTGAATCGTGAAGCCGTTAAAGCAACGGGCCTCACCGACGACAAAGTGGTGCGCCTGATGGCAGGCGTACGTCTGGCGCTGCTGGAAACTGGTTCGCGGCTGGAGGACCTAGTTTGGCATCGGTATGGGGTCACGGACGTGAGTATTAATGGGGTTTGGAAGCGGTTTCGGTGTGCTGAATTATGGACTTGTGTTTTTCAGCGCTTCTTTCCGTCGTGTTTCCTTCACCACCTGTTGCTGTTCAACTTGGAGGTGGCCAAGATGCAGACCCTCTGGTCAATTTTGCAGCGCAACGGACGCGTTTACTTGGCGGACAAGCTGCACGAGCTACTCTCCATTCGGCTTCGTAACAAATACGTGGTCTCGCACGTTCTTAACGCCGGCTACCTGGACTTCAATTATCCCGAGGGTGAAGCGAACTATTGGGATCTGCTGGAGGACCCGGATAACATTTCCACCCATCACCGCACCTTTTCGGAGAACCAGGTCTACGAACACAGCTCCGAGGCCGGGGAGCGCCTCTCGGAGGATGACGATGTTTCCAAGGGATTGCAGTACCCGGCTACGGATGATGAGAGCTCGGATGATGAGTGTCATCATCCTGGCCCTGGGCGGTGTCGCCGCTGCGGAAGACGTTGAAACGCTGACTATGGGGCTGGCGGTGAAATAACCACAACACAAACCTTGTAAATGAATACGCGGTTTGATAATGCAACTACAACAACTCAAACACTATAGTCCTCGTGCAAGTTCGGGGTTCCAATCCAGTATAGATTGTGGCAATTTGAACTTTAGTTCTCTTTGAGAAGCAGACTTTACAGGTCTACAAGTCGTATAGATAAACTTGCTCGAATCCGTTCTAGGCGCAATCGCGATAGACAGACGAGATTTTATGTTCAACGGTTTTGTATGATGTGGGTCTAGGTTTGGAGATAATACTCCGATGCTTAAAGCAAGTGATTCTTATGAATTCCGATTCCAAATAGTATCCGCGATTGCTAATCCTTGCGAGATTACAATCAATTGTCAAGTCTGATCCGTTTCCTTATATTCCACGTGTCCGTTCCGTTTATCCAATATGTTCACGCGTCGTTTATAAAGATCCAAATCCAACACAGATAATATTCAAACAGGGAAACAAACGAAACTTGGTATAGCTTCTGGGTGTCTCCGAATGAATGACTACTCTACCGGTTAAGCGTGAAGTCTAGTAACTTCGCGTCCAACAGGTGGGGTGAGATTCACTGGTGTTCCTCCCATAACCATCCACTTAAATACGTTACAGGATTCTAAATATAAACAAGACTGATACAAACGAGCAATAGGGTTCAGGGTATATGACTAGTGGTATGGCCGCTAGTTGATGAACTCCTGTCAGATATCAAGCGATTAGTAAAATTGAGAGAGATTTATAAGAAACATCAACGAGCCGAGCTTAGCAATGAGTCAAGATCTACATCGCTTAGAACGATCGTGATGGGATATTGTTGATATGTCAACTTTTAGCCGACCTCCTCGTCAGCACTCCGTTACCCTCCTTGGTAACCATCCGCTCAAATGGTTCCGCCTTGAACCGCTTAAGTGATTTGTCTGAAAATCGTGATAGCCACCGCTTCCCAGTACCCGAGTACAGTTCCTTAGTCATTTGTTAGATCGACCAAGTCCAGTCCTCTCTTGGCAGTTCTGGAGACGTCAGATGATGCCCAACAATGATCCCTCTGGTTCAAAAGGATGTTCCCTCGTAATATGCCCTTAGTCAGGGATGTGCAGTAGCCCCAATCCGTTTCCAGGATGGTAAGGCACTTTCCGCGATTGCTCCATTAGCGACTTCCCACTCCAACCCTTTACCAGGATTGTTGTCCAGCGCCTTTCTAATGGTTCGAGACACATTATATCCCTCTTAGCTAACTGCTCAGGCCAGCATTAGCTCTTGTGAGATGACGTCGTAATGTAGTGAAGTACATTATAGTATGTTGCAACTCGAGCAGATTTGAATAAATGCCCGGGTGCCCCAATACCAGGTCTGTCAACGTCTCACTGCTTCCTGCCCCGCACTTGTGGACCCGGGGACCAATGCCTTGGGGCTCGCGCTCTGATTTGGCGACCAAGATACGATTTCGCGAAGGAGGTACGTCATTGTTTATTCTGTTCGCCGCGGTATTGATCATATGGGGCCTAATAAAAAGGAAGCAAACGTGGAATGCCGATCGGCAACAAGATGTCTCGGAAGAAGTTACCCTATCCCAAGATGCAGCTATGGAAGTGACTGGAATGACGCGACGCCGCACCGACATCCTCAGGGGATGCTCGGTTGTAACCATATTTTTCTGCTCGTTGACCTCGGCTTGGCGAGCACTCGTTTCCCGCTTTCTTCGTACCGCGCGGCGCTATTGTACTATCATCCTGTATACCTAGTACCTTCGAGCATGCCCCAATGCCAACGATGTTATACTGGCCTTTTTGAGAATGACTTCACAAGCGTCAAAAATTTCAACTTATAGTTATACGATTGCACATCGAGATTTTGAGGTTCTTGCTCAGGAAAAGGCCAATAAAACCTTGAAATTGGACCAGTTACGGCGAGACTGGGCAGATCTAGAAGAAGACGACGAAAGTGTGTTCTATCCCGTAGCATTGTATCATAAATCGGGGCGCGAATACCAGTCTTTTGCTATGTTTCAGCGAAGCGACGTGCTGGACCAAAAGTATGAACAGGAAATAATTTGGGATGATAGACCAGACGGCATCGAGTTTTGGCCCGTGGACGTACAGCACATTAACGGTAATCAAGAAAGAACAGTGTTGACAATGTACAAAAGGGTTGACAAAAAGATACGTCCAGTTTCTACGACGTTTTCGCCGGATTATGAAGTGCGTCGTTATATTCCCGAGGATCCCATAAAAACACTGCCTGAGCTGGAAGCGCACCCACCGCCCTTTCAACCCACTGTCAGGTTAAATGAGGAGCGACTTAAAACCCTTAACCTGAACGGGGATGGGTTCCTTAGTTTGGAAGAGGAGAAGCTCTTTGTTCGTATCATGGAACTCAACCAGGCTGCGCTAGCATTCGAGGACTCGGAGAGAGGGACATTCAGAGATGATTATTTCTAGCCGTACAAAATAGCCACGGTTCCTCACACTCCGTGGGAGTAGTATAAGAACATTCCGATTCCGCCGGGAATCCTGCAGAAGGTCATTGATGTTTTGAAACTGAAAATAGAGGCCGGGGTCTACGAGATGTGTCAGTCGTCCTATCGTTCTCGCTGGTTCTGCGTACTAAAGAAAAACGGCAAACTCCGGATTGTGCACGATCTACAGGCCTCTCAATAAAGTGTCCGTCCGAGATGCGGGAATGTTACCTATAGTAGATGACTTTGTTGAGGGGTTTGCAGGCCGCCAATATTATACGGTATTCGACTTGTATTGGGGATTTGATGCACGGCAAATGGAGCCAGAAAGCAGGATATGACCGCTTTTATGACACCCCTAGGACTGTTGAGAATTACCACGATGCCTACTGGGTACACCAATTCACCCGCAGAGTTTCAAAAGTGCATGGTATTCATACTGCGGGACGAGATCCCACATGTTGCTAATATCTTTATTGACGACCTCCCAATAAAAGGACCAGCTTCAGCATATATTGACAGCCAAGGGCAGCCCGAACGACTGGTTAAAAATGCAGGAATTCGTCGGTTCATATGGGAACATGCACAGGATGTGCATCGTGTAATGCATAGAGTTAAAAGTGCGGGGGCTACCTTTTCAGCAACCAAAGTCCAATGTTGTCGTCGCGAAGCTTTGATTGTGGGTCAGGTGTGCTCACCAGAGGGATGTACCCCTGATACAAAGAAAGTATCTACCATTCTGGATTGGCCAGCCTTGACAAGTCCGCAAGAAGTGCGTCGGTTTCTGGGATTAAGTGGGACCGTGCGTATTTGGATACCCAACTATTCAGACATCATCAGACCCCTCACTGAACTATACAGGCGGAACCAAGAATTCGACTGGAATGAACGACAGGAATGGGCCTTCGCTCGAATAAAACAGTTGGTGGGAAGCGCCCCAGCCTTAAGACCAATTGATGATGAAAGCGAGGAGGCGGTCATTCTGTCAGTCGACTCAAGTCGGGTTGCAGCTGGAATGATCCTAGCCCAGAAAGATGCTTCAGGCCGTCAAAGACTGGCCAGGTATGGATCGGTACCCATGAGCGAACGAGAGGCGAGGTATTCCCAGCCCAAGCTTGAACTGTTCGGGCTTTATCGGGCTCTCCGACATTGGCGTCTATACATTATTGGAGTTAAGAACTTAACAGTGGAGGTGGATGCCAAATATATTCAGGGTTTGCTTAATAACCCAGACCTGCAACCTGACGCGGCGGTGAACCGGTGGATATAAGGCATACTCATGTTTCATTTTGCGTTAATACACGTCCCCGCTACAAAATTCCAAGGACCAGATGCACTGTCCCGGCGTGAGCCGGTAGAAGGAGAAGATATTATCAGTGACGATGACGCTTGGCTTGACGAGATAGCCTTGTACGTGGGAGGACTGGAGGCAGAACACAAGAAAGACAGAATCCTGGCCTCTGGCGCTATTGAATCGGATGGGGCAGGAACAGTTCTTGCGAGACGTGTTAAGGTTTCTCACTACACTGGAAGCGCCAGTATTTGATAAGCCTCAGAAGCATGCGCGTTTTATTCAACAAGCCACAAGATATATGATTCACAAGGGGCAAATGCTGCGCCGAAATAAGACAGGACCACCCTTGAAAGTTATCCTGGATCCACAGAAACGGTTACAAATATTGAATCAAGTACACGATGACCTGGGGCACCGAGGAGTGCAACCGGCTTGGGAGATATTGAAGATACGCTTCTATTGGCCAAAACTGTACAATGACATCCAACATCATGTTGCGTCGTGTCATCGATGCCAAGTACGAAGCACTAAGAAGCTGGAAATTCCACTTACGGTCGCTACACACCAGTCGCGCTCTTTCAAATGGTCTATATAGACATCATGATGATGCCGGAATCTTCATCAGGGTATCACATGATCGTGGCAGCACGTGATGACTTGTCTGGCATGTGTGAAGCCCAAGCATTGAAGACCAAGAAGGCTGAAGACCTGGCCGATTTCTTCTGGACCCATATATATTGCCGATATGGGTGTCCGCGGAAGGTCGTCACTGACAATGGATCCGAGGTGAAAGCAGGGTTCAAGGTACTGATGAAACAAATGACTATTCCGCATGTGAAAATCACGCCCTATAATAAACATGCAAATGGGGTTGTGGAACAGGGACATTTCACCTTACGAGAAGCTATTACTAAGGCGTGCGGGGGAAAAATCGAGATTTGGCTGACCAAGTTGGATGCCGCACTTTTAGCGGATCGAGTTACCGTGAGTAGAGTGATGGGGTTTTCCCCATATCAATTACTCTATGGCACAGACCCACTCTTGCCGTTTGACTTAGCCGAAGCAACTTTCTTGGTGAGTGGATTCCGAAAGGGGATGACTACAGCCGAGCTACTCACTCTCCGTATTCGCCAACTTTCGAAGCACCCTCGCGATATCAAACGGGCAAGCGAAACTTTACGAAAAGCCCGTTTCCGATCAAAAGAGCAATTTGAAAGACGGTTCGTTAAGAAGCTGCAGAAGAGTGAGTATGGTAAAGGCGAACTGGTATTAGTGCGAAACGTGGGAATCGAAGTGGAAGTCAGTGCACGGAAGAAGACAGATGATCGCTATTTTGGGCCTTATGAGGTGGAGAGAAAGAATCAAGGAGGAGCCTATATTTTGCGAGAATTGGACGGGACATTGTTTCGCCGCAATCCCACTGCCGCATTTCGTCTGCTACCGTATATAACCCGAGATCATTGGTTCATGAGGGAAAATGACCTGGGAATCGAAGCAACCGAGTCAGATTCGGAAGATGATGAAGTCATGTTAAGCTCGTCTGAAGACGATTGGCAGTAGCACTTCTTCCTGTCCTTCCAAAAGAGGAGTATCATCGCAATCCCGCAGGGATGGCCTAGATAGGAAAGGACGATGCTGGTGACTTGCTGCGGCAGACATTAACATGAAGCTTAAAAATTCGAAGCAGGCTAGGCTGGAACATATAAAAAGTCTACAGTCCAGAAATTCGCAGGGAGTGCTTGTCTTTTTCTACTGCCGCGTTATTCTCTGTTCCAAGACAGCTTTTTCGTCAACTACCCTCGTGCAGCCATATTATGAACAACCACCACTACAACTTGGAAATGGGGATCCAACCCCACAGCGACAAAGACTTTCGACCGGGTGATTTGGGAACTAGTCGCATTGTGAGCTGCTTATGTTATGCATTATGCCTTCATTATGACCGTCATGACAATTCGTGCGCGCGCAGGGCAATGTCTCTATCGGCCACCAGTATGTTCATCGGGATGCTGCCGATGCGTATGAGATCCATACCACTGGTACCCCTTTGGAGAACAGTCCTTCTACCCTTATGGCGAGGTCGTTCCTTGAAATTCCTGGAGAGTTAGACTCGCCTTCGCTTCTTTCGGGAGTGCCCACCTTGTATTCAGCCTCTTGCGTCACCGACGAGGCAGAACATTCCCACTGGTCGTTCGCAGACGATGAGATCACCAACATCACGCAGGAGGTCCGTCTTCGCCTGGCTTACGAATCCGCGTTCGCCACTGCCGACCATTACACCGACCTTCCTAGCGCCTCCGACCTTGTCTCCACCCCACTTTACCGGCGTCACCACCTCGCGAGGCCTGATTACCCTCCACGCATTTTTGAATTCTGCTACCTCTGGCCCCGCGAGCCTCAGCATACCGCGGAGGAGCTCATTATCGAGATGGAAGCCTTCGAGGCGTGGAAAAGATGGGATCAGGCGGTTGCCGCAGCCGTAGCCAGCTGCCCTGACATCACCCCCCGTTCCCGCCATCCCTGTCTTTGTTGGACTCGCTCGGCAGCAGAAGGTTTTCGAACTCACTGTGGCGCCGCGCTACCAGGTGCAAGTGGGCGAGCACCTCGAATGCTTCGGGCTAATGACGGGAATTTGGAAGGTGACGAGTCAGGTGGGGAGGACTCACGAGATGACCTTTTTCAGCAAAGAACCCCCGACGGAAACGGTGTATATCATGTGCACCAACTCGGAGACCGAGCAGCGGACATGGCTGAAGCTTTCAGCGCATTACTTCTATCCCACCACTAGGGCTATTCGGGTCCGGTACCATGTTCAGAAGTTGGGATCGCTGTTTGCCGCGTTCACCGCCTCTTTTCTTGCCCCGCCCCTCTGCCCCCGCACAGGGAATCGCCGGGTGGATTCACCGCCTCTTTGGGTGCTGCATCAGAAAGTAGGGATATTATCGCAAAAATGTTCGAGAATTCGCTATCCGCCGACCTTCAGTTACAATATCGCGTACACACCACCCTGAATTTGTTCCATGCACAACGACCTCGTCTATTACTTGCCACCACTGGTGCTCTATACCTGTCGCTCTTTTTTTTTACGCTCTACACAAATTAACACACTCCTTTGGCTTATTGCTCGTACTGAGTGGCTGGGGACAGCCATTTTATTCTGTTCGCCGCGGATGTGATACATGATTAATGTTTGCCTTGAAGTACGAGCAATACGCTTGGAAGATCCGTCGAGTGAATAGTGAGGAAAAATAGGTGGATAGACAAAGAAGGGATAGCCGGCCCAGAATGAGTCACGTGCGGAACCGAAATGGGAGTCACATCGAGTCACATTGAGTCATATCAAGTCATACATCCGGTACCTTGCTATGAGTCGGAAAAAGATGACTCACCTGCTGGAGTATATAAAGGGCCCCAGTTTTACAGTAGGAGACTTTTCCCCCCCTGTTTGTCGGGTAGTCTGAATTAATTACTCGTGTTTGCATTTATTGCTTGCGTGATTTTTAAAACCTGCCGCCGATACTGATACTAGCCGCCGCGTACCGAACTCCGTTGAAAGAACTGCCGATCTACCGTTCCGCTTACCGCCACCGTGTTTGGTCGTGTTTGTTTTGACTAAGCAGAATTTATAAGCCGCAAGTTTCACCGCCAAACCCTTAATAAGGCAATTTGTCGGAGGACAACGAACACCCGGTATCTTTCGAACAAACATCGATTCCAAAGAATACTAGGGGAAACAATTTTCCACTGCACAACGCTCGTGGGAGCCCTTCTGACAGATAAACGGCTGTGGAAGGGGACTAATGTTGCCGTGACTCAATAAGTCGAGTCGCAACTCGGGAAGTCGACTTAAATCCAGGTATAACTCAACTCAACTCGACTTGGAACCACTGAAGTCACTTGAAGTCGACTTGAGTCAACTCAAGTCGATGAAGTCGAGACTTTTTTTTGATAAATACTCAGACCAGTACACAATGTCACCTAGATACATAAAAACAACCCGAAACTGTCCTAATTATTTACGGGAACACGAGATCAAACTCAATCCCCATTCACCTCTGGCATTTCAAGGTATGGAATCTTTGCAAAGTTGCAGCTGTCTGAAATCTCCCTCCTAATAATTTTTTGTGCTCGTCATCACCTGTGGATGCTAAAACCCGCAGCCAGTCCTCTTCGTCATCGGCAACAATAGCAGACTGCCATTCAAACATGAAGTTCAGCCTTGATTTTTTGAAATGAAACTTCAACATCTGAAGAGCCTCCATTGCATAGGACTAATATGATTCTGTCATTTCGTGTCAGTCTCAGCTGCAGATGAAAACACTCTTTTGGACGGCACAGAAGTTGCCTGGCTTGCGGCATAGTCGGTGAAGAGGCGGTATATTCTAGGCCACATTGTTTTCCTGTGATTCTACCGAATAAGAGGTTCAGCGGTTGTTGTTAGATTGTATATGAGCTTAAACAAGCACTCACAATCCAATAGCCAATCATATCAGTTGAGCTCCTGGGAGGGATCACACTATGCTTGTAGTGCCTCGCCTCTTCTTCAATTGACTGCTTCCCACCGGTTCTTCCTGTCAAAAAATCGAGAGGACTGTTGGGAACAATGAAGCCACTGTGCCAGATTTGGTATTCCTGTGTGCACTGTTCGAGAACGAGATGGTGCACCACTGCCGGAATCTGATTCAGATCCCACAGGAGAGCTTGAGCCAGGACCATTTTCGCTGATGGCTGTGGCTTCATAAGCTTCAAGCTTTGAAATTTTCAGTACTTATTTCAAGGGCTCGGATGAAGTTGAAAATCTTCTCATAAATGATTTTCCTTGCCATCACTTGATCTGAAGGGGATCAATTCTGCTTGATCCATTCCAAACGAATGGACAGATTGATGACTAGCACCAATTGTGTTTTAAGAGAAGACCTCCCAAAAAAAACAGCTGCACTTACACATCGAGATGATATAGGCATCTGTGTCACCAAACCTGTTATAATATTTGGCAGCAATATCCAGGCCGGGCTTGATGAAATGTGCGACATTCTCGGCTTACAACTTGTGATCAGCAACCATTGTTTCCCACGAAGACTTGAAGAGCTCGAATGCAGGGATGGCACCCTGCAGACATAGCAGTTTGAACAATGTGAGGTTGCTAGATAAACCTCAGAATTTATTCCATCAAAGGAGTTAAAAATACCTGAAGTATCAACTCCATCAACTCCAACCGATTCCAATGCCGGGCTTCCAACGGGTGGTTGAATTGGCGAGCATCACGGTTCAAAGTAAAAAATTGCTGCACAAGCTGTATAGCCAGTTTAGTAGTTTGAATGTTGTATTATGTAAGTTAACTCACCTCTTGCAAGTATCGAAGCCGGCAGAGCATATAAAATACCGTATCAGGATCTATATCTGTATTAGAGTGGGTGTCATCGTTGTTGTCCCTCTCCATCTGGCTTATCACAGCCTGGGAGCATAAATTGATGATGTGGGCGAAGCAACAGATATAATTCTTCTTAGCATCAAACTGGATGCCAATGCTGTTCAAAAGTATGACAAGGTGGGCCATGAACGATCCATTGTTTGATGCATTGTCGAGAGTGAAGTGCCCAACCTCACCAAGAGACGCGCTGGTATTGCATTATGGCCAGCAATAACTGGGGGCCATGTTGCATTTTCCACAGCAATTGCTGGCCAGGAAGGAAGCAGCACAATGCAATGTCCCTGTCAACTGATTGCAACAATCTGCCATGGGTGCTAAGTCATATCTCGGGGCCATCCACCTGATTTCTCACGAGTTATGTGTCCCCTTTCAGAAGAAAACTGATGGCCAGCCATGCCGGCTTATGAATTCTCCAATTTCGGAGTTAACAATGATTTAATCAGCGGCATGGTGCTCTACACCTCGGCGAAGTCGTCCATTGTCCCGATTAGTATGGGATTTACAATACTAACAACCGAGCATATAATCATCTACACAAACATGACCAAAAGAGAAAGATTACGGCCAGAGATTAAGAGATAAAGATATATTGAGATGGAGATAGGATAAGATATGTTACCCGACGCCCCGCTCTGTGCCATCAAATGTCATTGGGATCTTCTTCATCCGCGTCATTCTGGCCCTCCCTGTTGACTAGCTCATCCCCTGTGACATCCCCCTCCAAATCCGTGGGATCTACCTTGTCCAAGTCCAGGTCGATCACAACATGAGGCCCCCCTCCTTCCACAGGCACGCCTGCCATATAAAGCCTTGCCTTCTCTCGCACCCCAGCCCATCGCGTTGACAGTTTCGATGCTGTGGTTCGTTCCCATGTGACGTGCTCCAGCGCGTAAGCTCGTAATCCTTCTGCCAATGCCGGGTTCATGGGGACATGCCTTGATGCCGAGCGCCGTTGCCATTCTTCTGCCATATACGACCCGAACTCGATCGTACACCGCATCTCTTCCTCGATCAGGACAATGTCCTCGTGCCAGCGGCGCATCCTCGCATACGCCTTACACCATTCTACGTGCAACACTGGATTTTCGTTAATGCCGTTACGTTTTAAGCCGAATAACGAACTTACCATCAACCATCTCTTCATCGCTCCCATCCACTTTGGTCTTGTACCAAATCCACAACATGGTATGCGTCCCCTCCCCCTGCTGCTACCGTCGCAGCCGCCGCCATACCCCCCTCCACAATTTCTCCCAATGTGCGCAGCCGCTCCCTCTCTGCTAGCTCCTCCGCACTCGCCACATGCTTGTTAATCCCCCATACATCCTCTTCGTCCAATGCCTTCCACGTCCTCTCCCACGTCCCGTGGCCCCTCAGCCTCAACAGTACGTTCCTGCTGTATTGATATTGCAGCTTGGCCTTCAAGATTCGTATGGCGATCTGATGCAGGAACCCTTGACCGTGCGTCAGCGCACACTGTCCCGTCATGTTCCGGTGGCGGAACTTGTTGGTTAGCGTCCAAGCGCGCATGTCAGCAATGGCCTCTGGGTCGGCTAAACAGCGAGTAACCCGGCGAGAACCCCAACCAGGAGAAACCCGATAGACGCTAATAGCTCGTGTGTTCCCCGAGCAGTAGGACCAGTCGTATGGCGTCCTCCCTAGGAGGCCGTATGTCGTAGGTCGGGATGCGAGGCGGAACCCGGAACGAGTCGAAGAGGGTGCGATATCCACTCAGGTACAAAACCCGAGGTGTGGATACAACCCGTAGTACGGTGCGGGGGAAGCGGGGCAGGGTGGAGACAATGCCTATGTCAAGCCAAGGTAGAAGCCTGAGATTAGACGAGGTAGAATCTACTGTACATAGAGATTCTACCGTGCTTATATAGGCTTCTAATAAATTAAAGTGATCGCGGTCAATCGCGATCAGTTCCTGCAACGTAGCGTTAAGGAGCATTAATGCTGATGCTTCTGGACTCCTCTGTGTTGGTTTCCGTGGTGTCGGTGGACCTAGGAGACCCGACGTTCGGGTTTCCTAGTCCTAAGTGTCATCGTATCCAGTGGTTCAAACCCCGATCGGGTTTGCAACCACTCCTGTACTCCGTGTACTCTCCTGTGTCAGCCCTTGGTGCGTCCGGGGACTAGAATCCGTCTGTACGGGTTCCTAGTCCCTAACGTCTTCTGTATTCCGTGGCGCAGACTCCCTGAGTCTGCAGCCTTAGAATCTGAGGTCGGGTTTCAACTGTGAGAAGGTCACGTGGTGGCGTCATGAGAGTCCCGTGTCGCTAAGACGCGTCTGTATCCATACAGACACGTCGCGCGAAAAAGTAGAACCCGGGCGATTCATGACATCACCCCCCCTCTTCAAGGTCGTTGTCCTCAACGGCCCGTAGGTACCCCGTCCCCATCTTCCCAATAATTCCTGCAAGGCGAGTTTTATCCTTCAAAATTTTCCTGCGTCGTGGGGCTTATTGTTACTGCCCATCGATTATTACCCGCGAAGGCGTCCTTCAGTCTTCTCCGTTCGGGAACCCGCAATCCAAATATCCAGCGTTCTCCCTTCGTGGTGGTCCCATTATCCGGATTGTAAACACCACACCATGGTCGTAGGGCTTATTGTCACTGCCTAATGTCATGAATCACCCTGACTCAGCATCGCAGATATCCTTTTTCGGGTTCTACCACATTCCTTTTTGGGAATAACCCGTCCTTGATCGGGTTATTCCCTGGCCCATAACACTCACTTGACCCCAGGGACATGAACATCCCTTGGACCTTTATTCGGAATCAATGCAGACATGGATTCCTCACCACTTTACCACCCGGGTTCTTATTGCAGTAACCCGGGACTCTATACGACGATGGCATGATGCCATACACATGCAACCCGGGTTCTGTGCGCTAGCAACCCGGACTCCTTTGTGCCGATGACCATATCCAATGGGTCATGACTACACTCCTTTATGTTGGGGGATATTCACTCCTGATATCCCTGCCAAGACGACTACACTCCTGAATGGTGACAGGTGTCCCCTGGGTGCCACCTGTTGACTCCTTTATGCTCATGACTCCTTGGTGACCCCTAGATGCTGTGGTGATAACACATAGGGACTAGGAGCATCAGCATTAATGTTCCTTAATGCTGGATACAGTAACCGATCGCGATCGTATTTAATTTATGTAGAAAGGTATATAAACTCGGTAGAATCTCCCCTGTACAGTAGATTCTACCTCGTCTATTCACAGGCCTTACTTTGGCTGGAGTGCTTGGTTCTTGGACTTGAGCCTGGAGTGCTCTTGTCCTCATCTCGTTGTTCTGGTCTTGCCTTTGCTCCCCTTTCGCTCGACAACACCAGAACTCCTACTCTCTGTCTCTTGCCTTGGGATCTCAACCTAGCAGTTGTTGGATCTGGCCCGTTAGGTAGCGGCAAGGAGAGACGCTACCTAACAAGGGGAAGAGATCATCACACTAGTTCCCTGGCAGGGTTGTACAGAGACTGGTTCGCCTGAGTTCCCCTCAGGCACCCCTCAGTCTTGGGTCCAGTTGGAACCCCTGTTCGGAGTACCCCTGAGTCGGGTTCTTCCTCTCGGGTTCTTGGGACGCAACCCCAACCCCCTATCCAGAACCCGAAGCCCCTATTCGAGACACCTGGAGCGGGTTCCTCTCACTAGGGTCTGGTGCATAGTTGCAGTACTCTCGCTGCAATATCTTCGGGTTCTTCTGCATGGGTTGCTCACCACCTATGGATGCTGGCCTGGTTGACCACATCCTCCTCTTGGATCCTCGACGCATGGTCATGCGCTATTCGAGCGGTGACGGATTCTCTCTCAACACCTAGGGATGGCTGCTGTTGTGTCTGGTGTGGACGTGGTCCAGCTGACCTAAGGGCCGTTGCTGACAGATCGGAACGCTCATGGAACAAACGACGAGGGCGGCGGAAACTCTCCGCGCCGTATCCGAGGGGTAGCGAGGCCCTGTCCGCGTTTTGAGAGTCCCAGTCAAGACGGCGTTGAGGCGAAGTTCTAGGGTCGACGAAGAAACGAAGCCCGGAGTTCCAGAAGAACGCGAAAGTACGCAGAGCAGAGGGCATGGTGGTGGAAAGAAAAGAAAGTGGTTTGCTGCGGAGGGACGGGAACGGAAGGGCTCGAGGTCCTGATTAAGTTCAGAACCCAGAGCCCATGTTTCAAGGAGAAAAGCTTAAAAGTGCTTCGAGAAGAAGCACTAAGCTAGCTCTACTTTTGGAAGTAGATCAAAGAACCCTCCTCGGGCGCCGTAGCGACACGGGACTCTCAAAACGCGGACGGGGCCCCGCTACCCCTCAGATACGGCACGGAGAGTTTCCGCCGCCCTCGTCGTTTGTTCCATGAGCGTTCCGACGGCGCATCAATCATTCTAGCGTTTGGATTCGACGCAGTCGGTGGTGGCGTGCCCAGTCCCGAACCTGTTCTTCCGTCCGACGGGTACCTTCGCCTCTGGTTGGCGACCTTTGTATCCAGGGCGTCTTTTCGAATTTTTCTGGAGTCTGTCCTCCTCCCCGTTCGCTACCGTCCCTCCTCCCAACTACCTCTATTTGATTTTCACCCTTGGGTTGCAGACTACTCTCGAGTCTGGCCCCTGGATGAGATCGCACACCAACACTTCCTGGCGTGCGCCTGGTTGTCCTTTTGGTGCGTCGAGGAGCGGGGGTCCAGCGAACTGGCCAGTCCGGGTGTTCTGGCTTCGCAGAGCGGAACACAATACCATGCCGTCCATTTTCGACGAGTTGTTGGATCCAATGGCGCTTTCATTCGAGATATCCTTGACCAGTACTGTCAAGCTCGGCGGGACCACATCCACGAAGATCGTCTCCGAAACCACCTTTTCCGAGTGGTGGTAGGTCGTCCTGTCGCCTCGAATGTTCCGTATTCTCGTTGTTAACCCATCAAAACAACTGCACATGGAACGGGTTCTGTTCTGGCTCAGCCGAATGGGTTTCGGGGTGTCCTGGTCCGAACGATATGACCAACTCCTCGTTCAACTATTTCCCGAGGTGTACCCCAACACGCCGAGGAACGTCGGAAGTCGAACTTGGCTCGTCTCCGTTCGCGACTTCTCAGCTTCAGTCGCCCCGAAGCAGGTCCTCGCCATGGTCCCGCGCCTTTTGAGGCGCCCCCGGGTATCGCCCCGAATCCGTCTCATCCCAACGAGGGAACCCGATGTTCGCTCCGGGTTTCAACCCTCTCCGGATTCGTCAGTCCACTCGGCGGGTGGTGAAGCCGTTCGGTTTTCGACCGATGGGGTGCTGGAGTACCTCGACACTGTGTAACCCGGCCGTACGGGAATTTCCTCGGGTTTCTGACGCTTCTCCACAGAACTGGCCTCTTCCAACGGACAATGGTCCTCCCAAGAGGAAACCGTCCTTCCTGGGCACATCATTGTGGGCGATGAGTTGGACCTAGAGATTATCGCTGCTGGCTTGTCGCCCAGCGACTTTCTAGGTGCGACCCTCCCCACGTCGCCTCCGCCACCGTTGCCCACCCCATTGCCTTCCCCTCCCGCTGCACGTACTCCCTCCCCTCCTCCAATCACCGTGTTGGAGACAGCAGAGTCTTCGCCGGAACCTCCCCCCACGCCGGCCCCAGTACACAAGAAGCGGTCAAAAGCACGGAGGGCCCCGGCGCACCACCCGCAGCCGTCGGAGAGTGGCGCGTTGCAACCCAAAGGTCGAAAGCCGCCCGTTATTCGCATTCCATCGGCGCTGCGCGCGTTCGTCTGCAGGACAGGATACTTCTCGACATCCACGCGCATTTCCAGCGGAGCGACTTCATCCGAAGGGAGCGGTGGTGCGCACTTTGTTCCCTCCTTGTAAGTACTGCAACAACAACGGGCGTTTGTGCACTTTGGAGACGGGGTATCCATTATCTGCCAAAACCCTGTGCTGTTGCTCACCTTGCAAGGCGGCGCATATCTCTTGTCCTGCGTGGACCAAATTCTCCAATGCGTACGAGGACGGCGATGACGAGATCTTGAGCGAGTTCTTAGTGTTGCTCTGGGAGCACCTCGGGGATGGATCTTTTTCGCCCTTGCAACCCGACCCTCGGTGGTCGGACTTGCCGCAGACCCGTGCATATTCCTTTCGTTCTTCTAGGTCTGCCTCCTGCCATCGACACTGATTCTTTCCCCTAGGACTCTCGATCACATATCGAGAGTTCCTTTTGCTCTGTCCCGAGGCTTGTGCAACAGGTTCCTCAACGCGTCGTCCTTCCGTTGTGTCGGCGTCGGATTCCAGCATGGAGGCTTCAGCGAGCGAGACTCCTGTCCGCAAGAGGCGCAAAACGGCACGCCCGCGGAACACTCGCATACACCCCGCCCCGAAGTGGTCGAGGTGACCAACGAGGACGATGCTCCCTCAGCAGCCGACGACTCTCGGAACTACGATTTCGAGGATGAGGACGTACTGTACCATTTAATTCAATTCGTATGTCACAGGTCACAGGCCTCAAAATTTACGAAATTTTTCGTACGGGTCACAGGTCACCCAGTCATGTACAAATTCTGAAAACGAGTCATGAAATCGCCGTAAAATGGCTCAAAAATTGAATTTTTCGCCTCCGCGCGCCGCAACAGGTAACGACACCACAGTATTCACACCAGCTGCCAATTTTGACAGCGGGAGCAAATGGTCCTCCCACGGCTCCCACTTCCCCTCCGCCTCCTCGATCTGCTCACCTCCCTTCTGGCCAATCTGAAGGTGAAGCAACAATGGAAGTAAAACTCTCCTAGCTATGTACCGTCTACAATAGTTCTACGAGTACGGGTTAGCAGATTTTTCAACTCCGTCGCATCCTGCACTTTGCGGCGGATTTACGAAAAAAAAATTCGGTCACGCTCCCTCAGACCGAGTACGAATTCTGTATTTCGTAAATTTTGGTCACAGGTCACAAGGCATACAAATTGAATTAAATGGTACAGTACGGGCGTCGTTTTCGGAGCCACCCATCACCGCTGACCCTCGCAATTATGATCCCGAGCTGGAACCTGCGCCGGCCGTCATTCCCATGGAACAGCAAGCGTCGTCCCTCCCGGGTGACGTTGGACGATCCACCGCCTCGGGATGCTCGCTTCCTTGGGTTTCGTCCATGTCCTGCAGCTGAGATCGCCTCCGCCTCTCGCGCCTCTCTCGTAGAGGAAATCCTGCAGCAGTCGGCCGAGGACGTCGAGGGGGAGGATCAATTGGAGAGCGCGCTCCTGGCGATGTCCGAAGTTTTTGAGCAGGCTGGTAGACTCCTGGGCAAGAGACGTCGTGGAGACAAGGGGAAGGGAAAAGGTCGCACGCCGTAGTACCACAGACGCATATGTTTTTTTTTTTGTATTTTCGTTTTTATTTCCAAATCCAGCGAAAAGCGTAGTGTTGCTCCTTTTGGTGTGCCAAGATTAAGTTTTCATTAAGGATTTTCACCAAGAGATTTCGACAAGTAGATGAGAGTGAGGGATATGGGTATGGGTATCACCCGTTCCACGGGTTCTTCGTTGTTCCTCCTCCTCTAGGGTCGCCCCCGCACCACCTCTACCCACATATTGGTGGTTCGGGTTCTAGAGTTGGAACCCGGCCTTTCTTCGTAAGGTGGAGTAGACCCCGGCTCATCATCTATTATCCGTCCTGGAAGACCTGGGGTATCGGGAGGAGGAGCGGGATGATTCCGGTTCCTGCGGGGTTGCGCCAACCCCGTAAGGAGGATATCATCCATGTATATGGAGATATTAGCCCCACTATCCAGGTTGGTTACCGTAGGGTATAGTCGCCCCCTGTCGGTGTAAATTGATACCCCTGGGTTCCGATTCGGATGTCCTGTTCTCTGAGTGTCTCCTCTCCTGGGTCTGTCTCGGCCCCCTGTGGGGCGAGCCCCCCTTCTTCCTTCCTCTTGACTGCGCCCAGTCGAAGGTCCCGTAATCTTCACCAACCAGGCTCCAACACGTTCCGTCACTCGTCGGAGTTTTCTCATCCAAGGGGAGTGTGGTCCGCGCCTTGGAACCCCCCTGTAGCCGCCCGAAGGTAGAGCAACCCGTTCTTCTTGGGTTGCCCATACCAGGGCGACGCACAGAGCAGCCATTCCTGCGACCAATCCTCCCCACCAGAGTAGGGTTCCAACCCACTCTCCAACACCCTGTCCAGGCGTGCTTCCAGCAACCGTAATATTGGTGGGTGCCATCTTCTCGTTCCAAGCGTCGATCGGTTTGTCGGGGCTGGCAGAAGAGATTCTACCTTCTGTCAGCAACGGCCTCTGGGTCGGCTAAACAGCGAGTAACCTGGCGAGAACCCCAACCAGGAGAAACCCGATAGACGCTAATAGCTCGTGTGTTCCCCGAGCAGTAGGACCAGTCGTACGGCGTCCTCCCTAGGAGGCCGTATGTCGTAGGTCGGGATGCGAGGCAGAACCCGGAACGAGTCGAAGAGGGTGCGATATCCACTCAGGTACAAAACCCGAGGTGTGGATACAACCCATAGTACGGTGCGAGGGAAGCGGGGCAGGGTGGAGACAATGCCTATGTCAAGCCAAGGTAGAAGCCTGAGATTAGATGAGGTAGAATCTACTGTACATGGAGATTCTACCGTGCTTATATAGACTTCTAATAAATTAAAGCAATCGCGGTCAATCGCGATCAGTTCCTGCAACGTAGCGTTAAGGAGCATTAATGCTGATGCTCCTGGACTCCTCTGTGTTGGTTTCCGTGGTGTCGGTGGACCTAGGAGACCCGACGTTCGGGTTTCCTAGTCCTAAGTGTCATCGTATCCAGTGGTTCAAACCCCGATCGGGTTTGCAACCACTCCTGTACTCCGTGTACTCTCCTGTGTCAGCCCTTGGTGCGTCCGGGGACTAGAATCCGTCTGTACGGGTTCCTAGTCCCTAACATCTTCTGTATTCTGTGGTGCAGACTCCCTGAGTCTGCGGCCTTAGAATCCGAGGTCGGGTTTCAACCGTGAGAAGGTCACGTGGTGGCGTCATGAGAGTCCCGTGTCGCTAAGACGCGTCGCGCGAAAAAGTAGAACCCGGGCGATTCATGACAGCGCAGGGCATCGCGCAGATCCTCGAGGGTGTCATCTATCTCCCCCACACACATCTCCTCCTCAATACCCACCAACTCCGTCTCACACACCGCCCCTCGGCTTGATGAGGTCAGCTCGGACAGTATAAACAGCTTTATTGCCTCTGGGCTTCGTTTCTTGTCCTCCCACAACTCACGTTGCGCTGGCGTTAAAAAGCGCGCAACATCTGGCATGTATGTACGTTGCAGCTTTCGGAAACGATTAATCTGTTTCAGCAATGCCGTCTTCCACTTCAGGAAGTCGAGCTCCTGCAGCGGCGACGGATTCGCCAGCGCCTTGAGATCAATTGTTAAAATACGCCTGTGCGATATGTAAGTACAAATCCCCATGCATTTAGTTCGATCCGCACTTACTGCGACTGCTCGATCTCCATCCCCAACGTGATGAAGGTGGTCGAAGTATGTTGACACTCAATCTCCACACCCGCCCCTGTGCGCATGAGCTCCTCCCTTGCGAGTCGTAACCGGATGTCCTTCATCGCATGCACTAGATCACTTCAGTCGCTATCCGACACGGTGTTCAAAGAGAAGACATACCTTGCTTAGTCATCTCAAACGGCGACCCAGTCCCGTCCGTGTGCTGCACCGACTCCCAGTCCTTCACCCACCCCTTCCAATTCGTAACTAGGTCCGGCCGCTCACCCTCCAAGAGCTCTGTAAACGCCTCAAACACCTTCCGGTGCTTCCGTGCCTCCTTCAAATCCCTTGCCATCCTTCTGCTGAACACATTTCGATAGGACACCGTTCACATCCAATTATGGAATGCGAAAAGGCCCTCCAACCATGCATGGCGCCCGCCCAGGCCCATCATCTTTGTCGAACCTGCTGCCCCGTTCAAAAACTCCCAATTTTGCTCCACGACTTCCCTATCCGTCATCCCCGCGCCCCACATCCAATGGAATGAGAACGGTGAGTGGCACGGCCACTTATGTCCGAGGATATGAAAATTGAGGACTTTATACCAGACCGTAGTCTTCTTGGGATCGAGATGCATTGCCTCTGGCAAGTCCTTCATCCGTGTCCAAAAATTCTTGCTGTACTGACATGTGATGTCGTAGGATAGAATGATGTATAACACGATCGTGTTCAGAACAGCCGAGAAGAAAAGGAAGTCCATATTGGAGTACCTGTACGCTGTCAGCAAGTAATTCTTTTGACAAAAACAATACAGGCACACTCTTACCGTTCGCCGTGCTGCAAGTCGCCGAGGCCGTTCGCCAGCCACATGTTGTGGCGAGCGCAAGTAACGCCGCCCACGCCTGTCGTCTGCAGGCCTTTGACGTGCTTGGCATTCGCCAAGAACATCGCTTGGAAACCTGAACAGGTGGATATTTCTTCCTTGTTGACATGGGCCCGCAAATGCGCCTTGTACCCCACCCGATTACAAAAATACCCCAGCCCGTTGTCGATGATTGGGTCGCGCACCTCTGTCAACACATCCCGGTTAATTAATCTAAAGTTGCAGTCCTGTGCTGTCGACAAGAAAAATTTGTACCTGTGAACGTGACGTCAGCCCAAGCTCAACCCCCTCCTACGAGTGCGCACGTACGAATGATCCTCGGGCTCTTTAGACCAATCTATTCTGTCCCAACCATCCGGCAAATTCTTCCCCAGCTGGGGACATGCCCTGCATGGCAGAGCGAGCTCCCCCTGCACTGTTCCTGCCACGCTGTCGTCCGAGTGTCCACGCCCCGTGCGCTTCATCATTTCCATCATCCAGTGCTGCCGGACGATGTACATGAACGTGCAGTGGCGGTTCTGGGTCATCCTGTCAACTTCGTCCACCAGCTAATTCAACACCATGTACCGGTGGCGGGTTCAGACTATCGGTGTTCGTCAGCAGCTCCAACGAACACAGGAAGTGGTATGACGAGATTTTGCGGAGGGAATTCATGTTTTGGAACAGCTGAATAACGTTGAATGTAGCGCACGTTGAAGGGTCACGTGTGGTTGCCGGCCACCAGCACACTTGCATCAGCTGCTGCCGGTGCTCGACGCGCGAGTCACACTGACAGAACTGTATGGCGATATTGTGGATTCCATTCACGTCTATCAACATGAATTTGAATTTTCCTCGTCGCATGGATGGAAACGATGACCCCGGCGTGTGGCCCAGTTGTACGACCAAGCCCAGGTTACAGAGCCCGACTCGTTCAAAAAACGAGGCATTCCACTCCTGTTTTAGATGTTTAATCCAGCCCGAATGAAAACCAAAGATCACATTTTGCACCTGTACCCAATGCGTTGGCAGGACCTCATGCTGCTTGACGATGCACGACTTGCAAAACATCCCCGGCCCGTAGCAGCTCTGTAGTTTGCAGCGGTACTGTGGGTTTGCCGCGCCACAAGAACCACACGTTGTATATGTGTCGATGTCCCCCCTCCCCTCAAGTCGAAGCATCTCATCCAGGTACTCGTCCCGATGCCCTACCCACGTCTGGAAGGGCAAATCCTGAATGCCACTCAGATTCTGGTTTTCTTTATGAACAAAAAAAAAATTGACTTACAGAATTTTGATACCATTTGACCCTCACACGAACAGATATTCCGTCCGAGTCAACGGCCTCCTCTTCCGGCAGCAAAGATGTGTCCCCGAGGTCATAACTGAAGTCGGCGCTATCGATTGCGGCATTGGTGTCCGTGTTGTCGCCACAAGATTTCAATTGACCGCAGTGGATGCTTCGATTGTGCAGTGTTCGTCTTCAGAGATGCGTACAACATTTGCGTGGTCCAGCTGATGAGTGTAGAGGGGGGTGGGGCTGCCGCCGCGTCCACGGCGGTGGTGTGGCAGGCGTCCAGGCTGAGACATGCAGAGAATGAAGTGTGAGTCTAATTCTGGTTTCGCCTGATTTGGAAATAACTATCTTATCAATTTTTATCTCACATCGATTTCATTCGTTTCAAGATATATTGACTAGGAGTTGCTTGAAAACTACATAAAATGATGTCGAGGATGCGCCGGGAACATCGGCCCTCTAAAAGAATAGCTGACACTCGTTGTTTGGCCCCACCCAGGATAGGACGCCGCCAACTCCACCTCCACAAACCAGTGGCGGAACGGCTCTTCATGCATTGTTGCACGGCAATCTGGGCAACGCCAGCTCTTTTTGAGCGAGACCCATATGCAGACATAACAATGGGTGTGTCCGCATGCATATCTGGACCAAATATAATTAGTTGCTGATTCATAGCGCAGTGATATCTTGACTCACAAAACCAGATGAGTCGGAACCTCCCAGCAAATGCCGCAGATGTGGTGAGAGTGAATGGGCACCTGTGTAGGTGGGCGCGCCTGCGTCAACCACAGATTTTCCGAGTTGATGGGAGGGTCTTGTTGCATGCGACCCCCATAGCGAATGATTGAGTGCCGATTCGGCTGCGGCTCCTCTTCGACAGCGGGTCGCTGGGTGGGGTATGGGATGGGATAGGGCTCAATGCTGGGAGCACGCCGGGTGTGTATGATTTGCACTTCAGGAGATGGTGGGGACGAAGAGGAGACTGGGATGGGGGACACCCTCGACCCCCCGCTCCCACTCGCCTGCGGAGAGAGAGACCTTGCCATAGGGCTGAGCAATCTCGCCAGCCGGACAAGCTCACGAGTACCCTGACGGCCGCCTTCGGTGTCGTGTCGTGGAATATTGTGGGCGCGCTCTCGCGTCGCCTGCATCCAGGTCGTTGCGACCCAGAGTGGGCGCTGGCGAACTGTGGTCCACTCGCTCATACCCAGGGCGCGCATCACTTCGGATTGTCGACAGCGGCCTGCGGATGGCTGAATCTCCCCAGTCAGTCACGATAAGGAACAAAAATGTTGTGGGTGCGCACTGGAGCCATCGCCTTTACGTTGGGGCTGCCTTGGGCTTGTGGCCGGGCAGTGTTTGCTGAACATGTAGGTCGGCACGGCACGAAATCAGGCAGAATAATAATACATACTGGTTACTCGGTTGTGGATTCTAGCGCTGGAATATCGGAGTCTGTATCCACGGAGATTGTTGAGACAACGCTGGAGCACAAGGCACACCAGCCTTGTGCTTGGATCTGCCGCTTGTCGGTTGGCGCGTTTAGGCATCTGCGTGAGCGGTCACCATGCATGGTTACACGTGTCCTGGAGCCAGCAATCCTTGCGGGCATGCGCCGGGTGACGACAGAGACATTCGGTTCCCCTGTGCTCTTGCTGAGACCGTTCCTGTAAGCAAGTCCAAGGGGAACTCCAAAAGACCTGGACTCCTTACCATGTACTCGCAAGCCAGCATTATTGGGCTTTTGGTCGAAGTCCAAAGTCGCGCTAGGATATCGGAATCCGTATCCATAGAGATCGTTGAGACAATGCCGGAGCGCAAGGCACACCAGCCTTGTGCTTGGATCTGCCGCTTGTCGGTTGGCGTGTTCAGGCATCTGCGTGAGCAGTCACCATGCGTGGTTACAGATGTCCTGGAGCCAGCAATCCTTGTGGGCGTGCGCCGGGTGACCACAGAGACATTCGGTTCCTCCGCACTCCTGCCGAGACCGTTCCTGTAAACAAGTCCAAGGGTAACTCCAAAAGACTTACCATGTACTCGTGAGCCAGCATTCTTGGGCTTTTGGTCGAAGTCCGAAGTCACGTATATGCTGCTCCATTTGCAGTGACCTACCGCATGATCTTGAACTGATTCAGGTATTCCATGTGTTCTGTCTTCCATGTGTTCGGTCGGTTAGTCGCTGGCCAGGCAGAAAATCCGCAAGACGATCAAGTAGCGATGCGACGCGAGCCATCAGGTGATCAGTGATTGTAGCACAGCCTGCAGCCGGTTATACCTCCACTCGCATCTTGGATCAACATGGAAACATTGGAGATTCAGATCCCGACGAAGAAACACCCACCAAAGGAATTGCATCCACCAAATAGATTTCTATTCTGTACGCAACAAATCCTCAGTGCAATTAATCAAGACGGTCGAGAACATAACGCAAGCGCATGTGCAAGCGGCTGTAGTATATCAAGCGCTCCATGGCGTGCACAGAGGTGGGTTGTTCTCGTCTGGACCCAGACGCGTCAGCTCAATTGATGAAAAATGTTTGTGAAGCAAACCTGTAATATTCTGCATATTGCACGCAGGTACAAATTACCCTGTGGATCATCCTGCGCCGACGGTAGATATATCCAGTGTGGGGCGGGCTCAGGAGAAGAGCGTGTGAGGGTGGGAACTTGGCAGGCACCAGAAAGTCCAAGTCGTGGGGCGGGCTCAGGAGAAGAGCATGTGAGGGTGAGAACTCAGCAGGCACCAGAAAGTCCAAGTTGACGTTGTGCTCGCCTAGTTGCAAATCTGCAAAGTGGGTGTGCAGGTCCATTGACCTGTAGATTTCCAGGCGAGTGGAGGGATTGTCTGTCAGCCAGACAGTGGAAGGAGTTTGTGGAATACCTGATGCGGAAGAGGGAGAACGAGAACTTGTAGAGTGTAATGTCACGCAGAGACGGCTTGTACTGTATTCGGGACAAAATTCAACCAAGAGGACAGGGAAACCAGTAAAGCCAGTTAGAGGATGCGGTCTCTGGGTGATATTAGTTTGTAAACTAGGATAATATCGGTGAACCAAGAAGCAAAAAGAGGGTTTGTGGCGGCGCATGAAGGTGGCTGGCAGTTTTGGCCCAGAGGGCCTGGCCCTTTCCCGATGACTCCAAAACTGCTCCTGGTGCCATTTTCAGGCTGACCGAGAGCCCGAACATATTTTTCCCTGTCGCTGAGAGATACAGCGCACTCAAATGTGCAAAAATTGAGCGTCTGTGAACCGCAAGCGGGTCAATATCGAGAGATTTGTACAGGAGAGCAGCTGAAATTCAGATATCCTGGCATTCG
Organism: Mycena olivaceomarginata; assembly: GCA_029378375.1. Taxonomy (NCBI): domain Eukaryota; kingdom Fungi; phylum Basidiomycota; class Agaricomycetes; order Agaricales; family Mycenaceae; genus Mycena; species Mycena olivaceomarginata. The sequence goes on along the minus strand of JARKIC010001115.1, from coordinate 121,640 downwards.
GCACATAGTAGGGACCACCCGGCAGTTCTGTTGTGAGTATCTTGGAGTCTTTTAGGTAGGTGGGACGTATACACACCCCTCTACCAAAAAAAACCGGATTGAAACACAAATTAGCAGTACCTCCAGAGCTCTCGCAATGTTAGAAACATTTGGGTTTTGTCGAAACTTTGAGTTTTGAAAAAGTTCCTTGAATCTCTGTGGGTTTGAGATATCTTTTACCAACAGGTGAGTACTTTTTTTACACCCAGAAAAGAAACAGCTAAGTATGGGGAGTCGAGCACCAGCGAGGTGCTGAGGTGCTACATAATATAAAAGGCAATTTCATTTCAGTATGGCGGAACAACCCAGAGCTTGCATACACGAGGGGGACGCGATATCATCAAAGAAGATTCGTAAAAGAGTGTATTTGTATAGGGTGGGTGACTGAACGAGGCATACAGCTACACACCTGCTCACCGTGTTGTTTGGTCAGTTCCACTACCAAACGGGATTCACGGAGGGTAGAAACCTCTATTCGTGTGTTTTATGAGGTCGTGAATGTAGCCCGGACTATCCGAGTATGACAAATAAGGTGCAAGAGGTTGAATGAGACAGCGCAACTTGGAGGTGATTAAGCCAGATTTGGCAGTTGTCACACATCATCACGCCTATCACACCTCGGACTGATGCCCGACACCAGTCTTGCATGCAAATATATTGTCGTATTCCTCGTATTCCTTCCTCAAATCTGTTTACATTTCGATTGGATGGATGCTCTACTGGCACAGGAAATACAATATCTCATTCGGCAAGTGTATATCATGTCTACCTAGGAAATACGAGCACCGAGGGGGTACGACCAAGCATCGTGCATTGCGCATTGGGCACGGCGCCATGTGCGCGAGGCCTCCCGAGCCTTGCGCCACAGGATCCGAATGCATAGGTCATCGACGGGGAGGACACGAATCTTGCACCATGGACGCAGGGTGCTACCACTGAGGTGGTGCGAGCGTGGTCGAGGGTGGTACTCCTCAACATCATCCCAGGCAGGGTTCCAGGTGGGCAGCGTTGGCAGGGAAGCACCAGTCCACACCACTTGCCCCCAACTTGCACCCTACAAACTTCCCCAGGTGCCATTGCCGCTGCCCCCAACCGCCAGCGTCGGTGTCGGCGTCGTTGGTGCTGTCGCTGACTTCCCTGCCCCAGCCAACACCAGTACCCCAGCTGCCGGTGCTTGCGGCACTGGCGGTGTCGATGTCGGGGGTCGGCACGCCAAAGGGTGGGAGATAGGTAGAGCAGCGGCATGAGCGGCGAGCACCGCTTTGTAGTCAAGTCTGCCTTGATGCGCAAGAGCGTGGGCTTGTCTGGCACGGGTGTGGCCAGAAAACCATGGCCCCCAGGCGTTCACGAATGTATCGTTCATTAGCTCAATGACTGCGGTCGAGTATTAGTCCCAGCTAGAAAGATTGACCACGGGGACACACACTGGCCTTGATATCAGCACGAGCTGCCAGGATGTCGCGGTCGTTAATAAAATCCCGGATGACTGCAACGGCAAAGACAGCGGCTGCAAAGATGTGAGGATGCTGTTCAGGGAAGGAACCACCATGCGCACCCAATCGACCCTGCAATAGGGTAGTCTCCGTGACGAAGTGGGTGGTCTGCTGGAGCCGCTTGGGGGAACGGTGGGGAAACTGGCAGAGGAAAGTGTTCTGGTACCTGTCGTACTCTTGCTGAGCATCGTGCCCTGCAAGAAAATGCTGAGACGACAAATTCTGAGTGACGAATAATGAGGTGTACCAATGGGGGAAAACCAGCAGAAAACATGAAAGCGGTCCTCCATATGGAGGGGCATGGTGTGCAGGCGATGATGGCCGTGCATGGGCGAAGACCAGAGGGCATGGTTAGGCATCCAGAAAGGCTCGATGGACATGGTCAAAAGATAAAAAGACGGAGATGTTTGGGCTTGTTGGGCAGAACTCCGTTTTGGGACGATCAAGATCTCCCCAAACACCAACTCAGCAATGGCACCGACACTGATAAAAATGAATATGACACTCGAGGACGTCATCTACGATCTGGGGAAGGACTCGCGGTACTGGTGCTTGCCACCCATGAGGGATGATCCCGATAGCGTCGTCGCTGTTGGTGGGTTTGAGTTTCACCTCGTCACCCAAGGACGGGAGGTGGGCGTTTGGAAAAATTGGTGAGTGGGGTCGCTTCAACGCGGTGGCATTCTGATGAGCAAATAGGACTGTTGCGAAGGCTATGGTGGCTGGCTACCCCAATGGCACGCACAAGGGACACCACTCGTACAAGTTGTGCACAAACGAGTGGCAGCGTCATTGCCAACTGGGTGTGCACCCTCACCTAGCTGATCCGTCGTCTGAGAAAGCGGCACTCAGCAAAGCGGCTGGCCCCTCCAAGTCATTGTGCGCTGCAGCCGAGCGAACTAGCGCGAGTGCTCCACTGCCGCGTGGGCGGCCAAGACGATCAACCTCCACCCCAGGAGCCACACACCGGGTGTCGGGAGCGTTGGCGGTGGCAACAGCGTGGGCTGCAGCTGCAAAAGGGCAGTACTTTGTGATCTGGGGGGGTGGGGTGGTGTATAGCTCAAAGTGAGGAGTCCATCGGGATTACAAATGGCGCTAACTCTTCTATTTTTCTTTTCTGTTGGGACGGCTCAGGTACAAGGCAAGATTGGCGTTCAATGAGGCCGTGGAGGACAGTGACGAGCCAGAACTGCTGTCCACAGACGACTTCGACGTTGCGCTCGTGTACGCGGCGGGGGAGGACGTATAACTATGATTTTTTTTGGTTTTTATATTGAATACTTCTGTATATTGGGTTCATGGCCTTCTTGTACGTGTATCTACAACAAGGAATGGTGAGTTGTGAGATGGGCGCCGACACGAGTGTGCTTACACCGAAAACGCGCAAACACGTGAAGTGAGGGATCGCGCGGTTTGTTGATCTCTCCAGTGTGAAACACACAACTGCTTGCCATGTCAGACTCAACAAACATCCCTGATGCTACGACTACTGCTCCCACTCCCACTCCCGACGCTGCTGGAAGCACCAGGCCCGGTGAAGTAGCCGTCCCGCCGAGGAGGCCAACAGCGGTGCGCAATCCGACAGTGTGCCGCCACCTCGTCCGGACAATCCTGCTGGAGACACACAGGAAGACCCTGACGATGGCCCCGCCCCGCCGAACGTGTCTCCTCCCCCCGGAAGTTTTATATCAGAGCACGGGGAGGTCTATACCCCTCTGCCGCAACCACACATAGTGCATTTCATGCGCAAAAAGTGTCCGCGCAAGAAGCCTGGCGATTGTGCCGGCCAAGCCAGGGAAACTGTCCTGGATCTGGGGAACAAAAGAGAAATTCTTCGAGGCGCAGAAGGATGCGTGGCTGTCGGCCGTAGAGGCTCATCAAGTCGGGACATTTTACAACAAGATGATCAAGCTCTATATTGTCAAATATGGCCGAGGGCTCGCAGACAACAAAGATTTCGAGGTTGACGTCGCAGACCCCCCCGACTGGGTCGCGAATAAAGTTGTAAACGAACACCTGACGCCAGAGGAGAATGCAACATCAGTAATATGCCCGCAGGAACCGCGGTCAGTCGGGCCGCCGGCCCGCATCGGCTGATGCTGGCCGACAGCATGAGATCAACGTTTGCCTTTCTCAGCCATTCACAAGTGCTGAATACCATTCTATGTTTTCAAAATTGCCAAGGACCGCCAGTCTTCAACAATCTGCTGTGATGTCAAAGATCACTGGGAACCGATGGTCTCCAATGATCCTAAGTGTGCTAGTCTTCCTATCTGAACACTCAGTCACCCATGTTTGGCAAAACCGCCCAAGACCGGCGGTCCTCGATGGTCCCACCCCCTCGTAAAAACCGCCAGAGACAGGTGATCACCAATTGTCAAGTGCATTGAGAAAATTGCCGGAGACCGCCGGTTCTCAACAGTCAATGCGACTCTCAAAAACCGCCAGAGACTGGTGGCCTCTGTCGGGCAAGTGAAGTCCAAAAAAACCACCCAAGACCGGCGGTCCTCAACGGTCAAGTCCATAGCTGGCTCATCAATGGTCAAGTGCATTGAGAAAAATTACCGGAAACTGCCGGTTCTCAACGGTTAATGCAACTCTCGAAAACCGCCAGAGACCGGTGGCCTCCGTCGGTCAAGTGAAGTCCAAAAAACCGTCCAAGACCGGCGGTCCTCAACGGTCAAGTCCATAGCCACCGGAGACCAATCGGTTTCAAATGTACAAAAAAAGTTCTTAAACATCTAACTCCATGTCCACCAGCGCAACTAGCCCATTGACCTCGTCCCAGAATTCTTGGGTAAGTCCACGGTTCTTGGAGACCACCCTCTTCTCCACTGTCTCTCCGTAAAGCATCATAAACACATGAATGAAAAAATCGAAATTAACATCAGTCATCTGCCGCAATTGAGATTCAAACCCGTTCAGCCAAGAATTTAGCTGTTCGGCAGTCTCGGTGTTGAATGCCCTAGTCTGGTGAGCTACACCGTTATTGTCCACCTCGGAGATCACCAAATCTGGCTGTGATCCATCCGTAGGTGTGGGATTGCACCGGGTACAGCAGAGGGTGTCGGCGTTCAGTGATTAATGTAGTGCCAAGCATCAACAATGAATTTTGTCGAGGTAAGCCAGAGATCCTGCATGTCTTGGGTGACGATATGCCTGAGTAGCTCACAGGCTTTATCGTAAACCATAAAACTTGGTCTTGATTCTGGACAGCCTTCCCAGATTTTTTTGAGGAATGCGAGTACCTGTGGTGTGCTCTCTGAGCGATAGCACTTCCCCCAACCAACAGGAACACCACAAGACCATTGTACTGTCTGGAGGCAGTAAATTGTCCTGGCTTTGAATGTGTGGACAACCTTCCCCCCTGGTGTATCTCCTAAAGCCTGGAGTTGCACCTGGAGAGTGGGCTCCCGTATTTCATGGTCATTGGTCTCAAGATCTCCCATCTGGCGCCAAATAACCCTCTGAACACCAGGAAAGGAGAGGCGATGGAAGCGATCATCATATTGTTTATACCAGTCAATGTGTGCCTGGTCGTCACAGGTGAGAGAGTCTGGAGAGGCAGTCGGTCGTCCACAGGGTATGATACCGCACTTGTTCTGGTAGTCCAAGTGGCCTTCACAGAATCGACCGTTCTTGAAATTGAAAGCGGTTGCTGACAATCATTAAGTGCGCATTTCTGGAAGACCTACTATGTCAATACCAGTTCCCACAAAATGGTATACAATATATACCTTATGTTTCAGTGTCTTTCCGTCCATGACTGCCATTCTGGTATATTCCACAGGGTTTCCTGGTCCCAGTCGTGGCTGACAAGGAAGGACCTCAGGCAAATTTGCTGGAAGCTGAAGCGCATCGGGATCCATCTGAATACCGTGTTAATTTTCGCTTTGAATTATAGTTGAACACTTACAGGTCCTGCAGGTCCAGCTTCAGAACCAACAATCTCTCCGGACTGTGCCCTGTTTCCCCCCCTCACCATCTCCATCCCCAAACTGTTTGGTGTGGGTACAGTCTCGGCACCCATGCTTCATAGCCCCCGGTACAACACCTCCGTTCTCCCCGATCATGCTCCGGACGGCCTGAGCAAGCAATTTTGTCGTTGGATGGGCCTCACAGGAAAATGTTTCCCTTTTTCCGTGAGCCAAAAGCAGTCGACGCGAGAAATGTTCAGTGAAGAGTCGTTGTGATTGGCGTGTGGTGAATGTTACATTGATATCGTTTGTGGTGCTGTTGACCCATTCTGCGAAATTCGACCATCCGGAGTGAAAGCACTGTAGAGCTTTCTCCTGTGCGCGTGCAATATCGCGGTGCACCCACACCCCCTGTTTGGAAACCCGCAGAAACTCGGGCTCATATTCAAGCACCTGAGTACGCTTTCGTCCGCCAGCAACAGCCTTTTGCGTGATCATGTCTGGATAATAATCCGCCTTGCAAGTGGCACAGTGGCCCACCAGCAAATCTGCTGAAACCCACTTGAAGGTGGAATCAACAGCCACACACACTGCGCCTTCCCTTTACTCCGTCTGCGTAAAGAAGGAACCAGGTTTCGGTCCACCGGCGGACAGAATTTGCAGTTCAGCCGGGGAGAACACAGTATATGGCGAGCAGGTCGGAAGAGAAAAGAGGCGGGGTCGGCGGTGTCATCTGTCAGTCCGAGCATGGTATAGAGTCGGTGAAGATCTCTGGAAATGTAATCGGAATATTCGCCAGCCAGATTTATTCCGGTTGTCCAGGCTTCAACATTGTTTGCCTCCTCATGAAATGCCCGAGTGAGAAGTGTATGAATACTCCTCATCCAGCCGGTAAGAGGTGATTGGCGGCGAGCCTCATGCATCTGGTTCAGATGAAGCCGGGCGATGGGGTACAGTGAAATAATAACACCCAAGACATACAGCGCCTGCTGAACAGCAAGCTCAGGTGGGAAAAATGAGTCGAGGATCCAGATTAAATGGTGCACTGTGGCCACCATTTTGTAGTCGAAAGGGGTTTCAATCAAGCAGAAAGGCAGTATCAGACGCTGATACATTACAAAATAAACATTGTACATTGAGGATATCGAAATTTTCATGTGGAAACAGTGGGACAGAGACTGAGCAGTAGCCGAGAAGGTCATAATAAAGGTAGAAATATATAGCCACACGAATAGTGGAAGGACATCCACTCACTGTTAAAGTTCTGGCTGGGTGGTGTCTGCACGATGCTGAGCTGTGGACGCCGACGCGTAGGGCCCCAATACGGCCGAGCGGACATTACAGGTGGATCAGGCGGCTCTTGAAGCGTCCGAAACATGTTTAGTTCAAAGGAAAAGACGAAGATTTCAGTGAGATCCACTTTCTTCTCTTGGGGCAGTGTCATGCTGGATGTAGCTAATGTGATCGTCGACGCTGACGCGCAGGCCTCGGTATGGCCGAGCGGACATAACAGGTGGATTTGGCGGCTCCTGAAGCGTCCGAGACATGTTTAGTTCAAGGGAAAAGACGAAGATTTCAATGAGATCCACTTACTTTTCTTGGGGTGGTGTTATGCTGGATGTAGCTGATGCGATCATCGACGCCGACGAGCAGGGCCTCGGTATGGCCGAGTGGACATCACAGGTGGACCGTGCGGCCTCCTGAAGATACCGAGTATCGTTTACTCCAGGCAAAAGCAGCAGGAATTGAGGTACATCCATGCACTTTGAGTCGGAGGCAGCGTGACTAGAAGTCGGTACTAATACGCTCAACGGTGATGATCTGTGTGGAGTTGATGCCGAGCGCAAGTGGCGGGGGCACCGGGAGGGTTCTATAGATGGGGTTACCACTTATTTCAAACGAAACGAGCAATAGTTGGACGAGTTACACACATTTCTTGCCAGGGCTCCCTTTGGCAGTAAGTCGGTGATGGTACAGTCAATAGCGCTCGACTGCGACGTCGAGGCGTAAGATACCATGAGGCTCATGCTACAGGTGGTCTAGGGGGACCCTAGCGATGGTTATGAACATTTGTTTCAAGCAGAAATACACGGAATTGAATGAGAGCTGCTCACTTTGTTTCTGGGTCCTTTTAGCTGAAACCCGGTGATGGGAGCGACGACTGTGATGCGTAGAGCGGTGGAATAGCCTAGCGCATGGTATAGTGCAGTAGCCAGGAGTCTGATGAAGACGATGAACATTTATGTCAAACCAAAATACGCAGAATTGAGGTAGATTCACGCACTTGTCTGCTAGGGCTGTTGTGGACTTGAACTTGTCGAATATGGAAAGGTACTGGGTGTCGTGCCTGCTCCAAGGTTCAAGCTGGCTGATGGAGAGTAATATAGTACCGAGAACGAAGTAAAACCAGTAGGGACATGGAGCTGAGCAACTGTGGGTCCATGTAGATGGCAGTGGACAGAGGCAAAAGAGTATTTCCTTTTGGGGACAAAACTTGCTCTCCCCCGAACTCGATTCTCATCTGCTTCGGAGCGTTCACAAGCCGTTGGAAGTCCAATCTTGGGAGGCTGAGAGATATGCTCTGAAGTAGGGGTGCTTCCTTTCTTTTTCCGAGGTGTTTTCCAGTGGTGGGTGTTGCTACCTTGAAGACTCGCACCAGGGACTCTGGTAGCGACGCCAGTGCCACGGATAGCGCCTCAGAATCGAATGCCACTCACCTTGCTGGCGTACTAACACATTTTTTGCTTTGTTTATGACGCGTTTTTAGGGCAGTATGCGCGTTTGGTGGAAGAGAAGCAGTCTTGGGGACTGCTGCTCTCTCTGCTTCAAGTTCAGTTCCAATCGACACTATCCCCGCCTGCGGAAACCACTGCGGCTGACATCGGATTTATTCCACTCAGTCCGCCATACAGGACACTATTCCTAATCCAAGTCATCGGAGTCTATATCATCGCCCTTCTTCGCCTTCAAATCGTTTAACCGCTTCTCGAGGCGCCTGATCTCCTTGGTAGTCTTGTCAGCTTCAGTATCACGCTTATTTTCCTTCCTCTTCTGCTGCTCATCACCTTCAGAACCATCCTCGCTGCGAGTGCGCTTGGCCTTTCCCTTTCCCTTCGCACCTTTGCTTGGCCCTGGCTTGTTATCCTGCTGTTCCTCCACCTCCTGTGTGATCAACGCCTTGAATGCCTTGTACCGCATGTCATCATACTCGGCCTCAAGGGCTTGGATCTCGGCAGCGTCTTGGGCGTCTGGGCCCGGGGCATCAGACTCAACGAGGTGCGCACACCTCAAATATTTGGCGACGTCATGCTCCAGCTTGAGGCCGTTCGACACAAGCTTGTGGACCTCGTTGGTACTGGATTTCTTGAGACCGCAGCAGCAATTATGTGATCTTTGGTGAAAGTTGTGTTTCGATAAATTTCCCAATTAGGAATTTTTGTCTGGATGTGTTCATTGGCCGTAAAGTCTGAAGATCCGTCAAGAAACGTTCAAATTCTATGAGAAAAAGAAAGTGTACCAGCAGGAATGAGATATCCCCCTTTGTTAGAGAAGTGGGCAAATTTATGGAAGAAGGTATCAAAGTCCCTAAAATTATGCAAAGCGTCGAGAGCCTCCTTGTTTTTGTGAAAAGGAAGTGCATCATCTACGCCCACACTGAGTCGCAAAAGAAGCACGAACTCTTCAGTGAGAGTGCCTTGCGTCTGCTTAGGAGTAGCAGCAGCTCTGTTCTGAGCTATTTCGAGAGGACGGTCGCTGGCTGATCCAGTGAGGCTGGTCGGCAAGGGAGGAGCAGCGGGGGATGGCTGGGAGAAAGTTTTGAGTCCACAGGAGAGAGAAGCTTCGTAGAACACACCTTGCTAGGCTCGTAGTACAAAGAACAGAAAAAATCATCATTGTCTTGCATGAGCGCCATAGTATTGAGCCGGTCAAAGTTCAGCTCCTCGGGGATTTGTCCTGTGACCAAGTCGGCAACTTTCCCGAGGGTCATCTTGCTGTTCTCTGAAGTGAAGCCTGGGCAACTGATCTTTGCAGTACGATCATCTATATTTAAATTTTTCTTTAGCAGAAAGAACATATGATGAAAAGACGGAGGACAAACTCTTGATCGGGGAGAGGTTGAGAAGCGCGGCAGGAACCAGAGTTCTGAGGTCAATCTCGTGCTTGAGACCTCCGGTAGCAGAAACAGAATTCTTGATTGCAACATTGTGAACGAAGGTCTCAGACGCGGGATAGCTCTGGTCATGGGGATTGGTGAATTTAACAATCACTAGAACGGTATTAGATATAAAGAACTAGCACCAATTCCGTTTAAGACTTACCAGTGCCTTGGGTGGACATCCGGGCGTTGATAGCCGGGTCTTCTTCGGTACTGTCTTCATCGTCATTCGCTGCCTCTGTCTCTTTATCTTCCTCCTCCTCAGTGTTGTCGCCTTCCTCAGTAAGGGGATCAGCCGACAGTGGGGACGACCCATTTTCGGATGTAACAGCCTCTGTGTCCACTGGCCAAGCTCAATAATTAATATGGTACTACTCACATATAATGTAAATCTCACCATTTCCCTCTGCATTAGTCTGGGAGTACAAGGGCTGAAATTGGGGCAGAGGATCTGTAGTGACCTTCTGGCTGTGGAGGGTCAAGTTTGCTCTGTTTGAAGACGTTAACGGTAGGAGTGGTATGTATAACCGGAGTGTAATACCCAGTGAGCACCTGAGCAGGCTTGGATCTCGTTGCAAGGTCATCTGCAGCTCGGTCGGCACTATTCTTGGCCTTGCCGGTTTTTTTGGTTTTCTTGTCATCGTCCTTTTCTGCTCCTCATAGATCAGGGCTAATTTGGGGTTGCCTGTGCACCTGAGCATATAGGAACTTCACGAAGTTTCCCGGGTATACCCCAAGGCTGCTTCGCGAAGTTTTCCGGGTAGCTATAAATAGGTTCCAATGGGCTCTGTTTGTGATGGGGGCTTATGTACGGCAACTCGGCGCCGTTGTAGCCATCACTGCTGGCCTCAACGGCCGCACGGCCATTTAATGCATCAACTCCGAGGTACGCGGATTCCCGGCATCTCGGAATAAATTGCCTAAATGAGCCACAAAAGATATCTTAAATAATGGGCAGGGTGGGGCGGGGCTGCTGCCCCTCCTCGACGCTGATACACAATACTTCACCCCACACCTGCTGCACCGCAACTCGCCCTCTGCGCTGCCGTCCCCGGTCCAATCCCGAATGCTGCCACCCCGCGCCCTAAAAATCCCCCAAAAAATCGGGTGCGCCCCAAAACCGTCCGATGGTCCTGCTGCCAGTGAATGAAGTGTGCAGGGGGACACCCTTCGAGAAGGAATGGCAAGGGAGGATGCCATTCCCGCACCGCCGCTGCATGCGCCGCCCGCCACGCGCTGCGGCGGGATGCTGCCCTCCCGCACTCCGCCGCCCGCACTGCTGCCCTGCTCTAATGCGGGAGGTGAGCAGCATGAGGGCCCGAGGAGCGATGTGGGCAGGCCCCAGTCTGCTATGCACGCGCCGCCGCCGCGCGCCGCCAGCCACGGGGATCCCGCCCCCACGCTCCGCCACCCGTACCGCCGCCCTGCTCTGATGTGGGAGGTGGGCGGCATGAGGGGGCGGAGAGAGATGTGGGGCAGGCCCCGTTCATGCTGCCGCTGCACGCGCCGCCTGCCACGCGTCGCCCGCCATGGGGATCCCGCACTCCCGCCCTCCACCGCCCCCACCGTCGCCCTGCTCCAATGCGGGAGTTGGGCAGCATGAGGGGGCGGTGAGCGATGTGGGGTAGGTCCCACGTCCGATCCTGCGGCCTCTCGCACCGCTGCACCGCGCGCACACGCGAGGAATAGCTGTACCTTTATATAAATGTTCCCGGCCGTGGCCGCAGGGTACATTTAAATGTAGGTACTTGCTGGCCATGCGGCCAACCACTGTATATATACATATATAGGGCCAACCAATTGTTTTTACATATAAACCGTAAAAATGCATATATTCCTGTTGGTATTTGTTTACATGCAGGCCAAATCAGGCCCCCTGTAATAGATTCCCATCAAAATGGTCACAGAACGCTTGGCACCTGTATACGGCTGTTTATTCTCATCAATAAATGGTCGCCTACCGCTTGGTACTTGTATACAGCTGTTTATTCTCCTTGCCCCTGTATCAAAGCGGCTGTATACACCTATTTGCTTTGCCCTCCCTTTCTCCCCTCAAAAATGACCCACCTCGATCCACTCCTCCCTCTGTACGTCCTCGCCGTCCATGCGGGTCTGAGCCAACAACACTCATTTCCGTCTTTTGTGTAGGGAATCCACCGCCCCACCCCCGTAGCGGCGGTGGTGCCGACAGTACCAATAGCGCCCCGACCGCTCCCGCCCTTAATAGGGCTGCTGACAGCAATACCTCCGCCGCTAATGCCGCCAACGCCGACGCCGGCCATGACCCGCCCCTCGCCTTGAATCCCACCCCCTACTGCTCGCTGGCTGTGGCGAATTTTACTCCTGCTCGAACTGTGTGGTACTTCAACTGGCATAATCCGCCCCCTCAGGTCGAATTGGTTCAGGAGCTTGTCCACCTCGCAGCTTGGAGCCCCGCGCGCGTCGCCACCGCCTTGTTGCCCCCGCTTTCTTAAATATGCTCACCAGTACACGTGCCAATTTCAGCCCCGTGCCCTCCTCCCCTGCAACGACGGCGAGATCGTTGAGCGGGCATGGGCGATTGTAGCACCCGTTAGGGCGCTCAAACAAATGCTCCCGGGCCGACGACAGCACCTTATCGATTCTTGACCCCGATGGAGCCCCACTCTGCACGTACGCACATATCTTTTCCAAGATATAGCTTTTGCTCACCCTCTCCACAGGCTAAACTTTAAATCCTCCCCATCTTTTCCATAGTCGTATGTCTTATACACACCCAAGATCAATAAATAAATGTTTTCCCCCTTTTATCGTGCCAACTCCCAACGTTTCCCACTCGCCGATCTATCTTACATTATTCTATGTGCGCTTGCGTTTTCTAAGTCCGACTATCAGCACGTAAGACAGCAAGAACCCAAATCCGGCAAACCTTGATTCCTTCTCCCCGCCATCTCCATCTGCCTTCCTTTTCCCAGCTGAACGCGTCGCCCTCGCCCCTCTCGCCCCCTTCTTCCCCGCTCCCTCTGTTGACTGCTTCTTCCTCACCTTCTCTTCTTGCTCCAAATTCGCAGCCTCTGCAGCAAGGCGTTTCACTCTGTCAAACCAAATCAGTCAAGACCTGCCACTTAAACGCCGTGTGTACGTACAGCGCAGGCACTCCTTTCACCGCTTCTCCTAGCGCCCACGTCACGTCTCGCACGGCACACATCCACTCGTCCTGCAGGCTGTCGTCATTCGCAGCAGCCGCTATATCTCCCCACCACAGCAAACAGCCCACAACGAGCGAGACACCATTTCGCCCGTGCGTTTTGGCGACATCTTCCCATTCCCTCTCGGTCAGGTTCTCAGGCCGCGACAGGCCGAGCTCCACGTCGTCTTCTCGTCCCTCGGGCTGCATGCCCTGCCACCAACCCACCAAATCTCAGCAAACGATCCCTTCAAGCTTCTCGGGCCGATCTCCTTCGTCTCTAAATCCACCGGCTTATCCCACTGGCGTGCGTCACGCATGAAACGACTTCACCAGAGACGGCCGGCCCCCTTCCTTTTCACCCGGCACTGCGAGCTTGCCCTTCCCTGGAAATCCCCAAGCACGCTCCAACGCGATGAGCTTCTTGACGCAGCCCTCCCAATCCGCCCCGCCCCACCTTCGCAAATGCGCAAACCCGTCGACAGCATTGTGCAGCTCTTGCTGCCAACGTCTGGCGATCCTCCCAGGCCCAAGTATCGCCTTCTTCATTTTCGTCGGGGCGAAGGTCGAGGCGGGGCGTCGGGCGAGGGTCATCTGGGCGTGCGCCTTCGAGGCGAGCATTGGGGCGAGCGTCCTCGGCGTTGTTGGGGCGAGCGCCTTCAAGGCTGGCGTCGGGGCGAGGGTCAAGGCGGGCATCGGGGGCGAGCATCCTCGGTGTCGGGGCGAGGGTCGTCTGGGCGAGCACTTTCGAGGCTGGCGTCGGGGCGAGAGGCGAGGCGGGCATCGGGGCGAGCATCCTCGGTGTCGGGGCGAGGGTCGTCTGGGCGAGCACCTTCGAGGCTGGCGTCGGGGTGAGGGTCGAGGCGGGCATCGGTGCGAGCGTCCTCGGCGTCTTCTGGGCGAGCGCCTTCACGCGGCACATCGCCGTGTTGGGAGCGAGGAGTGGGCCTTCTGCGGCGGGATTCTCCTCGGGGCAAACGAGCTGCACATCCGCCGTGCTGCTGGGGAGCAGTGGACCTTCCGCGGCCGGATCCTCCTCGGGTCGCACCAGCACGGCGGCGCCTCTGTTCGCGGGCCTTGGGCGTGGGTGTGTCGGTGCAGCAACTCCACCCCCTGCACCTGCCCCCTCTTCCTCTGTCCTCGTGCGCTGTCTTGTTCGCTTCGGGGATCCCAGCGGCGCTGTGGCGGCCTTTGTCTTCTTCGTCGCCCTCTCCTTCCTGCCTTGCTCATCCGCCTTCCTCTTCCCTGCCCCCGCCCTACTCGTATCCGACTGCACACCCCCCCAAAGACCCCCACCCATCACAGCCTTGGCGGAGGGCACGATTCCTCGCCATGTTGTTCTCCCGGTCCAGCTCCCAGTCGACCATCAGGAATCGCACCTGGCGCTTGAATCGCCGCCGTTCCTCGCCCCCCATTAACTCCACCTCTGCTGCAAGCTCGGGCCCCATCGCTATTTGGAGATCCCGCCCCTCGCCCAGCCCCTCGATGATCTCATTCTCCCCCAGATCCTCATCCCCCTCCTCATCATCGTCTTCTTCCCCCTCACCGTCACCCCTCGCACCATCCTCACTCCTCGCAACGTCCTCATCGCCACCCCTCGCCCGTCATCAACATTCGCCCCTCCCCCCTCCTCATCCTCACCACCCTTGTCCCCGCCACTCGCCCCCGCCGGCGCATCCTCTGGTACGCCGCCAAGACTACGTGCTCGACGCTCTTCCATAGCTACATAAAGCGGATCAATCATGTAATCCTCGCATGAAATACAAATCACTTACTGAAACAATGCTCCGAAAATTCGCGAAAGCTCCGGCGGGTCGCCTCAAACCCAGCCCTGTCGAAGTCCGGCCAAATCCTGCGCACCAAGCCTCTCGATGTTCCCGCATGCACACTATGCATCTCGATCGCGCCGCCTCGGTCGGGGGTCGGCCCGCACAGCAAAATCGCGACATTCATCTTGAAACGCTCTTGGATTGCATCTACAAATGGCTGAAGGTAGAACGCCGCGTTGCTCAGTGCACTAGCATTTATTTCTTCAGTCCAGTACCACGCACATGGGGCAAAGCCTGGCACTCACATCTGATGCTCGTCAGCCGTACCTGGTGTGTCTCCCGAAGCCGCAATCTCATAGGCAGCCAGTGCAGCGCTATGCTCATTCTCCAGCACAGCGATAACTTCCGCCTTGAAGGGCATGGACTCGCCCGCCCAGCACTCCTTTATAACCTCGTTCCGCAGCGTCACCTGGCGGGGGGTTTGGATAGTTGCGAGGCTGTGGCCCATCTCGCTTCGAAGCGGCGACTTGATACGCTCCTCGTAGTAGCGCTTCGCGTAATAGTTGACGTCGCACGGGCGGGTTGGCTTCTGGGGAGCAAGCTCTTCCCTATCGAAGAGCTGTTTGAAGTTGGTCGGATTCTTTTTCTTGTTTTTCGTGGCCCCGCCCCCGTACTCAGTCCGGAACCAGTGGCCAATTTTCTGACGCGTCAAACGAACAGAGACTTGATGAGTGTTCCCTGCATCAAATACCAGTGTACTAATGAGCTCACTGTTCGAAGCAGGTCCGTGTACTCCGAGCGTGCGGTGCCGACTTCAGCAGGAAGGTCGTCCACATCCTCGTCTTCGTCCATGTCGGACGCAATATCTTGGCCTTCGCGAAGATCCCCGTCCCAGGAGATTATGGTACCCCGTACTTTTTCAAGTACTCCAGTGTTACATCGTCGTAAGAAGCGACCCGCCTGGACCTTCCCGAGCTCAGCCGCCTTGATGAAGTTGTCCTTGAAGTCCTGCATGAACTTCAGCTTGGTGCCATGCACCCAGCTAACTCGGCCAGGCTTCACGTTGGGCAGGCCTTCTCGCTCCCGTTTGCGCTGCGCAGTTCCTTTACGAGGCATTGTACTTGAATGTCTTGGTGCATTCGTACGTGTTTTGGCTGGAGTTTCAAGATTCTCACGTTGGTCTCAAACAAAATCAGTGCACATGATCGCGATCGCGTTTCTAAAACGGGCCCTGCACGCAAGCGACGGAAAATGTAACATATTTGTTGCGATTATATATACATTTTACACCCCATCGTCTTCGCCCTCAGCATCCCCAACCACCGACTTATCCAATGCGAAAAAAGCAGTGTCTTGAAAACTGCGGATGATGAGCATCTCCGGCTCCTCTCTGTGCCGCTGGAGCTCCTCATACAGGTCTTGGGCCCGCGCTCTCGGGGGAGGATCAGCACGGGGGATTTTATTTTTGGATTGCAGACGTACTGGCTGCTGGAAACAAGACCCGCACCCCCGGATGGCAAAGTTGACTGGCGAGATCCGGGAGCGAGCACCATGCCTGTGAGGGCTAGCAGGCGGTATGGCAGGAGCTCCCCGCTTCGGTGTCTCCGGCTTCGGCTTCACGCTAGCGCAGGAGGATGGCTGGGCAGTCGTCTTCCTGGGACCCGTGTACATTGGCGCATTGGCGCACTGTTGCGCTGGTACGCTGGGTCCACAGGATGGGGGTGGACCCCCAGCGGGCACATTGCTTGCCATGCATCGATGCATTCCGCCACGGTTTGAAAGCCCTTGTTTTCCACTTCCCGGATAACCCGTCAAACTGGTCTTTGCCATAGCCCTAGAAAATGTCGCTCGCTAGGTACACTCGGGAAAATGAAAAACTTACCAAGTGTCGAAGGTTCCGACCGTATGGCCTTGCCACACCAGATGGTAGCGATACCCAGAACGTGAGAGCGGCTGCGCGCACGTCGGGTCTCCACGGAAGGGCGGGAGACACCAGTATCGTGGATCGCGGTCGCCGCGATGGTCCATGACGACGTCGTGGGGCTCCAGGTTCGTACGGGTGGGCTTGGAAGAGGACATCAAGTGAGGGGAGGTGTCGACAGTATCCTGATGGAAAGAGTGAGTGCACCACGTGCTTGCGATCTCTTTAGGAAATTCACTCAGCTTCCATTCGCGCCGATGCTCTGGCCAATCCTGGCTCCCCAGACAGAAGAAGGTGAGCCTTATTTAAAAATAGGAGAAACTGTCTAACAACCAATACTCACCAGATTGGGACCACGAGGACGAATCCAAGGCAGTTGCACACGCTTTTTGGCGGGACAAAAAGGATCGCCAAAAAGTATCCTCGTACGCCAATTTTCTTGCTCTCAATGAGCGCTTTTTCAGCGCAGCTGGGTGCGTAACCTAAATTGCTAACACCTAATTTTTGCGGCAGCGTGCACCCAAGCCATTGCTAGCCGCTGCTCCGCCCATCCGCCGGCCCTGGAGGTTTAAGGCCTGGCTTGCAAACTGCACCGCCCCAGGTCCCCCGCTTCCCCTGCCTCCCCCACCCAACGGCTCAATACGCACTGGGTACTATGACTGCGGCGCCGCCTGTTTCTGGTGGTTGGGGCGTAGGTCCAACGTGGGGCAGAGGTTGGGACGGCGCGGGCTGGGGCTGGGGCCACGCCATGACCCGGATTGGGATGGGGGGTGACGATGGTGCCAAAAACGCCCGGTAAACGGAAGCGGCAACGCCAACACAAAAGGCAAAGGCTGGAGGCCGCAGGGGGCGGCCCGGGTGGTCATTGAGCACCAGAGTTGGGAGGGCGAACCACCGATGTTTTTGCAATTAAGTACAGTTATGTACCGAGTGAATCACCAATCACTACCATCCTCTGACTCTGATTCCTCGGTGATAAGCTCCTCCTCTGAGTAGTAATGTCGCGCCTTAGGGCGTAACTTGGTTGCCTGCCCTGCTCCGCATTTTTCTTGAGAAGCGCGCGTTGCGCGCGATGTGCGATTGCCTCACGAAAGCTGGACCCCGTTATGAGAGGCTGACTAGAGCATAAAGGAATTGACAGACCGCTCTCTGTATCGTCTTTGTGCCTGACAATTTCTCTCACGTCGGACCTCCTGTTGTTCCTTGGTTTCTGCTGCACGTAGCGCGGCCATTCGTAGCCGTGTTTTCTCGCGTCTTTCCTCCAGATGTCTGAAAAGAATATTAACTGGGGAGAGCACATCCAAAAATTGACTCACGCGCGACGATATTTGCGATAACTACCCAGACGTCGGGTGTGCCGGTCCTCGTCGTTGACGCAGCGCTGCGCTGGGGATGGTGACATTCGGCGGGGTGGGCAACGCAAGGGAGGATCAGAGATTATTTGATGTTGGGAGTCATGCCGCATGCACCTTCGGTCATATTTCCCACGGAGTATGCCTAGGACGGAAGGTTGAAACGTAAATACCATCAGCAGATCCTGTCAATCAAATGACACTTGGCACACAAAAGGGTAACAGCGTTGGGCACCAAATGGGCGCTAATGTACTGTCGTCCTAAGGAGCCTAATGAGCTGATGTAAGCGTCCAAATTTCTCGACCGTTTTCATTCTCCAGAGCTAACCCTGCCTTCAGATGTGGCCTAATATGACTTTTCAGAGTCCTGGATATCTTCTGTACTGTATTCTGCACTCGATACGAAAGTTCTGTTTTGAAAGGTGTGGTGTCGTTGAAGTCGTCGAAAGTGGGGTAGTACTCCAAGGTATTTCGACGCCAAGGGAAGGTTATGTTTTGTGGTGGCTAGTTTTTTTGCGAATAAAGCATCCATCCGATGCAGCAAACAGTTTCCAACATCCACTTCGGCATTGCGCGCCGTCTACGAATTATGGGAGCGAGTTTTTCATTTGCAAAACTAACCTGTGAGTGATCCACTTCAAGTAAGTGCGCCACTTCATCGGGATAGTGGGACGTCGAGGTTGGTCAGTGACCTGCGTCTTTTTCAAAGATCTTCATGGACCCCTCCGTATCTGTAGGTGTAGTTCCGGTAGCGATCCGACGCTCACACAGTGCTGCTAACTCGAGTTAATGCTCAAGTAGTTTGTTGGATTGATCTATCTTTATCAGACATCCCTGCATCTACGTGAAACCAGACCATCTACGCAAGGGCATATTACTCTCATAATACTCTCGCAGTGCGCACTACTCAAACGTTTAGACCTGGTAGGCGGCATTCGGGGTCAGCCGGCACAACGCGAACTCCCACCCTGCTACCCCGCACATCAGCCCGAGCTCCCTGATCAACTTATACTTTATACCCGCGAATCGAAAGCCCGGAGAGACAGCGACTTCGTATCTGGCAAAATAATATATCTCGCAAAATAATGTCCATTGGAGAGAAGAGGGTATTACAAATTGAAAATAATGATGGACACTAGGCGGTCTGTTATGGTAATGGGTAAAATACTTCGTCATTAAGCCCTCACATACGACCTCCGTTCCAACGCTGGAAGGAATTCACCCCATCCGCCCAGCGGGTACGACGCGCGCGCTCACGGTCAACCTGGGCCAGAGGATCATCACGGATGGTATTATTGACCGTGAGATCGCTGCGGAATCCGTTGGAGACCCAATGGAAAAGGCCTGCGGCGGAGTACTGGGTAAACGAAATACCGGCGTTCGTTGGGGCCGATGCCGACGTTGGAGTGGCGGAGTATGGCGGAGGGAATCAAGATGGTGGAGCCAGGCGGGAAGCGGATTATGAGTTTGAGGTCCCAGAGGAGCAGATGGCCGCCGAGGTCGGGGTCAAAGATGCCAAGCGCCGTGATCGCGCACCAGCCCCACGCAAGGTTGAGCGCGTCGATGTGGGGGAGGGTGACAGTGGATGGGCCGAAATTGAGCGTAGCGGCAGCAAAGGCCAATATCGCGAAGTTGCGGCGGAGGGCGGAGTTGTTTTGAATCAAGGCGTCGAGGGTCATGGTAAAGAGCGTGTGGACGGCAGGGTTCCACGTGCGAAAGAGACCTGAGTTGGTCATCAGTGAGGGCAGGGAGGGAGGGGAAATATTCACCATTAGCAAAGCCAGCGATTCGAAAAAAGCACACCAGTGCAAAAAGGCGTTGAAAGAGGCTGAGCGTCTGATTCGGCAGGGCCAAATTTCCAGGAATCTGAATCTCCTTGTCAATCAAGGAGAGGATCAGAGGCAAAGGGAAACGTACCTGCTGCCCGCCGCCAAAAGAAATTCCTGCGCTTACGGAGGAGAAGGCACCGCGCCTTCCACCCCGCTGGTCAGGCCGGAAATTGAGTTCTCCACGCGCCGTTTCGAGTTCTTCGGCGGCCTTTTCGGTCTGGCGGAGATATTCGGGGTCATTGGGGCGACCGCCGAGCACACCAATAATGCGCATCTCCTTGTCCACAAGGGGCCGCGGAGCCCTGTTATCATGGGGTGAGCATCAGGATCCAAAATGAAGAAGGCTAGAAGACGTACTTTCCATCCCACTCAACAACATGCATTCCCATGGACCGCAGCTCCGGGATGCTGTATTCGCGCTGCTCCGCCGATGGTTGGTCGCGAATGCCGCCCCAGCCGGTCGAGGTCACCGGATAGTCTTCCGGGGAGGTATTGATGTGGATGGGCTGGGCGTTGGCGACATGGCGAAGAACAACTCGCTTGAGCGTAGTGCCCAGGCGAGCTTGTTCGGTGGCACGACGAGCGGCACGGGTGCGACCTTCACGATCAATGGACGGGTCAATGTGAGGTGCTAGGCGAGTAGAGCGACGTGGGGGAGAGTGCGAGCGAGACAAGGGGGGGGACCGTCCAATGCGCCAATCCGAGGCGCGACCGCGAGTGACGGTGATCGGCTGCTCGTCGCTGGCGTTCTCTGCCACATGTTCTTGGCACGGGCAACATGCACATGCTCGAGGGACCGTCGAAATCATTGAGGACGATGGCGCCGTGAGTGCCGAACTCCTTGCCGGACCGGGAGAGTACCTGGTTACAAGATCAGTAAAATGTCAAAGGCAAGATAGACGAGAAGGAAAGGATAGGCGACGAGAACGAAATCAGAAGAAGCGCTGCTCCAGGGGCGAGTAAGGCGGGGACAGGTCAACAAAGCAAGCCGCTCCAGGGGCGGAGTAAGGCAGCAACAGGCCGACATGCCGCTCCAGGGACGGAGAAAGCCCGATAAAAGCACGCCGCTCCAGGGGCGGAGTAGGCGAGAGCGCTCCAGGGGTGGAGTGAGGCTGGGGTAGGGCTTACCGGCGATGGGGGGGCATGGTGCGAGTGATAGGCGAAGGCGGGGGCGAGAGGCGGATATTTATGCGATTGGTGTCGTTACGATGCCCCTGTCCCTATGTATCACGAGTCGGAAAAAAAAGGAGGCGGGTAAAAGATACACGCCTCCTAAACGTCTGGTGTCCGAGGCCGTTGCTGGAGAGCTTCGCCGGTCCCGTTGAAGTGGGCTAGTCTCCGAGATCTGCTATCGAGTCTTGCAAGGGATTCCGCTGGAGTAGGTGTTGGAGCATGTTGGGTGGGGGCAGAGGGTAGAGCACAGAGTAGAGATCCGATCAGTCCGCTATCAGTAGGCGGACTGATCGGCCGGAGCTTAGATGTCGAACAAAGATAGGCGGGTGGCAGGATACGTTGATAAGCCAGTAATTGGGCCATGGTTAGATACACGTAATTTTGCGTGTTTCTGATCGTGCTCATTGCTGAAACTGTTGTTTCTATGCAACAGTACTGGTTCCTGGTAGCTGTTGGGTGAACCACAGAGAAACGGGTGGACGTTCTAAGGAATTAGAACGTCCATTGGGCTAGTCTCGCCCTGAAAACTGTAAGGGAAACTGTGCAGCCAGATAATAAGTCAAGGACTTCTTTTGACTTGTTTCCAACATTCACTTAAACAACGGAAACGGGTCAAAGGAACGGGAGTTGGCAATGTGTTGTGTTGTGTTGAGACGCTAGGGGAGACGCGTTCGGTCACGAATGTTTCGGTTGCCAGAGTTGCCGGTTTCCATCGGATGCGGATACACCGAAACAGGTGGTCGGCTATTCCTGTGGATCCGGATCACAACTCTAAAGGTGTTCTAAGGTTCTTTCTCAAGAACCCTTTCTGGGAAACCCAGAGAAACGGGTATCTACCTGAGACCTACAAAGGAGTACTATCAAGTTCCGTACTTGGAACCAAGGGGAAACTTGAGTTGAAGCAGAAACAGGTTCGAACGAGATGCAGTGCCGATCTATCGGTGATCGACACACCTCTGAATAATACAGGGGTACTGCTGACGGGTTCCTGCCTCGTAATTGGCAAGGGAACATGGCTGTGCTCACAGTTGGGAACCAATGGGAGGCGACGCTCGGAAGAACAACCGACGGAAACACGGTTAAGAGGACGGATAAACGGACTTTGACTCATTGGGATTGTGTTTTGGGCTTTGTAACAGTGTCTTGGCGGTTGTATAAGTATCCGAGGGCGTTTCTACGATGGACACAGTATCTTCCCCCGAACTAGTAGGCTATACGCTTGCGCATTGGGTTGATCTGGGATCCTCAGGCGAACACACTCTTATAGAGTAGCACTATTAGTCGAAATCTTAATTGTTTCTGAATCATATATATTCTGGAAACGCACTTGGGCTTTGCCTGGAAACTGTCTGAACTCTGAGAATCTGTTGGATCTGGGACTCTGTTGAAAGAAACGTTATTGTTGTTGTTTGCGGAGCGGGTTTCAGAAAGTACCGTCAAGGGAAAACTTTGGAAACTGTGACTGCTGGCGTTGCTCAGAAAGTACCCTCTTTAGGGAAAGCTCTGTGAACGTTCTTGGCCTATAACTAGGGGCCTTACTTGAG
This sequence comes from Mycena olivaceomarginata, assembly GCA_029378375.1. Classification (NCBI taxonomy): domain Eukaryota; kingdom Fungi; phylum Basidiomycota; class Agaricomycetes; order Agaricales; family Mycenaceae; genus Mycena; species Mycena olivaceomarginata. Next base: position 99,281 of record JARKIC010001115.1, on the reverse strand, counting down.
TCTACGGGACTACTTTAAACTTGTTTCTCTGTCGCTTGGACACACACACACACACGCTGCGAAAGCTATAAATCTACCTTGTTTGGAAACAACATTTCCACTGTGTCTAGAAACACATTCTATGCAGTTTGCTCTATTATCTCTTTGAGATACGAAACCTCTCCCTACAACCTTTACAAGGCCCTGTACTAGGGGCTGTAACTCGTCGGGATCTTTGGAAACGTGCATATATTGCCGTTTGATTTGTTTGTTGGTTGTTGGCACAGTCTCTGGACTGTTTCTGTGCCGCTCTCGAGTCAAGTGGGGTTATTTGTGTGTTTCTTATATAGGTTCTGAGCACATCAATCAACGGATTGATGCGCCTTCGGTCGTTCGTTCGAGACTTCGACTATCGGCGAGTGGGACACAATTGGAAGGGAATGAATGCGGGAATCAGGTGGGAGATTCTCCCTTTATTCTCTGCATCTTTACGGCCAAAGCTGCGCAATATGTTGATGTTGTGATGAACCTAGCGGTGAAGCGTCAGACACCTAAGACAGGTTAGCGCTGACAAGCCGCCTGGCACTTTGCATGGATGTTTAGTACTAATTCACCAGCATGTCAGCCCCTCTGGTGTACCTCGCTGGCCCCGGCAAGCCGCAATGAGGGGTGGGAGGCGGGGACCCTGATGGGCATGGGGACAATGGCGGCGTTGTACACGACGATGTTGATGGACTCCGCATCAACCAAGTAGCATAACGTACCCGCTCCTACTAAGTAGTTCGTTGCCGACGTCAGGTGATGTGGCAGAGTGTTGCAGCCGTCCGTCCATCCGTCCTCGGGTGGATGGGGACACCCGTCCTCACCACCGTCCGGCGACGGGACGGGGGGCTGAGGAGACCCATAGCTCAGCGACGGGACGGGACGGTGTCCGTCCGTCCGTCCGCCCAACCGTCCTGGACGGGTACGGTGACGATCCCTATCTAATCCCCACCGTATCCGTATATACGGTAGTACGGATACGGTTATACAGGTACCGTATGGACCCCTTCGAGGCTCTATTAATTATAGTACTGTAGTATTTCGTTCAATTCGTAAAGTCACCCATCACACGGCCAAAAATCTACGAAAAGTGGCCGGACTTGCTGATCAGTTGTCATCAAAAGCCAAATAGTAGACCACAGTACCAGTGGATTTTAATAATCTTTTTAGTGGAACCCCTTGGAAATATCGCCGTGAAAGCCTGAATCGCGATGAAACCTTAATTTTCTCCTTAAATCGAACCCGCAAAGATGCCAGGTTTATCTTTCCCTAGAGTTCAGGAGAGTGAAACCTCTGTTGTCGTTGGAAAGAGTCTGGAACAGCACCTCCACATCACTTCAGGAGGCTTGGAAGTTCAGGAGAGCCGTTCCCGGAGAATAATGATCAACAGATTCGATGAATCAGGGGTAGGACTCAGACCAAATTCTATAGAACGAGGCTCCCAAATCAAAAAGCAGCTTTCAACACAAACCATATACATGTAATTTAATCAATGGGAGTCCTCTCTAGTCGTATCGACACCCCCGGATTAATTGAGTTCCTCCGCAGCTGGATTTCATGGTTTTCGCAAGTTTTTCGGCTCAAGACTCGGTCAAAGCCCTCGTCTACAGATAACACGGACAATCTTAGATTCAGGTTGAAGGCATCAAACCAATACACGAGCAATAAATCGAAAACCTTGCTGTATTAGATATAAATGACGCGTGAAACTGACCCGGCGCGCGGGGCCACGCGTTTTTGAACACGAGCAGGCGACGGTATTCGTAGCAACATAACGCTCTGACACCCCGGCAAGGTCTGCCGACGAGGACCCCAGCACAGATTTTGATTATATCAGTGCACGTCAGATAGACCTTGACCCTGGTCGGCAACCGTACTCACCCTCTTTATAAATTAAGCGCGTATCTCCAAAGCTTCCAGTTAGAAGCTCCGGACGATAGACGTGCAGTGGTTGATTGATGCGGAAGGCTGCAAGCGAAGTTGCGGAAGAAAAACGGAATGTCATGAATGTTTGATCCTGGTGATCGGAAAGTACATATGGAGATACGGCTTCGGACAGATAGAGAGGCTTATTTTATAAGCTGCCTCGTGCCAGCCGTGAGGCCTTTGGCCGTGGGTGATAGAAGTCATGTGGACAGACAATTCATTCGATGGAGATAAACGGCTGCTCGGCCGCTTCGCGACCCTCGCATCCACTTCTTCATGGAGCCTCATGGTTCATGGTGAGAAATGCACTCCACTCTTGAGCGCTAAGATACCGGTCAGTTAGTAGACCACCGAGTGTGCACTGTGCACGGCACCTCCAAGGTTTCGGGCCCAGATGTCCCACCTATTAGGTCGGTCCGGAATAGAGTAAATAATGCCTGAAAATGGGCGTATCTCGGTCCGTTTATAGAGTAAAATTGGGTCTGAGTGCGCGAGCTCGGTCTAGAGTTAGACCGTAATGATTACGGCTATTTGGGGTGCTAACCGAGCGTAACCCGTAATCGTAACGATGCTTCCGAGGTTACTTACGGTACGGTACGGTGCAATTACGGACATTCACTGCATTCCGCTGGTCCCTAGACATGCCGAAATCTAGTCCCGCCGAGCCGGCTAGACAGCGCCTCGACAGCTCAGCCGAGTGTCTCTAACACCCTACTCCCCCAATTATTATTATTATTACTCGTATATTAACGAGATCCCTCGAATCAGAGTACGTCTATTTGTCCTGCCGAAATTACCCCCTTTCATGATCCCAGCTGACCTCCTCTATCCAGAATTAGTTTAGACGCCTGACGCTTGCTCAGTTCTACCTCGCCGATCAGCCCTCTTTAGTTTACGGTTCTTACGGTGTACGGCAGGCTCACAAGAGACCTCGCTCCCAGGCCGCCAGCCTGACCTAATCACCATGTACGCCGGCAACCAGCGGAGTGGTATCGGAAAACTGTAGACTCCGCCGCATTAGCGCGCATGGCCGGCCCGTGTTACCTCACTTCATTTGACCTCTTCTGCTTAGAAATTAGATTTCCATCTTTAAAAACTTATATTTTCAGGGTGCTTCTGCTTTCTTAACTCAATCTGCTCCATTCACTTCCTTTACTATACATTGGGACAGCTTTGTACCAAATTGCGAAATACCTGGTCCTCGAAATGCCTTTGCCTTTTTGCAAACTAAGGTGCTTCTTTGGCCGTTAAGACTGATCAGCTATTTTGTTCTTGCGGCAACCGCTACTTCAGAGTGCCACGCCAATCTGTTTTCTCTTTGTAATTTCATGAAAAGGATGATGTAGTCCCTGTTCAATAAGCTCAGGTCTATGCCATGCGTACTAGCATAGGCTCTGAACCGGCTCAATGCTATGCGGCGTTTACAGTATTGTGCATGCCTCATGCTTTGGCTGTGGATCGTGTTACCCTCTTTAGCTCTGCTTCGGATGGAAAAAGCTTTTATTGTAATTAATTGTCCAAAAGCTTTTTGTTCCAATGTCCACAAGTAGGGGCCGGCGCGAAGCACCGGCGACTGCTTGTGTCGAAGTTAAAATACATCGAGATTTAGTATAATTCAAACAAGCGGTCCCCTTCCTTCGGTCACGGCGCAGAGTCAACACAGTTGAATGTCAATGTCCAGTTGAGAATTGAGCAAAGGAGCCTGTAATTCACAACAAAAAAAATTCCGAGCTTCGCGTGTTGAACTGAGCATTCAAGATAGAGCTTTGTGGTGTTCCATGGATATGCTGTGAAGCCGGATCCGGACAGGCACGGTGTGAGAGCCTGGAGAGAGATTGACAAAAGCGGTTAGACTGTTAGAAGCTGATGGACAGGCTGCGGAGATGGCGGAGTTTGAAAGGCTTCGGACGGACAGGCTTAATTTTATAAAGAGAGTGATGTCTCGGTCGCCGGGGTCCTGGTGAAAGGTACTTAAAAGGATTTGGATCGCTTCTTAGGCTGTTCAGAGCCGTCATCTCGGCTTCATTGTCTCAACGTCCATAATGGTTTATTATGCTATGTTATGCTAAATACGTGCACTGACACTGGCCTCCCTCCAGGCAGTAAGTGCCTTGCTCCACCACTGCATCCTCATTGTTAATGGCCTCCCATGGCATCCCTACAGGGAGTAAGTCGCTAGCTGAACTGCTGTTTTCTCAGAGTTAACTGCCCTCCATTGAATCCCTCCAGAAAGTAAGCGCCTTGCTGCACCGCTGCATCCTCACCGATAACAGCCTCCCTTCCATTGTTTCTCCGCAGCCCGTGAGTACCTTGCCGTGCCGCTGCTTCCTCAGAGTTAAGGGCCCTTCATCATATCCCTCCAGAAAGTAAGTGCCTTGCTGCACCGCTGCATCCTCACCGCTAACAGCTTCCCTTCCATTGTTTTTCTGCAGCCTGTGAGTACCTTTCCGTGCCGCTGCTTCCTCAGAGCTAACGGCCTGACATCGAATCCCTCCAGAAAGTAAGTGCCTTGCTCCACTGCTGCTTCCTCTGAGCCAACGACCTCCCATCGCATCCCAGCAGGGAGTAAGTCGCTAGCTGCACTGCTGCTTCCTCAGAGTTAACGGCCCTCCATCGCATCCCTCCAGATAGTAAGTGTCTTGCTCCACTGCTGCATCCTCATGATTAACAGCCTCCCATTGCATCCCTTTAGGGAGTAAGTCGCTAGCTGCACTGCTGCTTCCTCAGAGTTAACGGCCTTCCATCGCCTCCCTCCAGAAAGTAAGTGCTGTGCTGCACCGCTGCATCCTATGAGCCAACAGCCTCCTTTCCATTGTTTCTCTTCAGCCCGTAAGTAGCTTGCCATGCCACTGCTTGATCAGAGTTAATGGCCTTCTATCGCATCCCTCCAGGAAGTAAGTTCCTCGCTGCATCGCTGCATCCTCACGGCTCACAGCCTCCCTCCCATTGTTTCTCTGTAGCCCGCAAGTGCCTTGCTGTGCCGGTGCTTTCTCAGAGCTAACAACCTCCCATCACATCCCTCCAGGCAGTAAGTGCCTTGCTCCACTGCTGCTTCCTCTGAGCCAACAGTCTCCCATCGCATCCTTCCAGACCGTAAGTGCCTTGCGGTGCCGCTGCTTTCTCAGAGCTAAGGGCCTCCCATTGCATTCCTCCAGACAGTAAGTGGCTTGCTCCACCACTTTATACTCATAATTCACGGCCTCCCATCGCATCCCTCCAGGGAGTAAGTCCCTAGCTGCACTGCTGCTTCCTCAGAATTAACAGCCTTCCATCGCATCCCTCCAGAAAGTAAGTGCCTTGCTGCACCGCTGCATCCTCTGAGCCAACAGCCTCCCTTCCATTGTTTCTCTGCAGCCCGTAAGTGCCTTGCCGTCCCACAGCTTTCTCAGAGTTAACGGCCTTCCATCGCATCCCTCCAGAAAGTAAGTGCCTTGCTGCACTGCTGCATCCTCATTAATAAGGGCCTCCCATCGCATCCTTCCAGCCTGTAAGTACCTTGCGGTGCTGCTGCTTTCTCAGAGCTAATGGCCTCCCATCGCATCCCTCCAGAAAGTAAGTGCCTTGCTGCACCACTGCATCCTCACCGCTAACAGCCTCCCTTCCATTGTTTCTCTGCAGCCCGTAAGTGCCTTGCCGTGCCACGGCTTTCTCAGAGTTAACGACCTTCTATTGCATCCCTCCAGAAAGTAAGTGCCTTGCTGCACTGCTGCATCCTCTGAGCCAACGGCCTCCCTTCCATTGTTTTTCTGCAGCTTGTAAGTGCCTTGCTGTGCCGCTGCTTCCTCAGATTTAACGGCCTTCCATCGCATCCCTGCAGGGAGTAAGTCGCTAGCTGCACTGGTGCTTGCTCAGAGTTAACAGCCTTCCATCGCATCGCTCAGAAAGTAAATGCCTTGCTGCACCGCTGCATCCTCACGACTAACGGCCTCTCTTCCATTGTTTCTCTGCAGCCCGTAAGTGCCTTGCTGTGCCGCAGCTTTCTCAGAGTTAACGGCCTTCCATCGCATCCCTCCAGCAAGTAAGTGCCCTGCTGCACTGCTGCATCCTCATTAATAAGGGCCTCCCTTCCATTGTTTCTCTGCAGCTTGTAAGTGCCTTGCCGTACCGCTTCTTCCTCTGAGTCAACGACCTCCCATCGCATCCCTGCAGCCAGTAAGTCGCTAGCTGCACTGCTGCTTTCTCAGAGCTAATAACCTTCCATCACATCTCTCCAGATAGTAAGTGCCTTGCTGCACTGCTGCATCCTCATTATTAAGGGCCTCCCATCGCATCCCTTTAGGGAGTAAGTCGCTAGCTGCACTGCTGCTTCCTCAGAGTTAACGGCCTTCCATCGCATCTCTCCAGGCAGTAAGTGTCTTGCTCCACTGCTGCATCCTCATGATTAACGGCCTCCCATCACATCCCTCTAGGTGGTAAGTCGCTACCTCCTCAGATTTAACGGCCTTCCATCGCATCCCTGCAGGCAGTAAGTCACTAGCTGCACTGCTGCTTGCTCAGATTTAACGGCCTTCCATCGCATCCCTCCAGAGAGTAAGTGCCTTTCTGCACCGCTCACTGCATCCTCTGAGCCAAAAGCCTCCCTCCCGTTGTTTCTCTGCAGCCCGTACGTGCGTTGCTGGGCCGGTACTTTCTCAGGACTAATGGCCCCCCATCACATCCCTCCAGAAAGTAAGGGCTTTGCTGCACTGCAGTATCCTCATTGCTAACGACCTCCCTTCCATCAGTAATCATACAAAGTTCAATTAACCACTGGGAGGAAAGGGCAGGAGCAGCAAGCAGGGCTGGGAGGGTTACTGTACTCTTACAATCAATTCGTCAAGGGTGTGACGCGTGACTCGACATTCCATTTCGTCAATTCGTCAACGGGCCTTGGGCTGCGTGACGGGCTCCAAAAATTTCTCAAACCTCATATCCATTCCAGAGTCCATAGGACCTTCAACTAAGCGCTTTAGAATTGAATAGAGGAAATAAACCACTTTAACAAGGGGGAAAAGTCGGGAAATCAAGAAAGCATCATGTTTTAGCAGTGGACCCTGCATTTTCACAGGGAAAGACAGTGTTATTTCGGCCAGAAAGGCGGTTAGAGACCACAAGAGGACATGAAAAGAGTGAATTGCGCCTGCGGCGCCGGAAAAAAAACGCATTTTCCACCAAAATTTGACCCAAGCGTGACGAAAGATGTATTCGTCAACCCTCCGTGACGCGTTACCAAGTTCCAAAATTCGTCACGTGAAGGGCCTGCGTGACGAATGACTGACGAATTGATTGTAAGAGTACAGTATACTTAAATGATCTTCTTCTGTTAAACAGGGTTTAAGCAGATCATTTCCAAATTGTTGTTTTGTCGAGTAGATCATTTCAAGCAAACTGCTCCACACTAGATTCCTCTCCCTTTGGCCCCCCTTTCCCGTCCCCCGCGGGGTGCTTGAATGCAGGACAAGAAGAAGTGCAGGGAAGAATAAACCTACTTGAAGTTGAGTACAACCCATGGGTGAGTGCACTCGGACAAGTTAGCACAGGAGAGCCTTGGGCCGAGGGGATGGGATTACGGCACAAAAAAGGATAGGATAAGTACCTGCGGGTGCGGTATCCCGCCTGCACAAACATATGATTAAAGCGATAGTCTCGACACACAAGGTTGCCGACCTATCTCGCGAATTTTCTCGCTGGACAAATAAATGCAGCGAAAAATGAGAAATACTGCGAGAGAAATACTGCGATGAAGATGAAACCTTCTTGAAGTTGAGCAATTCTTTCTGTATGCTCTTGGTGAATTTTTAGACATACTTAGAGGAGGAAAATCTCGGTCCCTGGTCACTAGCGCATGAAATTCATAAGATAAGAAAATGCGGTAGTTGCGCCGTCCGCCCACATGAACGTGCTTCATTGCACGATCCGGTTGCTATTAAGCGGCAGGCAAGTTTTTCCGTCTGACTTAGTGATGCCGCGGCTCAAACAGGTCGCATCTGTCACATATTGATCTTTTCGTTCCTGCATAAGAACAGCAGTTCATCCCACCCAGAGGAATATCGATGCACATTTAAATAACACCCAGGTACGATACTTGGGTCCCAGTTTGAGCCAAAATATTCAGTAGAGTGTTTGTGGAAGGCAATGTCTCATGGCTCAAGCCATCAAATTGAGTCGCGAGCCGTTTGACTTCTTTTTCCTCATAGGCTATAGCGAATGAAGGACGAACATTGGAAAAAGTGTTACTTGAACAGAAATGAAGCTATATGTCCAATGAAGAATCTCCGCAACAAAAATGTGCCCGAAAAAATGTTGGACCTACTCACGGCGCCAGACTCGATTTCCTCTAGGCCAGGAAGCCACCGCGGACGATGACATTGCGATGGAGAGCAAACACGAATTCGAGGGATCACTCACTCCGACGGTCGACTCTGATTCGGATGGGATGGCACTCGGCACCAGGACGACCAATTTGCTACAGAGAGACCGCGACGAGGATTACGTTGAGCCCGACGAGCCAAACAGCGGCCACGAGCATGACGAGCATAAGCATAACAGCAACGCACTGTAAACAGTAAAAGCCCTACAAATTAGTACCCAGGCACTAATTTTTGAATTTGGGCACTAATAAGTAGTGTTTTGGGAATACAGTTTTAAACTATGAAGCGAAAAGCCGGGGCCGTGCAGCATTTCACAAGTTAAATAATAGGTAATATGCCTCCAATCTTTTTGTAAATCGACTCTATGGCTTCCGCTACACGTCAATGCAAGGGATCCCTGCATTTAGTGGTGTTCTCATAGAGATTGGGCGCATTCTTTCTTGGAGGCCAAATTCGGCCAAATAACGGCAAAGCGAAACATCTCGAATTCACTCGATTTGTCCTAGTCTTGGAAGTTGTGGATTGGTGGCCTTGATTCCCGCTACATTTAGGTAAGGGTTTCTATAGAGAGCCTGATTTTTCGCAACTTGCAGTAAACAACATTTTTTGTCATTTTCTTTTGCATCAGCACTGACCTCTCTGATCTCTCCGCCAAAAAACCTGCGGCAACGTTGATGGCTGTCTATACTACGTGATTTTTGCTTAGCTATCTCCCAGATATCTTCCGAAGCCTGCCAAATAGCCACGTCATACGTAGCAACACCGTCCCTTGGTTCTTTCCCTCACCTCGCTCGCCCAATGGCTGCTTCTGCACTCTTCTGCAACTTACCGTTTCAACATCTTTCAATCCTGGCTCAGAGAAGTCTTGCATCTCGCTAGACTGGGTCCTGGCCTCGGGAATACCTGTCTCCAGATCTATTGCTGGCGGAATTCTCTCTTTGCCCTATGGAAATACAATATGCTCCATGCACATGAGTCTTTCAGTCAGCTCCTCACTGGCTTATGATCTTGTTCTCGGCCGGGATTGGCTGTTCTTCTGTTGAGAAAATTTACCCGGCGCCTCTTTTCAGCTTACCTCCGGCGTCATCCACACTGGCTCCATTTCAAGTATTATATCATTCTGCACTTTGCAATAATTGAATTTGCACATCCCGCCAGCCTGAAATATGTGAAAGGAGAGCAAGAGGGCACAGAGAGAGCTCCAGGCAAGCGTCGGGTTTATTCGGGTCCGAGTCGGCCGACTCGGACGAATTATGCGAAAAGATCTTGAATTTGATTGGCTGCAACTGGGTGACTCCCCGTAAGATTTAAATAATCCCCCGGAATATTTTCGACCTTAGCCGTTGTCCATCACTGGGACCCCATCAACTGTATCACCCCCAAAATGGCCGATGTTTATTCTCCCATCAACACAATAATTCTGAATCTATTCGGGGGGTCCCTACCCCGAATAGACTTTCATATCTGGGAATATCCCTTTTGGGACACAAATCATTGATCTGTGCCTTCATCACATCCTCTTTTGCGCTCCAACATGCTGTACCCTTTCTCTCTCAACACTGCAGCCTTTCCCCAGGTACCATGAGCAAGACCCATCCAAAATCAGCTGTTTTCAAGGCTTTTTCAGTCAAATTTGAAGTCTCAAAACATTCTTTCAATACTGAATTTGACGGAATCATCACGAAATCACTGCATCTCGTTCAATTCCGTCCTAGCCAGATATGATCCATGAATTGCTGATGGCATCCAGAGACAAGTTGGTACATACACTGGATTTTGTAGTACATCAATGCAAAAATATATTATTTTGCTTGCGGGAAACACAGACGGCGTGAATATCTTTCAGACTGATCATATCACTGGCACCCTCAGAAATTCCATTGGAATATTTTAATCTTATGGGAAGCCACCCACCAACTTCCAAGGAGGCAGTTGCTCCGGAAAGACTTAGGTTTTGCCCCATTTTGATATTCGTTGATCTTCCTAAACAAGGGGACAAAAATCAAAATTGCGAGCGGTATTGTGCTACAGTGCATTTGAAGCTCAGATTTCTTGTAGTCATCATCTGAGATACACGGTGAGTGTCCCTCTTTTCTCTCTTTTCTCTCTCTTTTTCTGCAGTTTGAAAACTTGATTTCAACACCCTCTCCAGAGACATAGTTAATAAGCCCCACCTCTTGGGTGGGTGGACGTGTTTGGCTGGGAATCGTGACTGCAGAGCTGTCCAGAGTGGTGTGATGTCACCGGTGAAATCAGTGATCACACCCTTCAGCTCCTTGCTCACGATGCTCATACCTGCCCTCGTCCTCTGCTGTCGTATCTCTGCCATGCTGTCTGGCACTGCCACTGTCTGGTACGGTCTCTCTCATGCCCACGATCTTCCATCATTATGCCACCGGACTACGCCAAAACTTTGGGTATTCCTGCGCTTGTGCAGGGAAGTACAGCTCCACCCGACTCCACCAACTCGCTTACATGAATACTTAAGGCCACCTTACCCTTGACACTCGATATGGCCCAAGTCCAAAACCAGAGCACGCAGCATTGCGCCAGTGCCAAGTGCACTCAACCTGCCGCAGTGTCTATGTGTGCACCTCTTGGACGGAGTCAATGATGAAAAAGAAGACTGAGTCAGGCCAATATTCAACCAAGATTAAATGTTCTTAAAGATGAGCAAGGAATAATAATATCTGCGAGTGAATGCATTCAATGGAAGCAATGATTTAGAAGACCGAGTCAATGATGAACAAGAAGACTGAGTCGGGCGACATTCAACCAAGATTAGACTAATAATATCTGCGAGTGAACACATTCAATGGAAGCAATGATTTAGAAGACCAAGTCAATGATAAACAAGAAGACTGAGTCAGGCCAATATTCAACCAAGATTAAATGTTCTTGAAGATGATCAAGGAATAATAATATCTGTGAGTGAACATGTTCGATGGAAGCAATGATTTAGAAGACTGAGTCAATGATGAACAAGAAGACTGAGTCGGACCAATATTCAACCAAGATTAAATGTTCTTGAAGATGATCGAGGAATAATAATATCTGCGAGTGAACGTGTTCGATGGAAGTGATGACTTGAGTGGTAGAGTTCAAGAAGACTGAGTGAATGATGAACGAAAAGATCGAGCTGGGCCAATATACAACCAATGACTTGCCGAGAAGACCGAGTCAATGATGAACAAGCAGACCAAGGGGAATATGAAGGCGGTACTTGTGTTTTAAGAATTATTTCGGCATCATCGGACTCGAGAGAACACGGGTGAAAGATATGCCCAAGAAGATAGAGAGTGGATATTAACCAAGTGGAATGTGTTCTTCCATAATCACCTGGCTCAATAAATCACCTGTTTATCATACCGTGTTCGCAAGAATCAAGGAAAGGTTTCACTGTTAGCAAATAACACACCCATGGTTCCAGGATTATTGAAGTTCCAGCTGCTCAACCGGTCTGGATTATGAGTCTTGCAGAGAAGTAAACACAAGAATGTCACGTTTCGCAAGAAATGAATGCGTGAACATCAAGCTAGGGACAGAACCTCGGTGTGACAGAGAAGGAGATGGACACTGTATATGAGTCGGGAATGAATATAGGAATGTCGGGTTGAAGATACACCGGAAGAACTGAGCTAAAATATGCCAGTCGTCTAGTATAGATATATGGGTAATTGTGGCTTGTTGTATTCACATTCCGACAAACTGCCTTCGAGGAGTAGCAAAATTCTCCAAATGGATGACTCACTCATCCAGATGCTCGTTGTTTGCGGCATCATCTGTGACAATGTGGTATGTCTACCTATGTGTTCTAACGGTCGGGCTGATAATTATTTAGGGCCTTCATTCAACCCCGTTCTTGCCTCAATGGATTCACATTAGCCGCTGGCACTACTTCATCCCGCTCCCATTAATTTGTCAAGTGTGCACCTTGATTGAGCTTGTCAGTTGACAGTGCCACAGAGCCTTTGGATCAGCTTTACTTCATTTTGAACTCAGAGAGCGAATCAGTTTTCCTCGCATTCAAGAGCTCAGATTTGGAACCACGTCTACTTGAGGTAGTAAGCATTCAAAAATTGTAACTTCACCGAAATTGCTCATGTGAGATGCAGCTTGTAATCCATAGTATGGCCTGCCAATTAGCCAAGAAAGCTGCGGAAGAAATGGCCATGTTTGCGAGACTCGGAGGTTTATCTCATGGCCATCAACGCGGACATGTGTCCTTCACGTGTGATGGATAGTACAGGTACATTGGCGAAGAGCACAATTATGATTCAGATGAACTTCCAGACCTTATCTAGTTGCTTAAGGTGTACTAGGAATTGCCAAAATCCCTCCAATATGCCTGAATTCATAATGAAAACTGGCTGAAAGTCATGGTATCAAAAAATTGGGAAAGCGTGATTTCTGGTATACAGTGATGTACCACCTCTTGGGACGGCCAAATAAAGATTGATCTCGGAGTAATTGAAGCGGGCACCTGCAGCCAATTTGACCTGGCCAAACACATCTTTGGTACTGAATCTGTATTCTGTATGGCAATTCTGAGAAAATTGGGTGGGACTGGACAATATCGAGCAGAGTCAAGCAAAAAATCTCTTATCAATCATTTATCACCACTTGGGACGGCGTCGCAATCATCGTTTATTTGATCTAATCATCGGCAAATTCGCTTCTACTTTGCGACCCATGGACGCTATCCTCCTCCTTGTCCTCATCCTGCTCGTCTTGTATGTTTTTTTTTTGGGTCTGGGCAGCAGTGCCTCAATCTCGCAGTCTGCGAGCTTTGGTTTCAACCACCCGGTCCGGTGTTTCTCTGCCCTGGCAGCTGTCCTCTCAACCACCCACGCTGTGACTCCCATGGTGTACTTGGCTCGCCTGTCCACATTGCGACTTCGGATCGCTTTTTTGGCATCTTGCCAAGTCGCAATCCTCCCTGTCTGGAACTCCCTCTCTGCCAGCCTCCTCTCCTTCTCCGCTGCATCATCCAGCATTGTCTGCTCATCAGCCTCACACATCTTGAAGAACACTTCACCTGAGAAGTACTTGGCCTTCCCATCACTCATCTTCCTGTTCCCTATCTTGCGGTGTTTCCGCTGCTCGGCCGCTTGGAGCTGGGACTGCGCCTTGGAGTTATAAATCTCAGCAACCACTAGGGTTAGGGGTTAGGGTTAGGGCTAGGCCCGAGCTTTTCCTGTGCATTGGATACAGGGTCGCACGGGGAATCTCATTGCACACCGCTCGATGCTGGCTCCATGAACAAGGCTTCGAGTATATGGATGTCAAAAAAGGACTTTTTTATGATGGACACAAGAGCCCTGACATTGTCGCCTACCGACAAAATGTGTTCATTCTGGTATTCGACCATCTGCACCCACTGTTGGTCGAGTATGAAGTTGGGACCTTGAAGTCCAGGTTGCAAAGCCTCCACCGCCACCGGGAGAATTCCAACTTGTCCTCACACCTCATGACGAGATGACCGCACAGGCGAACAACATAGACAAATTGAAGTGGGTTCTGAAGGGCGAGATGCCGATCTGTAAAAAAGGTGTTGGGCATGGCATCCATCACAGCGACATCATTTGTTTGACATTTGGTCATATCGAGGATGCAGGAGAAGGAATGGAGTATGGGAAGAGTTACAAAGGTTACTGGGATGGGGCTCAATTCATAAAACAGGTATAATTCTTTATTCATTCCGTCAACTCTTGCCTTATGCAATCTTAGCTCGAGGAAAGAATTATTCCGGCCTTTGAGCGCTGCCATGATTGCAACAAATTCCGTGCTCTTTTCTTTATCGACAACTCGCAGGGCCATTGCGCATATGTGGAGGATGCTCTTTCTGTTTCTTGGATGAATTGGCGCACCGGTGGGAAGCAAGCTGTCATGTGAGATGGTTGGTTCATTCACAATGGGAACAGAGTCTTCTCTCAAAATGAAATGCGACACCAGGGCCTGTGATGGATCAAAACTTTGCTGTGGGCGATCAATCCTTGCTAATCAGCCCGAGTTGGAGCAGAAATCCCTTGTCCAAGAAACCATCCAACGGCTCAGGCACCGATGCCTTTTCCTCCCAAAATACCACTGCGAGCTCAACTTCATAGAATTCTTCTGGGGTGCCGTCAAGAAATACCTCTGGAAGCACTGTGATTACCCATTCGAAGGCCTTTGACGACAGATAGATGAGGCACTGCATTCCATTGACACAATGACCATCCGGAAGTGGGAACGCTGCACATAAGTACAGGTGGCTCGAAACTTACCGAACGGGGTTGGACTGTAAAGATGTGCAGGTTCAGGTCAGAAAGTTCAGTTCTCACCAGTACAGGGTCAGAGAGAGTATGGGACAGGCCATGGATGCGCCACACGGGCCCTCAGGCTCTTTGGGCACTCCACGTGATTGATGAATTGATCGTATCACTGATGTCTCAAATCGACGCTCAAAAAAATACATTTATCATGAGTTTGAACTAATAAACTATCCCTCTTCAGGGATGAATCTACTATCCAAAAGGAGTGTTTTGGCCCGAGGACTAAGAATTTGAGTGATATGACGAGGTGCAGTAAAAGTTGTCAATGTTTGGTGGTGTTTAGGTGATGCACACCATAGGTGGAAATGAGACGAGACATTGGGTTCAGTTGTACTCTGCTGTTGGCTGGATACCCGACTGTTGATCTATTCACAACATGCACTTAACCACTCATGAACTTCACTCTACCTGGCTGATACTGTACTTTTTCCTTCAAATCGGTAGTCACATGTCACGCACCCCCTTGTCGATCACGAACTTTGGTCGAGGTCACGCTGATCGATGTGCTCTGAACCTATCAAGAAAACACCAACCAAAACCAAACCTACACACAGAAGTGCGTCGGAACAGAACGGAAGTGCTCGAGACGTGCACAGACGAGTATCAGACCCTGGTACAGGCCTTATAAAAGGTTGCAGGGAATGGTATAGACCTCGAAAACGAGGAGAGAGCTTTGTATTGTTAATAGAAGTCCTTGGAACGAAGTCCAAGTACTTGAGCCTTGATCTGAGTGAACCGGAATGGAACCGGAACAGACAGGAAAGCTAGTGGAACGCAACGAGAGTGTCGATGCGAATGGAACCCTTGCTGTGCAAGTGTTCAGGCTAGATCTGAGTGAACGAGGATAGACCCGAACAGACAGGAAGCACAGAGCGCGATGATGTAGAGCTTCTCAGCTATGAAAACAAACGAGAACGGGGCGCTGGGGTTCTCCAAAGCGAGGTGGATGCCGATTCCAAGCGTGACACAGTAGCAACAGTAGTGGGTTCCGATCCCAAGCGCTCCAGACAGTGGTGGGTTCCGATCCCAAGCTCTTTAACAGTAGTGGGTTCTGATCCCAAGCTCTTCAACAGTAGTGGGTTCCGATCCCAAGCTCTTCACAACACAACCCAAACAACCAAGTGCGTACTCAGCACTATCCCAACTGTTCCAGTCACTTTCAGACTATTCCAGACGAACGGCAAAGTCGGATCCCAAGGATACCGATCACAAAAGAAAAGATTCCAAGCCAAGATGAATTCTAAGAGACACCTTGTTCGAACTCCCCGGTATCCGCCCAATTCGCAAGCGTTTCCGCCTAATAGCCGTGGGGTGATTCCGTGAAGTCGCCCAAGATGCCCCGCTACTTAAATACAAAGCGCTGAAACACATGGAAACATCCAAGAATAAGTAAGTATGAGTAAAATAGTCCGTTTATCCATCCGACTTCCGTGTGTCCGTTGTAAGAATGGGTATCTGAGTCCTTCTATTGGCTGCCCATGTCGAGCACGCCATCCTGGTGCGATCCTGTTCACATGTACGATCGGTCAGACTGTGCCGGAGCCATCACAACCGATCCCCTATGTCGATCCCGACTGTATATGCTGTTCCTCCCAATACCGGTGCCTTTTACGTCTACCGGAACATCTGGAACCGAAGCCCCCAGTCCGTAGCTCTCCAGGGATACCGCATTCGAAGTACTTCCCAGTATGGGTACTTGCTCCAGGCCGACGAGTGTAGGTCCAAGTGATCGGACCCTCGCTTAGTGACCATCCCTTATCCGGAATGCCCGGGACGGCGTGGATCCATCAAGATATGATGTTCCCAGCCCCTTCCAGTGATCATATGATCAGAACGTGCTACGCGTTGAAACGGCGCACTTCTTGTATGACTAGGAATAGCTAATTGATAGGTATTGCGAACAAACACCCAAAACAACCAACCACAACCAATCTACCTCCAAAGATCTAAGTGCTTCTCTTTGTGAGTTCGGGTCCGGGCTGTAGTATGCGACCAGCAGGTTTGAACAAACACAAGTTTGATTTATAGGCTTCCAACAACACACTCTACAACGTACTAGCAATATGCAACCGCCAACAACAACACTGCTAGGAACCTAGGGATGGTCCGGGGGTGTGTTTATATGGGGTGGATACAAGATGGCTGGACCGTTAGGTCGAGAACACCAGGGCAGAGTATGTAGGTTTGTGAAAATCCTCGCTAAGGGCAGCCCCAAAGACTACTGAGGCTAACAACAAATGGACTTCAATCCTCAAACGGCAAGACTCTCCTTGACCGCCGACCTATTCCTTAACCAAGAACAGGAACCTTTCCGCTTTTATCGGCACTAGTTCACTACAAGCGTCCAGCTAGCGACCCAACACACTACGACAGAGCTTCCGTCTATATCGGGGTGAAGGCGAAGTAACTGACAAGTTATAGCCAAACTAGAGGTGGGGGCACCTAGTCCGTCTTCTTCTTAGTGGGCTCAAGTCAACACACAATCCACCTAGCAAGCGATCCAACACACTACGACAGAGCTTCCGTCGTGTCGGGGTGAAGGCGAAGTCACTAGCGCAAACTGCAGTTGGGTCTCGAAGAGAACACCCTTGTTTTATATGTGGAGGTCTAGGACCAACAACACGAAATCCTCAACTTAGTCACTCGATGTTTCCAGAGTCCACAGTTTACTGATTCCAATATAAAGACTACTACAAGTGAAGTTCGGTATCAACCTCCACTAGCAGCCTGAGTCCACTAGCACCAGCTTCGTCCAAAGTCTGGGGCGTAATGTTCTTAGACCCTAGTCTGTCCTGCGCTCCCTTTTATACTACTAGGTGTGAGTTACATGTGAAAGCGAGCTGAATAATTCAATAAGCAATATTAGATGATAAGAAATACGGTCAGCCAATGAGAAGACTGCCGTTTGGTTTTGGGACTGGTTTGGTATATGCCAGGTCAGCCTCGCTGACCGGCTAGTGTTCAACCGTGGGTATATCAATGGATCCTCAGCCCTTCGTCTATGCCGAGTACCCCTTCCGGACCAACCGGCGATGTAGCCGGTGATCTAGGTCATCTCTACTCTGTCAGAGCGTCGATCTATTACATCTAGGCGACGCAGTGTTGCGACCGACATCAAATGGTCATAGCTCGTTGGTCAGAACATCGATCCACCCTCCGAACATCGGTACAGGCTGTGCGATCGTCCCTAGCTCCGTTCCAATAGCCGACTGTCTATTAACCTTCGCCCTAGCTGCCCAGATCGGGCACTAGCCGCGTGCTGCCTCATCTCGTATGTCGTGGTATGTCTTTGTCAAAGCCCTAGCCAATCGCTAGTAGGGTTATTCCGCTTAGCGCCGTCTAGTCGCTTATCTAGAGATTAGATAGTACCACCGGTTACTGCGCCGAGCTTCCTAGCTCAAGGCGTAGCTTCCTAGCTGTACGTCCATCGTAGATATCCGTCTGCTAGACCCTCGCTAGCTCCGTCCCAAGTCATCTCTGGACTACTAGAGTCTCCTAGGTCATGTCTCATGAATGTATAGGCAGTGGTTTAATCCCTGGTTGTTTGTACACTCAGCTAGCAGCTAGCGCGTCACACTAGTGCAGTCTCGTGCTACAGTCAGCAGTTAGGGCTCGCTCAGACTCTCCTTTATATCACCTAACAAGTGGTCTGCGTACTAGCTGGTATGCTAGTAACAACAGAAGTGCTAGTTGCTTCCCGTTGTATAAATACTGGTCATAGGAAATCGCAAAATTAGCCCTAGATGCCGCGCATTTATGTTACGCCGTTTCAGCGTCTCATGTCCAACACACCACAACAGGATTCCAGTCCGTCCCGTCTAGTTCCGTGAGCAGGAATAGAGTAGACTTCACGTTCCACTTGATCGTTGGGCTACACATCTCCTACAGGTTTCGGAGCGAGCACATGCCAATGGTTCCAGAGTATTCCTCCCCGTTCCCATCCATTACTCAGTGGTTCCTGCCCTGCCAGCTACTTGGGAACCTCAGTACTGACGCTTCTGGAGCGTAGCCCGGCACATGTCTTGTCATGAAAACGCGAAAAAGCGAAGATTTCATGGGTGGACAAATCCCGTGCTTATCAACACGTCACTCATCACTCGGCCCTCTGTCGAACCTCCAGGTGGTCACACAGGCTCCAAATTTGCCCGAATTCCCAAAAAAAAAAAAAAAAAAACATTTGAGCCGAAAATTTTCGAGGTGTCACGCAAAAATTTGGCGGCTGCCGAAATGTCGAATAGGTAAAATGGGTCACGCGTCACACCCCCTGTCGATTTGAACGAAAAAGTACAGTATTCGAACAAAATACTCCAATTGCGAAGACTTGAGTCCGCAAGACCGCTTGCAAACGACTCCTTCCACAACCTTCTAACCGTGCATCCAAGGATCTATCTGAGCGTGGAGTTCAATTTTCGTGCCTGGGGTCTTGGCGGTAGAAATCCGGGCGCTGGTCATATGATCGTCCCAGCACCAGGGAGTTTTATTTTATTTATTTTTCTTCTCTGAGGTTATCTTTCATGGCAATCTTCAGATCCTGGGATCATTTCCACTCTACACGAAGAAATACCAAGCAAGTCCGTTTTACACTACTCTAGTCGAGGAAATCATGGCCGTCTCACCTTTCCCAGCAAGCACTTTGTTCTACAGCAACATTCCAATTGTAAATTCAGCCGGCAACACTGCTGCATGAACATCACTTACATCATGCACAACTTTGCAGCCATCCAAATCCTCTGCTGCTCCCTCCAACCTGTAAAAAAGAGGGTAATCGTTGACTCCCAGTCCCACAGGCTGATATCCTTTGGACAAGAAATGAACAAACCCACACCCTTATGGCATCCAGTTGAAAAATGTAACACCACTTCAACCAATGCAGACTTACCTGAACAAGGTCTCGTGAACAATGGGTACCAGTGATGTGTCCTCATAAGTACATAAATTTCCAGTGGGAATCAGGGTATATTCCGCAATAATGTTGCCGCGACTCGGGAAGTCGACTTAAATCCAGGTTTGACTCGACTCGACTCGACTTGGAACCGCTGAAGTCACTCGAAGTCGACTTGAGTCGACTCAAGTCGATGAAGTCGACACTTTTTTTGATAAATACTCAGACCAGTACACAATATCACCTAGATACATAAAAACAACCCGAAACTGTCCTAATTATTTACGGCAACACAAGATCAAACTCAATCCCCATTGTCCTCCACCATTTCAAAGTCTGGAATCTCTGCGAAGTCGCAGCTGTCTGAAATCTCCCTCCTAATAACTTTTTTGTGCTCATCATCACCTGTGGATGCTATAACCCGCAGCCAGTCCTCTTCGTCATCGGCAAAAATGACAGACTGCCATTCAGACATGAAGTTCCACCTTGATTTTTGAAGAGCCTCCATTAGCATAGGACTAATACGGTTCCGTCGTTTCGTATCAGTCTCAGCTGCAGATGAAAACACTCTTTCAGACGGCACAGAAGTTGCCTGGATTGCGGCATAGTCGGTGAAGAGGCGATATATTCTGGGCCACGTTGTTTTCCCGTGATTCTACCGAATAAGAGGTTCAGTGGCTGTTGTTAGATTGTATATGAGCTTGAACAAGCACTCACAATCCAATAGCCAATCATATCAGTGGAGCTCCTGGGAGGGATCACACTATGATCGTAGTGCCTCACCTCTCCTTCAATTGACTGGTTCCCACCGGTTCTTCCTGTCGAAAAATCGAAAGGCTGTTGGGAATGACGAAGGCGCTGTGCCAGATTCGGTATTCCTGTGTGTACTGTTCGAGAACGAGATGGTGCACCACTGCCAGAATCTGATCCGGATCCCACAGGAGAGCTTGAGCCGGAAGCATTTTCGCTGATGGCTGCGGCTTCATAAGCTTCAAGCTTTGAAATTTTCAGTACTTATTTCAAGGGCTCGGATGAAGTTGAAAACCTTCTCATATATGATTTTCCTTGCCATCGCTTGATCTGGAGAGGACCAATTCTGCTTGATCCATTTCAAATGAACGGACGGATTGAAGTAAAAAACTGCTGCACAGGCTGTATGGCCAGTTTATTAGTTTGAATGTTGTATTATGCAAGTTAGAATAAAGGCCACAGTTCTACGGGCCCGACGAATGGGACCAGTCTTGCGTGTAGTTCGTGTCTGCCGAAAATTGACTGCAGCAGTATCGTCGTCTGTACCAGTCTCTGTACCAGTCTCTGTATCTGTATCAGAGTGGGTGTCATCGTTGTTGTCCCTCTCCATCTGGTGTATCACAGCCTGGGAGCATAAATTGATGATGTGGGCGAAGCAATGGATATAGTTCTTCCTAGCGTCAAACTGGACGCCAATGCTGTTCAAAAGTATAGCAAGGTCGGCCATGAACAATCCATTACAATCCATTGTTTGATGCATTGTCCAGAGTGAAGTGCCCAACCTAGAAGTAGGTGAGCAGGGCATGTATGAAATATGGTTTCACCTACCTTACGCTCAATCCCAGTGAGCTGAGGATATTGAACACAATTCGTGTGAGCCGCTGGCCACTATGCGCACCCCAGATGCGTCGAAATGCCAGTAGGGCTTGGCGTAGGACAACTTGATAACTCTCCCCCTTGCGACTCAGCCAGTGAGCTGTCAGGGCAAGGTATGGATGTAATCCCTGGCTACTCCAGATATCACCTGTAAAGCTGATCAGGCCGATAGCTCTCTGGAAACCTTTGTTAGAGTGGTATTGAACTTATAAATAAAGCTACTTACGCCCAACTCGGCTTTGAGTTCAGTATAATAAAAAATCCAGGCATCTATGATGAGATTCCGGAGCTTTTTTCGACGGATAATGTCGTTGTCTGTCATGGTCTCCCGCAAAAGAAGGAGATTCAGAAACTCACGATTTTCAATCAAGTTGATTGACTTGAAAAGAAAGCAGAGTCAGCATAGGCCAACAGAGAGAAATATATCGACAAACAAGATCGTTTGATATGATGACCTTGACCAGCTGATCTGTAAGGTTTTGAACTGAGAAGGGGAGGCGCTGCAACTCCTGTGCACACTGTTTTGCTAGTTCTTTGTTGCGCTCTGCCGGAAGTTTATTCTCCCAGCCATATTTTTCAATAGCTGCAAGATATTGAGGAGCATGAGATTGGAGATGCTGACGGTATGTGGTAAGGCTGGACGCAGCGAGTAGATTTGCCTGGCCAATTATCAGTCTAATTTTAGTTATGAAATAATGATATTCACCTGCAGATCCGACACTTTTGGCTGCTGTCGAGAGTGTGGATGCCAAAGAAATATTTACAATCCGCGGATTTTTTCTGTCCTAGAGTTTGCGGCTCTGGACAAACATAGCCATCGGTGTCCCGCTTGTACCCGTACCACTTGTCAGCAGAATGTATCACAGTTTGGTTCGAATGAGTGCTGCGTGGCTGAAGAGTAGGTGCTACAGACCCAGTCCTGCGCCCACGGCGTGATAGCCGAGGTGCGGGAGGGGTTTCATTGAGTTCTTCATCATCGGAATTCGGAGTAACAACCGGCCCGTATGCCATTGGTACTGCACTACGAGTGCGACGGCGAACTTGACGAACCGGATGGTCATCTGAATCAGAATCAGAGTCCCCCGCCGATTCGAATGGATATTATGCCAATGTGGACCAGGGCTGGCCATGGCTGTTTGCTGTGTGAATTGCACTGCTAATCGGTTTGCAACAACACGGCCAGGAGTCTGCGACTGTTGATTCAATGGTGTCGATGGAGGACTGAGGACAATCAGGGATTGGTGCCAGGCTACATGTACAAGGCTGAGGTGACATTTCGTGGGCAGCGGATGTTCAGGCTTAAGAGAGAGAGCGGCAGCCACTTCCCAGCACCCAAGTCTTTCTCAATGGCCGTTGCACCCCTTCACATCCTTGAATACCCTGAACTTCAGGATTCGCTCCCGTATATTGGGTACTGCATCATTGACAATTCGGTAAATACATTTTTACGAAGCCTTACCTTGATCTAATATCGTTTATCCGTCCTTCAACCCGATGGACACCAATGTGTATTCATATTAGCCGTTGGCACAATGTTGTCCCACTTCTGTTACGTCCCAGAATGTGCACGTCGATTGAGCTTGTCAAAGCTGTTGATGATGGAACTTCAACTGAGCATACTATGGATCAGCTTTACATTGTTCAATTCCCATGGAGTGAACACATTTTTCTTGGATTCAAAGGCTTGGATTCAAGACTACATGATCTTGAGGTGCAATTTTGCGAATTTTGGAACACTTTCTTAGATGGCTGATATATATTACACAGGCCCTTATTGATACTATGACCCATTCTTTGGCTAAGAAAGCAGCCGAAGAAACAGCAATGTATGCAAGACTTGGATGGTCTTCGCATAGCACAAGGCGGTGCAGTCACATTACTTTTACTTGTGAAGGATGGTATAGATACACAGGAAAAGAGCATGATTATGACTCGGATGAACTGCCAGACCTTGTCTAGTTGCTTGAAACCTGATACCTTTCATGTAATTCACTTGAATGTACCTAAATTTTAAATATTGAACCGCCCTGAGGGCATTCGAGAACATGGCAACCAAAGACAGCATCAATTCCGGGAAATAGGCATGTATCGTACTTCCACCTACACAAATTCGGGTCCTAATGACTGAAATTGTGGTTCTCCTTCATTCCTACACATTTCTAATATTTATGCCTGACTCAAGTCGACTCAAGTCACTTAAAGTCGACTTGGACTGACTTGCGAGTCAAGTCAAGTCTGACATTTGACTCAACTTGACTCGACTCAAGTCGGCTGCCAAGTCGACTTCAAGTTGCCTCAAGTCTGAAGTCGCGGCAACATTATTCCGCAATGCCAGTTTTGAATATTCCTCGAAGTCATACCTCGGATAGCTTGCTTACCGTTGCGGAAGCGTTCGTCCACCCCCAAGTCAACTCTCCTTATCGACTTCGATTTGTAGGTCCCTGATCGAGGAGTTACACTTGGCGTCGTTCAACTCCGAAGCGCGCGCCAATATCCTGCGCTTGTCGCCTCCAAGTACTGGACCCATAAGTTTACTGAACTGATATTCAAAGCCCACTTACCGAAGCGCATCTTTCAGTGGGCCACATCCCACCCGTCCCTGGATTTACCCCAGTATTGACCGATTCACCTTGTACATGAGGTGATCCGCCTCGGGATCCTTGAAAGGAGAAAACCATTCGATGTAAGCCCAATATTTTGGCAGAGTGATTCCGCGAGAGAACAGAGAGCGAATATGCCGAGCCTGAAGAGAGAATATTACGTGGACCTGGACCACCCAATAACCTAAATAATGGTTGAATGCCAGATAGAAGACCGAATGCCAATATTACATACCAGCGATGTCCGTAATCTGACCGTTGCCGCCGTTCACAAGTGCGGTGTCAAAGCAAGCAGGAAAGTCTTCCCCATTTTTAAGAGTCTTGTGAGATTGAACGTGGATGGAATCCACCACGGAGTCTGGCCCACCTGGCGCAGAATAGGGGTCTTGAGTGGTGAATTTAATTCGGTGGTAAACGGGGACAGAATTGAATGCGAAGGAAAGGTCCTGAGAATTTTGCTCAACCTGCAAGAGGGATAAATCTGGATCGTTGAGATGAACAACGTATCGAGCCAAAGCGTCGCGGAACAACGTCGCGCCGTAGTCCGTGACCAGCCGGGACATGTGAACCGATTTCAGAGTGGGATGTTTCGTCATCTTGAGCTGGCGCTCAAAGACGATGCCGGGGTATATGTCCTCTATAGCGGGAGGCGAGGGGCAGCCATCGAGGCGCCATTGAATGTACTTTTCGTGCCGATAAATCTTCTCCTTGCGTTCGAGCCAAAGAGTCATTTGAGGGAACTCGTCTTTGAAGTTGGTCAAGCGGTAGGCCTCCTTGGCAAGATCGATATGGAGGCGCTCGGTGTACTCGGTGTTGTAGTTGTCCGTGGTCCCGAACAATTTTATGTATAGGGTATAGTGACAGCAGGAATGGAGTTTGGGCAGGTTAAAGTCGTCACGAACGCCAAGGTCAACGAATATTGACTTGGAGGCCCGTGGACAAAGCCATAATACTGTGCTGGCCAAGGCCACGTGCAGTCCTGACACAAAAGATGCGCGGACGCAGTCGTAGCCCAACGAAGGCAGCGTGCGGATGGGCTTCGACGTGGACAAAGACGACGTGTGAATGGGCTTCGGTCTCATCAAGGACGACTTGCGGCCGGGCTTCGGGCTCGACAAAGCCGATCCGCGGGTGGTGTTGGACACCGACAAAGCCGCCGGGGATCAAGCACGACTATTTCCCAAATGGGCATGCGATGTGGGGCACGGGGCGGGCTGCTGCGTCACGCCTGCAGGGTGTGAGATTGGCGCGGGACGGGCTGCTGTGTCACACCCGCAGTGTGAGTGCGCAGGGGCGAGCCGACTCTTGGTGTGGTTCTCACTCGTCACATGAGCGCAACTCGGCCCCAACCCCTTTGTGCTGTCGCTTCTCGGAGCCCCGATGGCATCTGCGGCCGAGTCGCGGCTCGTACAAACAAAACCTTTGTATTCCTTCACCCTTACCCTTAACACATCCCAGAATTCGTCGTAACTGTTAGTTAAATATCTCTTAGATTCAGAATAACTAAATACATTTATGCAGCCCCTAGTTACAGCTTCTCCAAGGTCCGACAAAGACCTTTGTCCAATGTGACGCAAATTTCACCCTCATATGCGGACCATATGTGTTTAACGCATATGGTTTTCATATGCCTCAGTCTTTGTCCCCGGTGTCACACAGTTAATGTGAGCTGGTCAGCGTGCAAGTGTCAACCAAGTGAACATTGAGTTTTCTGAAAAGCTGTCCAAAATCTCTGTCCTTTTCATTTGTGCCCCGCCGCTTGCCAGCCACTCACTGTCATTCAGCAAGTGTACACAACCTTGCATCAATTTCATCTTTTTTGAGTTATTCAGACTGTGTGCACAATTGTAATTGTCCGGAAAATAGAACGCTCACAGGCAAACCTGATCTTCTGAATTCTGTTTGTGCCCCGCCGCTTGCCGGCCAACCCCTTTCATTAAAAGGGTGTGTGCCATCCAAATTGAACGAAATAGTACAGTAGGGTAGAAGTCAGTTGACCTCTGGCTGCTCAAACATCCAATTATTACTACGACAAATATATGTAAGTATGTACAGTAGTTAACAGAATGATCAGCCGTCAGGGCCAATCGGGTACTCGTTACAAAAAGTCAGTTTCAACATAGGACCTGGGCCTGAATTGAACAGACTTCCTGCTAATTGTTGGCGTGCTAATTGATGGTATGCAATACAGGTGCAGCCACTGCCATGGGTCTTCCCCATCCTCACCGTGTTCAATTGAAAGGTTGACTCTAAAAAAAGTTTTCGGTGACCCGAGTCTGAATTGAGCAGATGACCTGCTGCAAGCCCATTTTCAATTGATTAAATGGGGCACGGACCACCGCCACAGGCCTTCCTCATCCTAGTGACCACCCATGAGGCCTTGGGTAGAGGTCTCAAGATCTCCAAAGCCTTAGTTGAGGGTAAAGCCTTAGCCAAGGGCCCCTCCAAAGCCTTAGCTGATTTTTCCCACGCATCCAGGCAGTATCAAAAACAATAATTTTAGGCTTTAAATCTATTGATATTCCTCATCCAAATCTATCTCAATGGCACCGTCATCAGGATGTGCCTCCTCTTCTTATCCAATTCCACAGTGACACATCTCTTGCAATAGGACATGTACATAGAAGAATTTTGTTTGGCCCTGTGCCAAAAATAATCCCATAGCGGGTTTTCCACCGTGGTTCGAGTTGGATACTGGATGCCATCATCAATGGAGAAGAAAAGATGGGAAAGATAAAATGACATAATTATATACACGTGATGCTCTAAGGCTTGGCCAAGGGTGGAACTTCCGCCTGAAAATCACCAAGGCCTTGGTCAAGGCCTTGTTGAGACCTTTGAGTTTCAAGGCCTTGGGCCTTAGGCAATCACTGCCTCATCCTCGCTGTTTTCCAGTTGAAGTTGCATTGAATAAAAGGTGGTCTTTAAAACAAACATTTTCCAAACAGGTAGCCTGAGATGACCGACACCTGAATTGAACAGGTAACATGCTAAGCATCATATTCAAAGAATATGGACTGCAAGTGCAGCCACCACCACAGGTCTTCCTTCCCTCAGTTGGTCTTTGAATAAGCGGAGTAAAACTTTTGGAGATGCGGTGAAAAAATCATATGGCCCCAAGATAGGATCCGCCCCTGAATCGAACAGGCTTCCTGCTACAAAAATGTATACAACAGAATAAACACAAATTGGATGTAGGTGTGGCCACCACTACGGGTCTTTCCTACCCTCTCTGTCTTCCGGAGTACCAACTTTTGGAGGTACAATGGAAAAGCTGTGGGAAGACATGGATGACCCGTATATAAATTGACGAGACAACCTGCTAAACTTGTCCCGAATAGACTATTCCATATGTCTTCCCTACCTGCACTTGGAAAAAGCTCTGGGGAGACATGGATGACCTGCACCTAAATTGAACAGACAGCCTGCTAAACTTGTCCTGAATAGACTATGCCATGTTCCCTAACTGCACTGTGTGCTTGAAGAAGTGGAGTAAAACTTTGGGAGGTGTGATGAAAACTCTCGGTGGAAGACATGGATGACCCACACCTGAATTAAACAGTATACAACCGATTAAATGCAGGTGCAGACCACTGCCATGGGTCTTCCTATGCCTTGATTTTCTCAGTGGATATATATTGGAAACAGCAGGTGGATTTCAAAAAGCATTCCTGCAGATGACCTGAGCAGCTAGGTACCACAATAATTTGGTGTCCAATCTGGTGTTTCATAGCTTCTGTGGTCTAACAGGATAGCGGCCTCCCTTTCTTCAATCACGTAGCCTGCCATTGTTCAATCCATAAGACCTCTGATATATCAAAATCCCATTCACACCTGTTCAGGCGGGTGGCCGACTAAGCCATAAATTGCTGTTTTGGCATGTCGCCGGAAGACTGAAGTAAATTCGCTCTACCTTCAAGTCGTTAGGTAAAATTAAGGAACTTGTCTTCACAACTAATCATAAGATGTCTGCCCAAACCTACTTATCTAATTCCTAAGGTAGGGGGCCCCACCAATGAGATTTCGAAGATGAGCTGGTGAACCGCGATGTCATCATGTACCGGGAGTCTCCATCTCTCGAGCTCCTTGATGGCGTCGAGGCAAAACTCGAGGTTAGTCGGGATAGTCGTGAGAGCGGAGGCTTTGGCCCGGGACCGGCATGGGCAAATTCAACGGCAAACGGAATGGATGCAAGCCTGATGCTGCTCTTCAGATTTTTTGCTCTATATCGCCGGTATAAAATGAAAAGGAGTGTGAGGATGGCGATGAGTCACTACATTTTGATGGCCCCTCGGCCAACCTGTGCGATGTCGGCTGAGGTTGGCCGAGGTTGGCCGAGGGGCCTCGACCGAGTTGGCCGATGTGATGTCGGAGATCGGCCAACTCGGTCGAGGCACCTCGGCCAACCTCGGCCAACCTCAGCCGACATCGCACAGGTTGGCCGAGGGGCCATCAAAATGTAGTGAGTGAGGCAAGGGTCACGCCAGCAATGGCTAGCAGCGATAGTATACGGTGGCGTGTATCCTGCGGGTGCTCACTCTATTAAAGTAATATATATTCAACGTAGAACCCACTACAACAGTATTGACAGGCATGGGTGTCATGCTGTTATCAAAGTTTAGAGCTGAGGCCGGTGTCCAATGTGAGGTATTAATCAATCAAACGAACATAGAAGTCAAAGAGGAAGTTGGGAATTGGACTATCACACTGTCATAATGTTTAGAATTCATCCGGGTGTTGGATGTCCACTACATAAGAAACACTTGAGCTTGGGCTGGCAGTACTACATTGCAGAAAATGCTAGTTTGAATATGGGTTTGCAGAATAAGCAGCGGACAAACAACTAACCTGGTTGAACACAGAAAACCGTCGGATGAAAAACTTCCTGCCAATTTCGATGTTGTTCTTCTTGACGAGGTCTCTCCCGCTATAGGAGAAGTGTCTGCCAATGATGAGACAGCAGAGAGAGGTGTGATGCTTGCATGGGCAGAGGTGGTCCCAGTCGTGAGAGGTGGTGGCACTGGCCCTGGCACAGGCGCAGGGGGAGGCGACCCTGGCAATGGAGATGAATCTGGACCTGGAAGCCCATGAGCTGGAGGTGGAGAATCAGACTCAGAACCAAGGGGAGGCAGGGACAGAGATGAAGGAGTGATGCCCACATCAATTGACAAAAACCTGAGGCCAGCTCACCGATAGGATATGGGCGCTATTGAGGCAGAGAAGTAAGTTGGGAAGAGGATGGCGAGGCAAATGTCGGGTCGTATATATCGGTTGCTACCCTTGGCTCCCCCACAACAGCTTGTGCTGGCCAAAATATGATATGAATATGAAATTTCTGTATTGTATTCATATCCATATCATATTCACCTCTGCCATCTGTACCTGTAGCATCATATTTACATCCCCAAGAGTGAATATGAATATGATATCGATATATTCAAATATATTCTGGTCTAATTTTTGCCCCCAAACAACACATCAAAATCCGCCCAGCTTAATCGAAAAGAGGTTGCCTATGGACTTGTCGGAAAAATCCTATTTGTCTTGCATCGGTTCCAATGAGTTCCAAGCCATCTCAAGGTCACATGCCACTACGTCACTTGCAGCGCATGATTTAGGTTACGGCAAGCAGTTCCAACATTCCCGAATGTCAGAGAACCTTGGCACTCCATTGAAGCTGTTGCAAGCGGTGTGGGCAGGAGCCGGTAAAAAAAAATTCTACCTCGATTTAGGGAAGTAAGCAAATAGTAGTGTAGTAAGTTAGTAAGATTAAGGAGAGTTGGATTACTTACTGATATTAATAGTGGTTCAAGTGCGCACATGTATGTACAAGTCAAATTTTGAAGGGCATGAACAGAGTTATATACCTTACTCGAGCCACCGGGTTAACACTCCACCCAGTTCCACACCTCTCGGCAATCTGGATATAACCCTAGTTCCGCAGTTTGATTCTGTGCTTTATTCGGCTGACAATGACCCTCTCGCAATGGGTCAGCTTGAACTTCTGTTCTGCTGCCGGCTCCCAGGCAATATTAGCCTGGATTTAGCGATGATACAACCTAGCCATCCAAAGGGGTTCCAAGGCTCCCTGGAGACTAGAGACGGCTTGCAAGATCTCCCAAGACACCCCACAGCGACTCCCGAGCGGTCTCAAGCCGTTGATAGGGCATGTACCAAAACATGCATGAAAACACCAGTTTTTATTTCATTTTGAACCTATTAGCGGGCAGAAGTGAGGCATTAGATTATGAGCGTACACCCCCCCTGGGGTGGTAGGCTACACTATTGATGGCCGAAAGTCAGTGTAACAAACCAACTATGAAGGATTGAGTAGACTTGACAAGGCAGCCCAAAAGGCTGTTACGTCTTGACTATGATATTCTACACTGAGCTATAGATGGTGGCGGTAAGCCATTATCTTATGCGCTGGAGGTGAAACATCAGGGAACTACTCAGAATTATTGACTTGCCATCTCAACGGCCTCTGAATAGTCTGATGACTATTAAAACAAGATATACGAAGTCAGGATTGGTACAACCACATTAGGGCCGGCAGGGATATAGCGCCGCGCCATTTTGTGTATAAGACCAACTGATTAGATTAGGATGAAGACTTGTTACCGAGTTAATCATCACTATGGTTACTCAGGCAGATCGGACCATTAGAAAGATGCGGGCCTCGCATCAAGGATTTACTGATATGATTGATGAGGATCGACACTATAGAATAGCGCCTCGCTATGCTTTACTAGTCACTATACTGGTCTGCCAGTATAGCGTCGTGCTATACTTGTCAATCTGCTTGATATTTACTATGCGTTCCACTGAGCCTGTGAAGTGTGGACTGGTAGAGAAATTGAATAGAACTTGACTAAGACTGACTTGACTAGTCAGCAATGACAGACTTGCTCAGTCAGAAAGATGGAAACCAAGACAACTAAGCACGTCTTATGGTGTGCTAGAGAAATACATGCGGACTAGCCCCGGTAGCAGGTCATAATACCCATGGTTGAGAATGTCTTCTACGCCATTGGCCATTCACTACTCGGGCTCCCACCCTTTATTGTTCCTATTCATTCCGTCTATCTCCTTTACTTCTCTCTGAAATGTATAAAAGTCAGCTGTGTACTCTGTATTAGCCAGTAAACTATCCCCCAGATATACGGGCAATATAGTAGACTCTAGATTTGTGATAGAAATCAGATATATTTGCAGACGCACAGAAAAGATTAAGAGATACGGGACGTCGAAAGACTACCAATCGCATTGATATAAGAGCCCCGTTCAAACCTGCACCAACCCGTCTCCTGTAGCAGCGCTTTAGGCCTCCAGGACTAAAGACTAGTTTGTGCTAGTAGAAGTGAAACCACCGCCTTCAGTGTAACTGTCCGCGCCTTAGCCCAGTGTCCACCTTCTGTGTAACAGCCCCGTTTCGTTGATACCGCCGCCGTTTGTGCAGTGTTGGTTGATATTGAAGTAGTGTCTGTCTGTTGATAGTCTGCCCTACCTTCTGCTTCTTGGCTAGCTGCCAGTAGTGTTAGGTTCTGCTGCTCACAAAGAAACTGAAGACTTGTACAGTCTAAAGTTTAACTTGAGTCTTGATATCCTGTTGGCGTGAAGTCCCTGCTACCCTAGCATAACCGTGCTTAAACCGCATAGTTGCTATTGAAACAAAGCCTTATTCCAACCTTGCACACCCTTTTGACGGGTGATACGTACCCTACCTCCCCAAACACACACACACACGAGTATTAGGATTAGGATTAGTGATTTCTTTTGGTTTTGGTTGGTTTGAGTAGAGTGACTAGTTCGCTTTTCTCACTAGTCAATCCATTAGATTTCACGGCCGCACCCTAGTGCACCGTTTCACCGTGTAAATCTGTTGCAAGATAAATGGGCTTTTTCCGACACTGCAGTCCAGATGAGCTTTCAGAGGCCCAGTCCTGAGGCAAAATGCTGAGCCCAGGTGCCCAGCAAGCTTCACCTTCACTGTTGCAAGATTTTTTTTTGCATCAAGTCGCTCATGGGTAAGAGTTTCTGAGCTGGAACGTGGCTTGGGAGAGACCCGAGCTAGCTTCTGACCATGCTGTTCAGTGTAGATTACCAGACCCGTGCCAATTGAAGTCTGGGGCAGCCCAAACTGTGGTTGAGTGTATCCAAATATATCTGGATATGCTGACCACTGTTGAAACGGTGCACTTGATGTACAACTAGAAATAGCTTAGATTCAGGCTTGCACAAAACAACCACAAAACCACCACTACAACAATCTATTCCTTCAAAGATGTAAGTGCTTCTCTTTGTGAGTTCAGGTCCGGGCCATAGTATGCGACCGGCGGGTTTGGAACAAACACAATTCAACTGCTAGACTTCAACAACACCGTTCAACAACACACTAGCACTATGCAGCTGCCAACAACAATGCCGCTAGCACCTGGGATGGGCAGGGGTTTATGGGTTGGATACAAGGTGGCTGGATCGCTAGATCAAGGGCACCAGGGCAGAGTATGTAGGTTTGTGAAAATCCTCGCAATGGGATATGCAAAGACTATTGAGGCTAACAACAAGGGACTTCAATCCTCATGCGACAAGGCAGTCCTTAAGCTGCTGACCTATTCCTTAACCAAGAACAGGAATGTTTCCACTTTGTATTGGCAATAGACACTATAAGCATCCAGCTAGCGACCCAACACGCTACAACAGCACTTCTGTCAATATCGGGGTGAAGGCGAAGTAACTGACAAGTTACAGTCGGTCTAGAGGTGGGGGCACCTAGTCCGTCTTCTTCTTAGTGGGCTCGAGTCAACACACAATCACCTAGCAGGCGATCCAACACACTACAACAATATTGGGGTGAAGGCAAAGCTGCTAGCGCAACTGCTAGCTGGTTCTCAAAGAGAACACCCTTGGTTTTATACATGCAAACTCCTCGAGTCAACAACTTAGAACCTCAAATTAAGATCTCGATGTGTCCAGAGTCAACAGTATTGATTCCAATAAAGCTACTACTTGTGAAGTATGTTACAATCTCCACTAGCAACCTGAGACCACCTGCACCAACTTTGTACAAAGTTGGGGTGTAATAATCTGAGGTTCAAGCCTGCTCTGTGCTCCCTTTATACTACTGAGGTCCATGATACATGTAATAAACAGAATGAATAATATAAATGAGTGAAAATGATGTGATGGATACAACAGCCAATGAAACGACTGCCGTTTGGTTTTATGATGGGTCTATGCCCAGCAGAACAGCCACGCTGATCTGCTAGCATCCATTTATGGGTATCGTGAGTGATTCCTCAGCCTTCCGCATGCTGCTGAAACCTCTATTCTGACAAAACGGAGTTGAATCTGCTGCCTGGAGTCATCTGGCACAGGTCAGAGCACTGGCTAGCAGTCCGTTTATCCGTTACTGCATTTGTGGTGACCCGTGCATCTGCACCAATAGCCTGCTTGCTATTCCTCTACTGTCTACTTGTCTCTGTTTGTGACTCGTGACCGCATCATGACAGTCACGTGCTCACATCTGTGTTTCAGACCTCAGGTCGATCACTAGTGGGTTACCACATACTAACACCCTTGCTAGAAGGCTGCTAGTGCATAGTTTACTACCCTTCAGATTCCAGACTCCCCGCTCGCACCTCCTGCTAGTGTACTCATAGTACCACTCTCCTGTGTCTCACTTCCTAGGTGCTAGCACCTTGACTGTGTAGGCTTATGATTATTTCCCCGTGGTTTGTGCCTCCAGACCGTACTAGCGTGTCACCCTAGTCATGTCTGATGCCACAACCGGCAGCTTGGGCTCACTCCAGTTCTCCTTTATATCACCTAGCCAGAATCCTGAGTGCTAGTAATAACACTTCAGAAGTGCTAGCGCTTTCCCGTTGTATAAATACTGGTCCTAGGAAATTGCAAAATAGCACTAGATGCCACATGCTCTTGTTACGGTGTTTCACCGTATCATATTATATCCATATCATATCCATATTCATATCCACCCGTATTCATATTCAGTGCGAGGGTCCAAGGCCATATCATATTCACATGTATTTGAATATATTCAAAATATATTTTTCTGTATCGTATTTTTGGCCAGCACTGGCAACCCTATTGATGTATATCAATATATTGCGACAGTACTGAGCACTCCCGCTATATTTAGTTTATGCACACAAAGGCGGAACAATAGGGGGTTTCAAAGTTAAAATTCAGGGCCCAACTTGAGCTCCAACTTGAGCTCCAACTCGCATTCCAACTTGCGAAGTTGGAGGTCAAGTTGGAACCCAAAAATCCAAGTTGGAGGTCAAGTCGAGCACAAGAGCTCGACTTGATGTCCAACTTGACGTCCAACTTGATGGCCAACTTTGTCTCCAACTTCGGCTGATTCGGATCTCCGGCTACATCACCTCAGAAGTCGAGGCATCGCGTACCATAACCGAAGTTGTACGTGCACACGTCTGCTTAGGTGTTTCACAGACAAAGGCCCCAACTTGGGCTCCCGACTCCGTAAGTTGGAGGTCAAATTGAAGGTCAAGTTGGGCCTCAAGTTGGGTGCCGAGTTTTAACTTTGAAACCCCCTAATGTAACCAAGGACACACGTCACGTACCATCTTGGAACAATAGTCTCTTTAACATTGATTGGGAGAACAATAAGTACATTGGCCATGCAAAGATTGCTCGCCGTTGCTGGGACGACAAATCTGACAATTGTTGAACTCGAAATTACATCGGGAAAACCGCTACCCGGACCCCGGTTGGAGTGCCGATTTGCCGTTGCCGCTGCCGTGGGATTGCTGCAGCACAGCTTTTGTTGCCACTGCATGGTCCCACTGCCGCTGCGCTGCCTTCCCTGCTACTGACACAACAAAGCCTGTGTGTAAGCCTCTTCAGCTCTATACGTGTTCTCTCAATACCGAACACCATGCCCTTCGAATTCTGCAGCATCTCCCTTATCCCATATATATGGAGATCCCATAAGAGCTCATCGATGCAATCATCGACGACTTCCCCCTCCGACTCGACTCCATCTCTGACCTACCAGATCCTGAAACCAAAAAAAACCCTCCAGTACTGTGCACTGGTGTCTCGGTCATTCCTTCAGCGCTGCCAAATGCGCCTCTTTTCTCGGATATCGGTGTGGGATTCCTACTTGCCAACTTTTCCACTAGCATGCCAAAGACTGGCGGCAGTTCTATCATCTTCCACCCATCTCGCCGGCTACATCCAAACTCTGGAACTTGTCTATGATGCAGACGACAGCGTACTTGTGGAGTTTGTTCCCCGAATTCTCTCCGCCGTCACAGCCATCGAGACCCTACAGCTCGTCCGACATGTCGACGCTGACATGTGGTATTTTCCGCCTTTCGACTCATCCACGATTGCTGTATTCTCCCTTCCGAGTCTCCGACGCCTCGAGCTGTGTGATTGGTGTTTTCGAAATCCTTTGGAACTCCAAGCACTTTTGAATCTGAGCACCTCGCTTCGAGAGCTGACACTTCACAATGTCAGTTTTGAGGAGGTAGAAAACGACTCCGAGAACAGTCCCTCCGTTGCGCAGAGGAACATATCTGGTCAGGAATTAGTCCTGGAGTCATTGTGTTTGGTTTGCGTTGAGCCGCACGTTGTCGAAATGATGCTGGAATCCTTCACCACGGTGGATATCAAGCATCTGAAGTCTCTCTCTTTTTTCTACAGTCCACCCAATGGCCTTCTACGAGCAAATGCGGGCTCACTCCAGAAACTCAGGATCAATCATACATGTGCGTGTGAATCCCTTTATTTTTCCTCCATCTGTCTGATACATTTTATGCAAAAAGACGCCGAGTTCGAAATTGATCCGGACATCCTAACTTCCGCGAACTATCTTTCTTCCATCGAACTTGAAGGATATTCCGTGGAGACCATTGCCCTCCCCCTCCTCGGTAATTTGGCAAACCTGAAGGCCCTTACAAGAATCCAGATTGTGCTTTCGCACTACTTCTACGAGAATCAACGCGAGGCTGGCGTACAACGCTGGGCAGAAGTCGATGCATTTCTAGTGCGTGCGCATAGTGCCGAAGTCCACATCTACGGTTCCTACGAAAATCAGGATGGTATGGTTCCGCAGAATGTTGAAGATGTCAAGAAATGGTTGCCTTTGGTGTCGAGCAGCGGGAGGTTGCATGTCTATTCCAAGGCCGATTGCCTCCCGTTGAAGATTTATTAAACTGCTTGCAGCAATTATATAGAACTTTGCTCAAATGTAGTGGGCTCAATATTTTTTTCCACCCGTGTCGTCCCAGATATTTTTGAATGATCAGAAAAACTGAGGCTTCGGATTTATCGGCCGACTCCAATTTGTCCATGACTTTAATCATCTTCCTCGTCTTTCTCAAATGCTGAAAGGACACCACAAGACAGAATTATATAGAACATCACACAATATCAATACATCCTCATACATCATTGCAAAAGTATTATACAAAGTACATAAAGCTGTGATGAATGGAAAACGGTAAAAGAAATGCAAGATGCCTCGGAACCAGTACCTCACCAGCACTCCCGCAGTAAGTAACCCTCCCCCCTCTCACACGCGTGCGCTTGCCGTGAGTCAGCACTCCCACAAGGCAGCCGGAGGTGCCGCGCGCTCGGAGAGGGAGCACAGTGAGGTCCTGATTCCCGCTCACAGCATAGCTGCTGCTCGAGCGGCGGCTGCGCGCCGTCTCCGTGCGCCCGTGCGCTCTTCGCGAGCACGCCGTCGCGCTGAGGATCGTCGCCGTCCGGGCCGGTGCTGCCGTTGTCTTTATCCCGCATACAGGAGGCGCGGACGCTGGGTGCTGGGATAGCGGAAAGGATCGAGGACCGGCGTGGTGCTTGGATGGGATGGGATGGGTGCAGCGCAGACAGTGGGGAACGACTGCAGCACATGCTGCGCACGTAGGTGGTGCTGGGGATTGTACCGAGGTACGTACAGGCAGTGAGTCAAGCGGTGAACGCGAATCTACACCGCAGATGGTGGGTAGGCGCGCGCGGGGACAGGACGAAAGTGGCGTGGGTGATGGGGAACAGCTGCAGCGCGTGCTGCTGCGTACGGTGGTGCTGGGTGCGCGTCAACTCGCGCTGCGCGATAGCATCTGCCCCTGAGCAGACGGCGGGGCGGCGCCGAGACGGTCAAGCGCATGGGTAGGCGACGTGCGTGCCGGGGGCAGGTTTTGAGCGGAGGGCTGGGACGGCGCTGACGATGGTCAGGACGCGCGGGGAGGCGACGAGCGCGGTGTGCACGGTGGAGCGGCTGCCGCAGGTGCTGGGGACGTCGGTGTCATGTTTGGGATGCGCCCAGCCACGCGCGCCGTGCGGTGAGGACAGGAGATGGTGGTGGCCACGTATGAGAAGGCGACAAAGGCGGCGCCGGCGATGAGGAACGACCGTGGCGTGCGGTGCGGACGCGGGACGTGTCGCGGGTGACACTGAAGAGCGCGGCAGGCGCGGGCGTCGAGCGGTGAGGGCGGCACACTGGTCAAGACGGTCGCGCAGCCCAGGGACACGACAAAGGCGGCGTAGGGGACGACAATCGCGAGCGTGTCGGCGGGATACGCCATCGGGGGCGCTATAGCGCGCATGAGGTGGCGCCGCAGTCGCGCAGCACATCGGACCCAGCGCGCAGCGAGTTCGTAGTTGCGTGGCCTGTCGCGCACAGTGTGGTGGTACTGTAGACAGTCCCCTGCGACAGCCGGCGCCGCTGGTAGTCGCGGCGGATGGCGCACGTCACGCTCCAGCGAGGCGGGGACCGACGAGGCGAAGGAGAGGCAGTAGGAGGTGCTGCACGGCGGACCTGCAGATAGTTGCGCCGCAGAGGGACGTCACGAGTGCGCGACGATAGCCTCTTGGGGATTTGGATGCGGACGGCGTCGAGTGCCGCGCAGGCGGGGCGTCGGGCGTGGGGGTGCTCATGCGTCGAGTGTAGACCAGGAAGACGGAGGGGCGACGCATCGACGGTCGTAGTGCGCAGGCAGAAGAAGAACGTGGCGCCGCCGACCAAGAACAGCCGCCGCGGGCGCTGTGCAGGCCGGCGGTGGTGGGATGGTAGTTGGGCGGCGTCGAGGGGGAGAGTGGGGCTGCGCCGAAAACGGTCATCGTAGGCGGAGGCGAGGAGAGCGGCATATGCGATGGAGAATGGACGCAGGGGTGTTGCGCACGGCAGTGGTGCCGCACATCCCAGTTGTGGTGCGCGTAGGTGCGCGCGGAGAACAGTGAGAGTGGTGATTCGGCTGAAGACCGCCGCCGCGCCTGCGGGGTCAAGGAAGGCGGCATGCGCGACGAAGAACGGCAGCGCCTGCTGCGCGGGGGCCTGATGTTGAGGGGGTGGACGTGGTACGGCGGCGGGGGCGATGTACCGTGCGTGTGGTGAAGTCATAGGCGCGGGGCGCATCAAGCACGCGGGTAACGGCTTCGTGGTCACATGAACGCATCGCGTTCCGCGTCGTGCAGCTGCAGAAGGCCAGCCCGGGCGGCGGACAGTGCAGGGAGTCAAAGTGCATGTCGTACACGGCACTCAGGCCAGGCGGGAAGGAGCAACGGGCCTACAGGCGGCGGCGATACGAAAGGGGCGGAGGGCAACGTCGAGTCGGGAAGGCGAAGAGAAAAGAAGGATGAGAAAAGGGAGGAAAAGGAAAAAGGAAAAAGAGCAGAGGAGAAACCTACCCATAACCCGCCCGCAAGCACGGATTGGACTAAGTAATCAGCCTAGGCAACGCAAAGGTACAGGGCACGCACGATACTCGCTATCTGGAAGGGCAGCCCGAGTTCCAAGTCGCACCCGCGACGAGATGCGGATTCGCATCTGCGCAGAACAGGTGCGGCCAGGGTGCCCGAAGACCCACATCGTTGCCCTGGGGCGCGATGTGCCTGTATAATACACAGAAGGAAGACTGAATGAGAATTTGAGAATGTGGCAACAAAACCAATGGAAAAAAGCCCATCATGTAAGTCGGGGGGCTCCATACGCGATGGCATCGTACGGTGGGCTGGACATCCTGGGTCTCCGGACTTGTCGACAGCGCACGAGTCGCATCGAGCATGGCGGCAATGGACTCAAAGTGAGGCTTGGAGGCTGAATGGGAGCCGAGGGTTACGGGCAGCAAGATTCATATTAGACGAATGCAAGAGGAGATTGGAATTAGAAATTGGGAGTTCTAGGTGACCGATCGCTCGGTGACTCGCCCGATCGGGACTCGGTCACTCGGGATTCAAACTCCGCTAGGCGACGGGCGTGTGCCGAGGGGTCGGTCACCGCGCCTTCCCTCTCCGATCTCTTGTCGGTCACCGTCTTTTGGGCAGCTAGGTCACCGTCCAATAAGGAAATTCTATTCGATCTAAACCTTCTGCTTCCCGATATGGCACAATCTTGTTCGACGGGCTGTTGGATTATTGAATGTCTGTCTCTCTCCCGAAAATGACCTCGCTTAGCGCCTTTAATAATGACTGCAAAACCCAACCAAAACCTCCTCGCATGTGTGGATACAACGCACCGGCCTGAACACCGGTCTTCTTTCCTGTAGCTTGTTTTCAGCAGAATTGAATGACCTTTTGTCTCCCTCAAAGTCCAACTCGCTGCGAGGCGGTGCATTATCTTGAGGCTCGGTTCCTGCTGTGAAAGATTTCACAGGTTACTTAGTCGGAAGAAAAGAAGTTAGTTGAGTCCGTGTTTTGTCAGATTACTTATGATGTTCTAGATCGGATTACAGAAAGGCGCTTCAACAGGATTGAGCTCGTACCTCGCTTGTTGAAGTGTCCAACGTACAACGTGTCAAGTTGAATCTTTTATTTGATTTTTATCGCAACCGGAACCGTTGAGTCAAAATGATGTCAAACGAATTGTGTCAATGTCGGTCACGTCGGTGTAGCAGAAACACGTAGGATATGTATGCCAGGGTACGTGGCCTTCTCAAACCCAATATATAAGAAGCCTTGCCGTCTTCAAGTTGAGAAATACAGAGACAGTCGATTGTATAACCACCACCGCAAACAATCCTCCTTCTTGCCTATTCTTGTTCACTACTCGCTCCTCCATCATGGGTATCCCTTTTTCTCGTCTCTTCTCCGGCCTCTTTGGTCCGAAGGAAATGCGTGCGTACCGAAGCGACCAACTCAATCTTCTTCTGATGTTACCGGGTCTACCAGGAATTCTTATGGTATGACTTCTATTTCATATTCTATGGCACCCGACACGATCTTGTTGTCGACCAGGTCGGTCTGGATGCGGCGGGAAAGACCACCATTTTGTACAAGCTCAAGCTAGGAGAAATCGTCACCACCATCCCAACGATCGGTGAGTGACCACCTCGTCTCCCGTGGCCAATCCAATTAACCATATCCAATACAATAGGTTTTAACGTCGAGTCCGTCCAATACAAGAATATCTCATTCACAATGTGGGACGTCGGTGGCCAGGACATAATTCGTCCTCTGTGGAGACATTGTGTGCCCTTTTTCTCTCGTCCCTTGCCCGATCTCACCTCTTCGAGAAGACTACCAGAACACCGAAGGAATCATCTTCGTCGTCGATTCCAACGACCGCGAACGTGTATCTCAGGCCCGCGAGGAGCTTCAGCGCATGCTCAACGAAGACGAGCTGCGCGATGCCCTCCTCCTCGTCTTCGCGAACAAGCAGGACTTGCCGAACGCGATGAACGCTGCGGAGCTCACGGATAAGCTTGGACTGCATGGTCTCAGGCAGCGGAGCTGGTTCATTCAGGTGAGGAAGCTCAAGTCAACAGTGATTGCCCACCGAACGCGACGATGACAACTCTTTTTTTCATCAAGGCCGCGTGTGCGACGTCCGGAGATGGTCTTTACGAGGGACTGGATTGGTTGAGTACCAACATCAAGCGTCGCGTATAATATACTTGAAATATTTTATTGCATCTACCACCTTTCTATGGTTGTAATATTGTACCTTTCCCCTCCCCTCACTGAGTATTTGTACTGTATGTCGTTGATCCTTCTCGATACCCTTCAGGCGGGCTTTGGTCCGTCCTCAAGTATAAATTCAATGTGCACCGAGTGTAGAATCTTCATAGCTCCAGCCTCGAGCCCCTCCAACCATCCAATCCAACGCGCTATATTGCAACTCATCCTTGCCAATATATCAGGTAGGAGATAAACACAGAGCGCCGAAAACATGACATGGAACGAAGGACTCGGAGTAACGAAAACGAATGCCAGGGAAAGTATCCCCACCAGATCCAGAAACGGGAAATGC
The DNA here is from genome assembly GCA_029378375.1 of Mycena olivaceomarginata. Classification (NCBI taxonomy): domain Eukaryota; kingdom Fungi; phylum Basidiomycota; class Agaricomycetes; order Agaricales; family Mycenaceae; genus Mycena; species Mycena olivaceomarginata. Next base: position 58,323 of record JARKIC010001115.1, on the reverse strand, counting down.
AATGCACTGGCGCACACCGTCATAAAACCGAGGACAGAGGGGAGGGAAGAAATTCGATGGAAAGGATGAATGGGACCGATATTTTAACACGAGAAGCAACACTCAACCAACACTCAATATGCACACTTCCTTCACCAAACGACAGTTTCCCATGAGAGGTCGTCACTGGTCCGCCGGCCCGAGGTCCGGCGCTAACCCTTTCCATCACTGCGACCTCGAGGCGATTTCTTCTCTCACCCACCATGGCCACACAGCTCCCTCCGCGATTCACCGAAATCAAGCGCGCAATTGCTTCGGGTAGTCCGAATTTCGAACAGGATCTAATCAAGGCATGGAAGGAAGTTCTTGACCAGCTGAATGAAGTCACCCAGACCATCGCGAAGGAGGGCACTGCCGTGAAATGAATCTATTTATCTTCTCTGCATACACGCTGACCGTTGCCTAGTACATTCCTCAAGTGTCTTTCGCGGATTTGGATAAGTTGAGCGAAACTCAGATTGCGGAGATCAAGCGCAAGGGCACCGTTGTGATAAAAGATGTCGTAGACGATGCCCAAGCACGGGCATGGAAGACCAGCCTTGAGGAATTCGTCAAGGCTAATCCACAGTCTGACGGTTTGCAAAGCTCCACTCTTTGTCTTCTCTCTTACTTATTCAAATCTTCAAGGGTTTCCCGAGGATAATAAACAATTCTTCCACCTCTAGTATGTCGTATTTTCTTTCTTGCACATCAACTAACCTTCCGAAGCTGGACGAAGGCACAAGTCCAAGCGCGCGCGCACCCCAATATGCTTGGGGTCTCGACTTGGCTCAATAGCTTGTACCACTCCACCTCTGGGCAGAAGGTAGAGGGCGTGGATCTCGCGACGCCTCTCAGCTATGCGGACCGCTTCCGCATTCGCCATCCGGGTTCCCCATGGCATCGTCATCCGCCGCACATCGATGGTACGTTCGAATCAAGTATGGCATACTTATGCTGCGACTAAATTGCTTGCAGGAGGGGGCATCGAGCGCTGGGAAGACGAAAAGTTCCGGGCTTGCTTCGCGGACATTATTTCGGGGCAGTGGACCAAACACGATCCCTACGCGCTCGAACCCCGTCTGGAAGCGCGGACGTCCTTGTATCGTAAACCCAACTACGTATACCAGTCTTGCTTTGGAACGTTTACTTGCTAATTCCCTATCACGATAGTCGACGTCCAGTGTATTCAGAACATTTCAAGGATGGCTCGCCTTGAGGTTCTCGTTGTTTTATATGTACTGGACCCTTGTTCATCCCGGATTTTCCACAGCAAAACGGCGCCCGGACAGGGGACGCTCAAAGTCTTCCCAGACGTGCTCCTCTCCAACGCCTATATCATTCTCCGTCCATTCTTCCGCCCGCTTGTTCCTCTCGACTCCGAAGAGATACTCGATGCCGCGAACTGGACATTTGGTGAGTGAAACAATTTTAGTATATCTCCAGCTTACCAGGAAATGTACTAGACATCTCAACACCTGATTTTCCCGGCATCATCCGTCTTGACGGCGGCTTCGGGGGTCCTAAACCAACGACTGAATTACACCCTGTTCGTTGGCTAGTTAAACAGAACACAAGCCCGAATTCATTTAATTGAAATAGCATCTGCTTCTCGATGCGACCATGACGTCCGTTCCTGCCGTCAACCCCGGCGACACCGTGTTCTGGCACTGCGACGTGGTACACTCCGTTGAAGAGGAGCACACTGGCTCTGAGGACTCCGTCGGTACGCCCTAAGCTAATTTGATCACTTCCGCAGCTTTGACCTGGTCCATTTAGTGATGTACATTCCCGCGGTTCCACTGACGCCTGCCAATGCGCGTTATGTCGAACGCCAGAAGGACAACTTCTTCAAAGGTGTGCCGCCGCCAGACTTCCCGGCCGCGGTCACAGGCGTCGGGCTTGTGGGTTTGGGCAGTGCAAAGGATATCGAAGAGCCGCTTGGCAGAAAGGCTATGGGTCTCCCGATTTCCGTTGCCTGAAGAATTTCAGTCTGAATGTTATCAAGATGTTCCTAATGACTCTGTACTGTATATGTGTAGCTTGCAAACTTTCGAGTTGTTCCCAACTTCTCATCACTTGCACTGAGTGCTCATCTAGGTTCAGACTGGATGTCCAAGTGCAGGTAGGTGTTGTGTCTCGGAAGGAAGGAAATCACCCACTGAATCATTACAACAGGTCAATCATTACGCTTTCAATGGGCTGTCACAAGGGCTTTCACCGCTTCCCCCACTGCCGGCGTCCCACCCCACTCACGATGAGCCTAATGATCGTGATGTAGATGCGGCTGCTGCTGATGACCAGCCCGCTGCCTCGCAAGATACAGATCTCGAGCTGAGCGAGAGAAACATCTTGGCGGGGAAGCGAAAACGTACAAAGTCCACCCGTGCTGTTGAAGGTACATCTGCGGGGCCCTCCAAAAAGCTGTCCCGCCACGGGTGAGTCTTATTTATAGCATGCGAAGTCTTGCTAAGATGCGGACGGTGCTCGTAAGAGTACCCGGGAGTTTATATCCTCCGATTGAAGCCTTGCAGAATAGCCGTACATTATATGTTCCTGTCTCGCGAACTCAACTTCGCCCAGAATACTGTACTTATTTATTTAAATACCCAGTGTTCTACCTAGAATACATGCTCAGGTTGACCTTGACATTTTACAGCACCGCCCAGTGGTGTGATAAGCTGTTTATACGCTGCGGCAAGTGGACGGCACGGCTGTTCACATCCCTTTGGCATGTCACACGGTGTTCCGCCTGTGACTGTCACGATGTCACCATCAACGGCTTGAAGCGAGTCGCACTCATGAGTCACACCTTCGAGTCCCACTACTGACGGCCTCGTCAGTGTGACTCCCGCGCCGACAGTGCGACTGGATGAGTCGCACTCGCACCCTACTTTACATTATATAAAAGGTCACAGGGTCTGGCCCAACGGTATGGCAACATGGACTGGACAGCTTCGGTTCTGCGCCACGGCTGTTCGGCATGTTTGATTAGCGGGTGATTTGGTCCATTTGGGATGTAAGGACCCCGGAAACAGACCGCTTAGGATATTCTGAAGCCTAGTTCCTCAGCCGGCAACTACCCATGTCCATACAAGTTTTTGAATTCTAATTGTTTTTTCGAGTTATTTGGCAGGCTATTCTGCGTAGCGAGGCCAAACGAGCTCGAGACTACAATCACTTCCTGTTCCGGAAAGTGGTTGCATTTTGCTTCGGCACCGCGTCTCGTCACGCTTCAGACTCATACGCTTGGAAGGATGTATTGAATCAAAGAACTCCAGAACAAATTGAATTTATTGTTGGAAGACAAACATAAAGTACACACCTGAATCTATACAATCTACCCATGGCGCGGGGGAGAGGGAACAATTGTAGGTAGTCAGGGCTTCCAGCTGAATTCTACTGACGGTAGTCGTAGTTAAGGTCGTAGTAGAATATCTTGGCATCAGAGATAATCCAAATTCATCTTGCCAGTCTAAGAGTAAGAATTGCAAAAGTCCGATACCCATACAGCTGGCTCGTGCTGGGCATCATGGAATGTTTTGGGGACAAACTCACCGGGGGATGGGAAGAGATCTTTGCAAAGAGATTCAGGCATGATACCAAGCCATCAATCGACGTCATTAAGCAAAGACAGCTTTCTAGTAATTTCAACTCTGAAGAAATGGGTTGAGCCTGGATTCATGTAAGCTACTTACTTACATGTTTGGAACCTATTGAGCACTCAAAGCATCATTCCCAACGCACCCAGCGGACACCCCGCGAAGAGTAAACAGCAGCCATGCCGAAGAAAAGGTTGAAATCTAAAAATAACTGGGAACAGTATCATGATTTTGAGAGAGGTGGATCTTGGAAGGTAAGGTACCATAGAGGGAATCAAGAACAAAACCAAGACATTAGAATGCCTATGAGGTGGAAGAGAGAATATTCATAGCCCGGGTTGAGGTGTTAAGACATATCCAGCTACTGGCGGTGAGACAAGAGGACACACCTGGCAGAATATGAGCTGAGAGCCAGAGAACCCATGAAAGATGAGCAAATTGTAGTTACTTAATGATCACACTGTTGGAAGTGAGATGAAGCTGCCTCCGAGACGTACAGCCCGCCGACATGCAGATGCATTTGTCAAATAGATGGAAGCATAATATAAAAGACAACAATGAACAGAGAAGGTGTGGCACAGGGCTCTCAGGCATGACAGAACCAATCAAACCCCATCCTGGATTTATGATGCAACAAGGGTTCTGTTGAAATCGGGATGCACAGAGTTCACGCGGAAGTCAGTTCACATTTTCCCTGAAAATATTGATTTTTGGTAAGTGGTTGATTGGTTGTTAGTTCCAGTGCCCGGATCTGCGGTGAGTTCCGAAGGAAGAAATCCAGAAGACTTGGCAGGGCGGTTGAGGACCAAATGATCAACGGTCATGCGAGTCAGAGCAGATGGATTTGTGTGCCAAAAATACGATATGCAGGCCAGTCGGGGACAAAAACAAAAGTGACAGACCAACACGATTGCCTTTTTCGGCCAGGTGGCGGTTGGCTGACCAAATTGGGCTGTCAGCGATCTTCGGCTATAGAATAGGATGGTTTTGATGTGCACGTTGTTCCGCTTCCTCGGTACTTTCCACCACTTTCTCGGGCCTTGCAGCGTCCACGGGAATGTGAGGAGACCTTGTCTTTGGTCTTTACCTGCTGTAGTGTTCCATCACACTTTCTTTGACACTCATTTCCTTGGTTTTTTGGCTTCATGCGCAAAATTGTTTTGTGTGGCTGCACGTAGCGTCGCAGTATCTTTGGATTTCTTTCCGCAATAGAGAAAACAAAGTTCAAGACAACCGGTCAGGTTTGTACGGCGTCTGTCAAACAACATACTTATAACTTTGTGAAAGTCTGGGTCGCAAATTGGGTTCTTTGAATTTCACCGACAGAACTCCCCTTGAGGGTCTGTTGGACGTTTGGGCCTCAAATTTTTTGAGCAGATGCTTTTTAATGCATCATTGAAGAGCAATTCACTCGGATCAAGCTCTCTGACATTGCTCTGAAGTCGACTTACCAGAGCCTTTCCTGAGCAGGCCAAGTAACCACTGAACTCGAATCGAGTCAAGCAAATTAATTTTGATGTTTCCCGAATAAGACTCAGTCCGGAGCCATTGTCTGAATCTTTTTCCCTCGCTCCTTGGCTTAGGATGTGTTTCCATGTGCAGGCCTTCACTGCTGACATGTTTCTCGGCAGGCTTGTCAGTCCAGAGCAGTCATTACCTGCACAGCTAAGGTACGTGGATTGTATTTACTGTCTTTACAGAGTACTTTCAGTCCTGACACATCATTGCTCATCCTATATATATCAAGTAATTCATATAACAAGTTGCCATCTTCACAGTTGGCATCTTGACTCATTTAAATATTGTGTTCACAGTCCTTTTACTGAGCCCCAAATGGGTCAAAACTTATGCTTTGGCGGTTTTTCTGTAATTGAGTTCAGTTTAGATGTGTGAGCTTCTAATCCTCGGTTTTGATGTGCTGAGCAAGCTCCCGAAGCTTGCCCTGAGGTCCTTGTTCAGATCTGGGCATTAAAAAAAAATTCACGCAACCCTGTTGTCCCAAGGAAACAGCCGCAGTTGTGAATATCCTGACGGTCTCAATTCAGCTTAACGGAACTTAATGAAAATCAGCTAAGCAAACAACTTTCCGTTTCCCAGCCTTGATCCTGCCTAATTGAGCTTTAACTTGACATACATGGTCTGCATTATTCTCATAAAGCCGAAGAATCTGGAGGTTTACCAGCTTCCTGGTACCTCAAGACACTCTGCACTCTCCCTGAGCACACCATTGTACTCTCATAGAATACTAGAATACTGCAATTCTGATAGAATAAAATTGAGAAAACACATCGGATTCTGTGTGGATAACTTGAGGAAGAAACGCGCCATAGGCAAATTCAGAAAGGACCAAGTGCCGTAGAACAGTATGTAAATTCAATCAGGACCTCCCCGATTATAGCCCAGGGAACATACCCACTCAACTCAAATTTCCGCTTTCCCGTGGGTATCCTGGCAATCGGGGTGATTAAATTCGGCTACATAACTTCATTTGAAAACACTTAATTCAACTTGTTCTGTATTTCTTTGACCTAATATATAGCATTCTCAAATGCAACCACTTTCCGGAACGGGAAGTGGCTATACTGATTGTAGTTTTGTGCTCGTTTGGCCTCGCTATACAGAATAGCCTGCCAAATAACTCGAAAAAACAATTAGAATTCAAAAAACTTGTATGGCAATGGGTAGTTGCCGGCTGAGGAACTAGGCTTCAGAATATCCTAAGCGGTCTGTTTCCGGGGTCCTTACATCCCAAATGGACCAAATCACCCGCTAATCACACATGCCGAACAGCCGTGGCGCAGAACCGAAGCTGTCCAGTCCATGTTGCCATACAACGGGATAGCACCGGGCAAATTTTTGGCGGGTTCACATTTGGAAGGTGGGTTGGTATGTACCTGCTTGCTCAAGATCGAGCGGGTGCGGGCCGTGTTTATACTGTCCTTTGCCGCGCAATTCTGAGGTTTCTGACATTCAGAATGAGTGTCAATGTCCTGGTCGCCAATGGCTAGAGCTCTTTGATATGAATCATGTATCAAGCGGACCGTGACGTTGCCTTTCTCGATTATAGTGGTCCATGCCCACCCCGACTGGCTGTTGTTCGCTTCAGGAATTCGTTCTCTTCAAGTGTTTCTGTCAAGTTTTGTCGTCGCAAATCAATTACCACCCATCTTTCCAGCATCAGGCGTGTCACCTTTACACTCTACCATCATATGATTCGAAATCAATCTCAAGATCACGACTCTTGCAAGCTTGGCTTGGGTCCAGCTCTTTGCGCAGCGCTGTATTTTCTCGCAATTGCTTGGCTTTTGAAACCGCCGTATGTGGCCTCGACTCTGGTCTTACTCAGCAATCAGGATCCTACATACTCGTGCTTTTACTCGTATAATCTCAATCGTGCAAACGCAAATTGAAACCTGTTTCGGGTTGCAATCTCTCGCGCTCCTCGCTTGTGCCGGATCCCTCACCGGGGCAAAGGCAACTAAGTTACTCGGGGACTGGAGTAAGGGCAGCTCACACGGCAAGGATTTGAAACTTCGGCGGCGGTAGATGGTTTCTTTATTCAATCTTTTGGGTGTCATTGATCTACAATGTCCCACTCTCATGTAGGTTGTCTGCAACGTCATAAACCCATGTTTCCCGTCCAATTCCGACCTTCGGACTCACCAAACAATGGTCACACAATCAACACGGTCATAATGTGGAGAGCGGGACGAAGAAAGTGATTTCATGAATAGAATCGCCGGAGCTCGGTCATAGTCTGAAACTCGGTGTCTTCACGGTTGGATCACGGCGACAAAATCCCGGCTCCACCGTTCGTGGTATCATAGTTCCACCTCGGTCAGCAGGAACTGCATTGGTTCGACTGCTTGGCGTCTGGCACTGTGACAAGCCCTAATCCTTAAGTCAGTTCGATGAGCTGAACCAGTGGACGTCGAATAGCGGTAAGGTCCACAACAAGCCACCTGCTTTCTCAAGAACTAGAGAGACGACAGTGTACAGAATGCACCTAGAACATGTAAGTGATCAAGTACTTTATTAGCTCAACTTAAGTTATAAGGTGAAATGACCGGCAGGACATCTTAAGTTGTTACTTATAGGACTTAAGTAAGGGATAGAGAACTGAAGTAAGTGATAAAGAACTTAAGTAGGTGATAGAGAACTTGAGTCATGACAGCAAAAACAAAGCCCTCACCAAGATTTGAACACAAGACCTTCTGAGTGCTCGGCAGGGAAACAGAGAAGAAGGCTTTAACCACTTCACCAGAAAGACCATACACAAAAGCAACAATCAGACTGCCATTAGACTATTATTCATCTATTGTCTACCATGGAGAGTAAGTGCTGTATGTATAACTCACTTGTCATCTTTCATCATGTTTTATATACATATTAATTTATTGAAACAGATCAATATTTGAATCATCTATGGATAGTGGTTTGGCCACAGAGGCAAAATAAAGAAAGCTGAGAAGGTATAACACCAATAGAAGGCTAATATGATGCCAATAAAAGGCTAGTATGATCATATCTGGGTGCTGAAATTTTACATCCTTCATGGTGTAGTGGTTAACTCCTCCATACATATTATTGTGGTCAAACCTTGGAGGTCTTGTGTTTGAATCTCTTTTGTGGAATTGTTTTTGGTGTTTGAACAGAACTTAAGTGGTGCAGGACTTAAGTTCAGTGCGGAAGGCACTTAAGTAGGCCTGCCGGTCTTTTCACCCGGAACTTAAGTCATTCTCATCCTATTTCATAAGTGATGTGGTGTTTCAAACTCAACACATTTTCCGGTCCGGTCAGCTTTGATATTGCCGCTGCTCATACCGCGACGAATGCAAACCGAGGTTTATTTGGACTGCGGCTCCATCGTCACATAACTCCTAAGCCCATTGTTTTCCTCGCGGTCTGAATGACGCACTCGACCATGAGCCTATCACAGCAAGAACTCCAAAAAAAAATTGTGTATTTCAGAATCGAGTTCCACTTCATGCATGATTGACAACAATAATTCAAGTCTCATCTCCAACCGCTTTTTGTATGTTTCATCAATACCCAAAGGAGTTGAATTGAGGTCCCAGGGGTATGAAGCTGATGCTTCGAATCGTCCGGATTATCAACCAATCCAAGTTTTTCCCTCTGCCTCTTTAAAAGCTGGACCGTCGAGCCTTTCATCTATCCGTTGTTCATTTCATCCACTTAGGAATATGTTCACTTCCTTCGTCATCGCCGCTGTTCTCGTTGCTATTGCAAATGCTATACACACTATTCCGCTCCGTGTACGCCGACATTCTGCAGATTCTGCATCGACTGATACTGTGTTTGAAGAATGACTGCCCCTATGGCGTAGAGCCGATCGTCAGCAATTACCCAAACCTGGGTGCGCCCTACACAGGTGACTTCCTTCGGTCCTTCCTTACAGTGAAATTTCTCTTATCCTAGCCAGGCAACACTGCTTAAATATTTCAGCAGGGCAGAGCTCCGCCGTCGTTGTCCCCGATGGGTGCGTAATATTTCTGGTCGGAACTGAGACTGCAACATCCATATAATATATTGCCTCCTGTTAGATGGAACGGCAAGTGCAATTGGTCTGGTGCAGTGTGTTTGGTGGCTTAATCGAACAGGTCGCATTTGTACCAACTTGGGGGGCCGGGAGGGCCGATGCTTCGCACAGCATGACTCGTACTTTAGGATTTATACTTTGTATTATTATTACTGACCTGCACATAGCAATAAAAAATACTTGGTGCACTTCGTATTCAGCGCTTTGACCGCGAAATCCGACGGCAGAATCAGTGATGGCTTCATTTCGGCGATCACAGTCAAAAGTACGAACCTAATGCTTTTTAAAAGACGGGGAGGATCCCGTGCTCGCTGCGGATGTGATGCCCGGGGGGCTGGCGATATTCTACGGCGACGAGGACTCCGCCACGACGAGGACTCCGCCACGACGAGCCTGTCGACGATAGCGCCGAGCGCGACGCTCGCGTCGTGATCCCAATTCATCGCGACTGCCAGGATCATTTCGCGATGTCTGATTGCGGCGAGCTCGAAGAATTCGCGCTCAGGCTCGGGAGGAAAAGGGAATGCGAAATCCACGAGGAAGAAGGTCTGGGGATTGTCGTGGATGCTGGAAGAGACATCGAGAGCTTGATTGCCGTGAGATTGCCGGCCGGGGCTTGCCGTCGCCGCATACACGTTAAAAAGTTTTCGGGCTCCAAGCCTCCAACCGTTTGAAGTTTTGGGCAAATCAAACGGAAACGGTTGCCAAACAGTTTGAAAACCGTTTCAAACCGGTTTCAAACGGTTTTTTGACAGGGACAATGAACAAGAGGGTTGAACAGACCCGATTTTGCCTGCAAATTGTTCAAAACCGTTTGAACCATTTGTTTACCAACCATTCACCGTCTGACCCAACCAGCAAATCAAACGAAAATAAAAACGGTTGAACCCGGTTTCAAACGGAAACTATTGGATCCTTACAAGGTTTGCATTCGCAGGTTGGGAGCGGATAGTCGGTCTTTCGTCCTCCTCTCGCGAGTTCAAACCAATTCGAGTAGTAGAGAAGACGAATTGAAGTTTTCAAGCACGTTTAGTCGATTCCTAATTTCCTGCGAACTTCCACTCGTAATAAACCAGAATCATGCTATAATTGCACAAGAACACCTGTAAACTCACCGCCCGCGTTACGAAATATATATCTTCCCCAGCGCTGTAAGCGTACCGTTCGCGGCTATCATATCTTTACCCGTTCCGGAGTTGAATGCCCCGAAGAAGGCGTATTTGGCTACCGCGGGCTCGCTGTCGAGATAGCCTGGAACAAAATTAAACAATTGATCAGTTGAAACAAGACCACTCCGCTCACTCAACGCGAGGGGGAGAAATTCCTCGTAGTTGCTCGCCTGGGCGTCGGCATCCCAGGCGAGTCCAAACTCTGGTTGAAGATAAAGTACACGGGATCATTCAATGCAAATTGCTCGGAAGGAGGAAGCAGCCGTACCGGTGAGATATATCGGCTTCCCATACTTCTTCGCCCCCTCAATAAACTCCGTAAAGTCGTCGATCCACCCGCCGTACCAGTGCACTGCGATGTAATCATACGCGCAGCCCGAGCACGCCGCGAGGAAAGAGTCGAGCCACGCGAGGCCTGTGGGCGCGCCCCCGTTCGTCACGGCCGGCGTCGCGAGCTTGAAGCCCTTCGCCGAGAGCGGGTGGATGTATTGCTTGTATACTGGCGTCGCCTTCAGCAGTGGAAAACCCAATTCAACGAAAACCGACATACAGCTGGCGGCGGACTCAGGCGTCATGTTCGCCTGCGACCCGAGATCGGGCTCGTTGAAAGCAAGGATCGTTGTCGCACCCGCCGCCCGGGCATCGGCTTCGAGTGTGGTGATCCCCGCCGCGTTCCATTGCAACGCGTAGAAAGGGAAAGCATGGTTCTTCGGGGTATTACTGTGGCCCCAGTTCTTCAAGAAAGGTGAGATGGTTCGTACAAAGGACATGGAATTGGTAAATCTCACATAGAGAAAGCCGACCTTGCTCGACGCAAAGATAGCCGGATCGAAGTTATTGCTTGTTCACACCGCATTTCAGATTTCTGCGCGATCAAAGAGCCGATGGACAAGTTCTTACTCGGAAGGCCAAGCAAGACCTCGCTGTCCCGTTGCGGTCGGGGAGGCCGGGCTCCCAGAATTCCGATAGACCTGGATCCGGCTTGCCCCGCCGCAGGTTTGAGCGGAGTCTCCTGTGCAGGCCGACGCGCAATCTAGAATGGAACTCGGCCATTGAGCAAAGGGTAACTTCACTTGTGTAAGGTGAGCGAATTAACTCGCACCTGTGTCCGCGGCCGACTGCACGGTTCCCGCAACAGAATTATACGAGCTTCCGCACCAACATTCCTGACCTGGAACGAATCCCAGATTGAGTGAATATGTCTCAGGAATGCAGAGGGACACCCACCGAACTCTACCCCAGCCATGGTGTAGCCCTTTCCCGAGCAGAATGCTATACATGTTTGAGGCGTGTTCGTGGTAGAAACCTGGCTCGCCGCGACAAGAATTCGGTTCCCTACGTCCACTTTACAGCCGACGTAGGACCATCCTATCGGGAGAGTTTTCGTTACCGCACGACCCCGTTGGAGCACAACGGTCGCGGTTACCAGGGCTGCACGGAGAATATTCAGCCTGCGATTGAGCGCTATTGTACAGCAAGGGAATACGCACCTCCAGCCGTCGCCATAAGGTAGAGATTTACAATGCGCATGTTAGGTACGAGCGAGGGCGTTGCGGAGTGGCAGGCGCGGAATCAGTCATCCTTAAGCTTCGCTGCAATTCCCTCCTCACCATTCGGGTGGTTAGTGCCCATGGGGTTCCGCGAATCAAATCATCAGGTGAGGTCAGTCGCCAGGTCACTGAAGATCCGAGACGGTGGGGTCCATCGGGTATCACAGACTCAATTTGTTATGCGGAGGGTAAACACACTGCAAAGTCGAGGAGAATAGCCTTCTGACCAACTCACCGTATGACGTTGAATCACAAGGACCGCGCTGGACCACGGGGCAAAAATTGGAGGAATACTTACACGGGTTCTGGCACTTCCCAGACGCGGCACGGATTTGTCTTTGGCCCTGAAAAATCGGTGGTCCAAGTCCGTATATGGTGTAGGATGAGGGAGAGTGAGGGAGAGTCGTGGCAGGACTAAAGGAACATGTTTCCGGATGATATCATCGGTTCCAACGGGGGATGTCTGAGTTCCACACTTTCGAGGAATCTCTCCTTCATTTGTGGCCCAGTTTTTCCTGCACCCTCAATACGAGGTTGGAGTCGAGATCTTGAGAGATTAAGGAGTTGAAGAAGGGGCGGTTGCGGGTGGCGGTGTTATTGTTTGTCGTTTTTGCGTGGTTGATCGGACTTAGCCGGGTTTGTATGTTGCACCTTCGCCACTTTGCCATCTCAACTGTTAGCAGCTTATTCCGGTCACCTGCTCCTGAATGCCCAACATCTCGCTGATATCACAGAGGGAGATCTGCCCTGATCTGCCGCCCATTGTGGCTGGCCGCGTAATGTCACCCAGCGGACGCATCTTCGTCTTGGCGTTGTCCTGCTGAGAACTCGTATGGAAACCGGTGGTTGGTCGGAAGGATTTCACCATCCCCTTCTCGCTTCAAAGTCTGGTAAGTAGATTTTCTAGCACGCTGCCCACACGAATAAATTGCCCTCTTTGTCTTCCCCACTTCGGTTCGTCAAGGTGGGGAGGCAGTAACTAGCAAGGAGATCCTTTCCACCGTTCCATCCTGGCCTCTCCGACCAATATCATATGAAGCCTTCCCAATCCAATGTCTGACCATGGGACACCGGGAGCTCCCCATGGGTCCGTTAAGCTGTGATGGAAATACTCCAAATCGAGTACGATTAGCGAACCAATATTCATCATTCTCGACTCTCGAGCCCCGGAAGCCCTCGAACCGATTTGTCGACCCGGAATTATTCCCCCGTCATGCGACCCTTGTTACTCTCGTATAAAACGGTCGCGGAAGTGTCTCAGCCGGCAGTTGGCTCCCCGAGTCCTCATTTCCCTCAACGCTCTCCAACAGCATGATGTTCCACCTGCCCTTGTCCGCACTCGTCCACTCTCGCCTCCGTCGGCGTCACCAACGCGTGGTTTCGTGTCGCATGCACGGACCCGCTCGTTCAAGAGCGGTAGGTCTTTGCCTCCCGAATTTCAGCTTATTTCCAGGTGGCATGTATATCTGATTATCCCCGCAGGCTTGACCCCATCATATCGCCCGGCGGGACCCCGTCCCAGCACGTCCATACCATCCACGGCGCCTCCAGTCGAGTCTTCCGTCTTCGCTTCATCACGGCACCTCTTATTCTATTCCTGTATGACATAGACTTCAACCCGACGTACAGCTTCGAGAACCTCCGCGCGTCCAACTGCACCAGCTGCCTGGTTACACAGGTACCCTCAGCCGCTCACCGGCCACCACCATGTTATGTCATTATTGCTCACCCCGACCAACTCCCGACAGGACCTCTCGAACTACTGGTTCCCCAAGCTCTACTTCCAAGACCCCAAGACCAAGCTCTTCGAGCCCGTCGCCAATGGCGGCCTGCTCGTGTACTACCAGAACCGCGGCGACGGCGACAAGTCGAACGGCGGGCCCGGCATCAAGGTTGGGTTTTCCTCCATATCTAATTTATCTATCCCTCGCTCCATTTATAAATTGGCGGGCGGGATCACATAATTGAAATGCTTATGATCTTTAGGCATTCCCCCCGGGCCTGCGGATGATCACGGGCGACCCGAAGCGGCGCTCGAAGAAGTTCGCCGTGGGGCTCGGCACGCAGGAGGAGCTGCGCGAGCGAGCGGTGCAGTGGTCGTGTCTGCGGTATACCGCAGGCCTGCCTGGCTATGGTGTGTAGGACTCCTTGATTATCGAAAAAAGCATTTTTAAACTTGGACTCAGACGACAACGGCACCGGGTTCCCGACCACGAACTGCGAGTCCGGGCTCAACTCCCGTCTGCACAGTACGTTGCTCTGTTCACTGTATCAAACCGGGCCTGACTTCGCCACTGCGTAGTGCCCGCGTGCTGGGACGGAGTCAACCTGGACTCAGCAAACCACGTCTCCCACGTCAGTCATTCTCTCTTCTTCCTTTCTTTTCATCCAATTTGCATCGTCTTGATTGATACAACTGTAGATGGCGTACCTCTCTGGCCTAGACAACGGTAGCTGCCCCTCCGGGTTCATCTACATGATGAAGGTGCGTCTTACGTCTTCCTTCTTCCTTCTGCTTCCACTCCCTGCGGTTCAAACTGATTGCTGATATCGATCGGATGATAGTTGTTCTTCGAGATCACCTGGAACGTGAACGACTTTGCGGCGCGCTGGACCCCGGGGACGGACAAGTGGCCGTTTGTCTACTCCACTGGGTGAGTCCGCGTGTTTCCTCCAACTGCCACTTTGGTCAAATGGCTGACAAACAACTGTATTTCTCTCTCTCTCTTCCCTTCCAGCGACCCCACCGGCTTCTCGTGGCACGGCGACTTCCAAAATGGGTGCGTGCCAAGTCCTTCCTTTCTCGTGTGTTTGGATTAAACAAAACTAGGTGGGACATCACCGCCCTCCAGAACGCCATCGACAACTGCAACAACCCGAACGACGACACGGGCAGCGGTGTCGCTGAGGCGTGCCGCTTCCTCACCGTCAAGAGCGCCGCGCTCGCTAATACCTGCAAGATCGCCCCGATCGTCAAGGTATGCCATCCGTCCATTCGATTCGAATTCGATTCCCCGCAACTTGGTCTTTTTTTTCTTGCAGGAAGTCATCAACGGCACGCTCGCGAAGCTCCCGGGGTGCAACCCACTGCAGTTTGGTCCCCAGGACGCGACGATCTTCAACGACGCGAATTGCCCGGCGACGTGAGCGGGTGCGGGGGAGTTGGCGGTTTCTATTTTCTCTTGGCTCTAGTTTGCTGCCCCCGACGCAGCACCAGAATTCTATTCTATTCAAATTGCATGACATATCCGTGCATAAAAACGCCATGCCCGCGTATATTCCAGCCAAGATCGCAGACCGGCGGTTGGTTCTTCCCCCTAAGGCAAGGCACTGTGTCCCGGAAGTGTTCTTTACTGAAAAATACATTGTGCCATTGTCCAGTCGTTTGGTTTAATAAGGATTTTACCAGTCTAAGGACCTACAGTGCCTTCCGGCATTTCCGACCGTTGCGAGAAGAATGACGGAATATTTTTGGACTGGGTTCGACTCTCACGTTGTGCACATGTGTCTACCGTGGAGTTTTTCTGTCGGACCTCGTTCCCTCTCATGCTCAGACTGCCTGGCATACTCTGAGGCCCCCCATCTTCGTTCTAGGCATTGACTCTCTACTCCGATGGCCATCTCTCTGCCTGCTGCTTGGCTGCTATTTTCGTGTCTTGTGTGCTATGGCGCCTACTTATCTCGTCACCCTGGGAATTGCAGGACGATTGTTGCTGGGAACCCTTGCATGCCAAATAAGCCTTCTGGTACTGCTGCGAAGTATTGATTTCGGGCAGACCAACTCGGGGCACGTCGTGCCGTGAGGTCTCGGATTCTGGACATTAACAATCTTAACGAATATTTTTAAATATTTTTACAACATGTACGCCCAACTGTTTTTCTTTTTATTCGTCAGAGTCCCCGATTTCCCCGCTGCGAGCTGTAACTGCCTACCTGGTCTGCTAAATACCAGGTAGTAAGGCGATAACGACGTTTTGCGATGGGATCAAATGTCACCGGCTTGGCATCCCAGTGCCGGCCATCCCAGTGCCGGCCGAGTTCAAACCCGCGTTCAATTTTGCTTCTTCCGTTCGTTGCTGGTAGCAGCTCGTTGCAATGGAAGAGATTAAACGACGTCCACTTCATGCGCTTCAAGTCAATCTTGGCATTACCAATTGAATCCTGGTGAATCTCGAACCGCGCCCGTGTTCATTGTTGTGGTTGGGGATGGTTTCTAGCGATCATGGGGAAATTACATCGGCCGTCAATCTAATATTCTTCTACGGAAGCGCAGAACGGTCATCGAAAACAGTGGGCCCATACGCATGATGCGCGACCCAACCAAAAAGAACCCGTGGTTCTCGTAAAGCTTCCGTGCGCCAGGTTGGAACTCTGTGGTTTCCAGGTCGAGCGTCTCGAGTGGAGGCATGTGGCGGCGCGCGTGATCCACCGCCGCAGTAATGAGAAGGGAGCCAATCTTGCGGCGGCGGTGGTTCATTGACACAATCATGCGGCGAAGCTCGCCGGAGGAGGGATTTACAGCGGCTCCGCTGCGGTAATCTACGTATTAAGTAAAATAAGCCCACATAGACGCATGATGGAAAATAAACTAACCAAGTCCCAAGTACCCAACCACTTCCGACGTTTTGTTTTCATGAGACTCGATGGCAGCGACCCAAAATCCGGCCGGACCTTGGGGCGGGGGTGATCGTACACCATCCACGGAGAGTGGCACATCGTACGAGTGACAAATATCCTCCATGTCCGTTGCTCGCGCATTGGCACAAAATTTCACGAACATTTTTGTAATGGATCGTCTCATGTAAATGAATAGCGCGGCGGCTCCGAGACTCAATGCGCCTCCGCTTATTCGAAGGACGATATTCCTGCTGCAGAGACACCATAACCCCAGCGCGCACCCAAAATATGCGAGGCACGAAATGCGGCTGGAAAGGTTCCTCGTCTGTGCGATGTTGTGGGGTGATTCCGCTTGAGAAGAAGGTTATCAGATGAGGAAAAACCGCGAATAGTGGATCCCTGTGGGTCTCACGTCCATAAACGAGACCTTCGATGAGTAACGCGTGAACCTGGTCGGCGTCCTTCGGGTGGAATTGCCGAATGATAATGTCCCCACCGGAGCGAGGGAGGACCACTGGGGACGGTCGGCTCATAGGCTGTGCCATGTAGGAGTAGCGGATGAAGAGGGTCGAGTCACGCAAATTTATCGCCGGCTATCGCTGATTTGCCGGTGCACAGATTGCGCACAGGAATTTCGGGTCGGGGGTCGGGCCTTGTTGGAAATACAAGCTTGACCCACACGTACCCCCGACCACCCGAATATCGCCATTTCACCGTTGTTGCTGCCGGATAATTCTATTTGGCACCCCCGGGTGCGACTATTTGGCACGCGTTATATAAACTAATTTAAATCAATGATCCCATCAATTTCTGTTGCGGGGCCGGATATTGAGTCACTGGCGGTCATTGTCTGGCTCTTTGGATGGTGGACCTTATTGCTGGTGGCAAAAACACGTGGAAAAAGGTTACCAGGCTTTGAAACTGTAGCTATATTGTTCTGTATAGCTCACTCCAATACCGACAAATTGTTCTGCAACAGTGCAAAAATGGCACACCACAAAGAAAAAAAAATTGCTGCATGGTTAGGTGGGGCCCAAATTGGCCATGCTTTTGTGTATATCTACTTTATGGTTGGCGAAGTGTGAAAAGGGTAAATCTAGCGCCTGGCAAGGTCTACACCGCCGTTTGGTTCAAACATTTCAAAAATGTCCACCGCTCAATGTTTTTCAAACAAAAAATCATCAATTCCTGAAGCATTTTTTGACTCTTGATGTTTGGACAATAGATGCTTTGCGGCAGCCACCGGAAGCCACCCGGTGGCTAATCGGGCATGCGGTAACAGGTGGTGGTGGCTGTTGTGGTGGCTGGATGTATGATGTCGCATCCTTTGGTTTCACATCAATTAATATCCCCTGCACTATGCCTGTTTCAACATGTGCAAGAACGGCAAAATAAGATGATACAGTTTGAAACTAGAACATCCTCCTCTCATCCCTTCAAAATGAGTTTGAGGAGTGCTGTAAAACACATTCTGAACTCTGGGGTGGCTCTCTCCATGGGGAACAGGTGCAAGAAGGTACACACGGCAGCAGCATGGCAGCCACCGGATCAGCCACAGCCACTGGTTACCGCATGCCTGATCAGCCACTGGGTGGCTTCTGGTGGCTGCCGCAAAGCCTCTAATGTTGAACTAACATTGTTAGGTGTCAGCAACAGCCTCTGGGTCGGCTAAACAGCGAGTAACCCGACGAGAACCCCAACCAGGATGAACCCGATAGACGCTAGTAGCTCGTGTGTTCCCCGAGCAGTAGGACCAGTCGTACGGCGTCCTCCCTAGGAGGCCGTATGTTGTAGGTCGGGATGCGAGGCGGAACCCGGAACAAGTCGAAGAGGGTGTGATATCCACTCAGGTATACAACCCGGGGCGTGGATATAACCCGTAGTACGGTGCGAAGGAAGCGGGGCAGGGGTGGAGACAATGCCTATGTCAAGCCAAGGTAGAAGCCTGAGATTAGACGAGGTAGAATCTACTGTACATGGAGATTCTACGTGCTTATATAGGCTTCTAATAAATTAAAGCGATCACGGTCAATCGCGATCAGTTCCTGTACCGTAGCATTAAGGAGCATTAATGCTGATGCTCCTAGACTCCTTTGTGTTGGTTTCCGTGGCGTCGGAGGACTTAGGGGACCCGACATTCGGGTTCCCTAATCCTGAGTGTCATCGTATCCAGTGGTCCAAACCCCAATCGGTTTGCAACCACTCCCGTACTTTGTGTACACTTCTGTGTCAGTTATTGGTGTGTCCAGGGACTAGGATCTGTCTGTACGGGTTCCTAGTCCCTAACATCTTCTGTATCCCGTGGCGCAGACTCCCCGAGTCTGTGGCTTTAGAATCCGAGGCCGGGTTTCAACCGTGAGAAGGTCACGTGGCGGCGTCATGAGAGTCCCGTGCCGCTAAGACGCGTCGTGTGAAAAAGTAGAACCCGGGTGATTCATGACATTAGGACCTTTTCAGCGAGATGTTTTCTGTAAATGTTTGTGAGATGTTGCTGTGACCATTCTCAAATGTTTCTTGACTGTTACAAAAATGTTTTGCACTCAAGGTTTGTGTAACAAATGCTTGAAATGGGGGTGTATTCACTCACATTGACATCTTCCAAAAATGGAATATAGTTGAAAAAGAAATATTCACTGTATGGTTAGGTGGGGTCTAAATTGGCTTGAAATTGGTAGATGCATTACTTCACACTCATCTATAATAGATACCTGAAGAACAGTGTCTGGCAGCAGAGATCCATGCCATATATTGGCATAACAATTGATGTCTTCCAAGAATGGAATATAGCTGAAAAAGAAATATTCGATGTAAAGAAATATTTGTTGTATTGTTAGGTGGGGTCTAAATTGGCTTGGAGATGGTCAAGCAATGTATGACCCTCGTCTATATTTAAATAGCTACAATACAGTGTCTGGTGGCAGCTATTCCTTGGTATGTATAATGTACTTCTTCCGTGTTCGTTCGGGGCTATGGGCTGATCTGATATCAAATGCCAATCACTTACGACACTGGTGGAGGGGGTGCCAAATAGAATTATCTGTTGCTGCGCCATAGTTTATTTTAACTTCTGACCCACATATTTCATATTCCACATACATGTGATATCTTCATTGTCTATAAAGTTAGGATACTTTTTGTAGATACCCCACTGGTTTGTAAACCCTTGGATTCTCTTTGCATCCTCCTTGCTTGGAAGTCCTCCCCTGAGCCAAATTCTACAAGCCTAAGGCTAAGTGCTAAGTACAAACACTGCAAGGATGCGAAACCGAACCTAAGTGTTGCTTTCAAACATGTATGCCACTGGTTGGGAGATTCAAATTTTTCAGCACAATTTACAGTGAAAATGTTGATTGCTTTTATGACATTTTTCACTGAAAAAAATGGTGAAATTTCAAACCTTTTTCACCCCTTTTCAACTTTCTTTCAAGTTTTTTCACCTCAAACCGGAAAAGTGGTGAAAAAGCTTTGAAAATTGCACCATTTTTTCACTGAAAAATGTCTGAAAAACAAATGACATTTTTCACCGTAAATTGTGCTGAAAAATTTGAATCTCCCAACCAGTGTGCAGTGGAAACTGTTGAGATTCGGGATTCGGCCTCAGCCTGGGTTCAGAAAAGTGCCTATTCCACCCAATCAACACCTAAATGGTTCGCTGCGTGATGAGTTAGTTGGAGCTCAATGAGGGAGAAGTGCGGCATGCATATAGTGAACCTTGGATTCACGTAGGGAGTGTTCATGCTGCACTGCCAGAGCAAAATCTCCTTGAACCCTGGAAGCCGGCAGGTGAATGAGACAGCAGAAATAGGGACCGGCAGGCACAGCGCCGCTGAGAGTAGGCAGACAAAAACCGTAGAGGCGAGGTGAACGACTTTTGAAGACAATGCCAGGACCAAGATTTATTGGGCAGTCCCAAATCTGTGAATGATATGATAGATAGATAGATCATGTAAGGCTCTGACCTTTTGTTTTCCTTGTAGAAATTTGGGCAAAATAAAAGGAAAAGGTTTCAAAACATTTTAAAACCGTTTAAAACCATTTATAAAAGGTTGTTTCTGCAAACATATCAGTAGACTCGTAACCAGCTCTATATTGAGTAACTAAGTTGTATGCAATTTATTTTGAGTGAATTGGAGCAAAATTGAGAGAAAAAATGCACGGGGACTTACTCTATGTTTGAGCAACCCTTTCTCCTTTTTTTCTATCTCTACTGGTTGGGAGATTCAAGATTTTCAGCACAATTTATGGTGAAAAATGTTGTTTGTTTTTCAGACATTTTTCACTGAAAAAGGTGGTGAAAAACATTTTCACCATTTTGTGAGTTTGAGGTGAAAAATTCAAAAGGAAGCTCAAAAGAGGTGAAAACGATTTGAATTTTTCACCAGTTTTTTCAGTGAAAAATGTGTGAAAAACAAACAACATTTTTCACCATAAATTGTGCTGAAAATCTTGAATCTCCCAACCAGTGCTCCCCTCAGTTTTTGTCGGATTCACACAAACTAAATTGCATACTACTCTTACATCTTGTTGCTCAATGTAGAGGTGGTCATGAGCCTAACATATAAGTATCGGAGCAGTAGCTCACCCGAATTTAACATCTCAAAAGTTGAATCTATGTGAGGTCATCAGGTTCTTCTTGGTCCATGCAAATGTTGCTGGCTCCTTGCTCGAAAGCGCATCAGTCAATTTGGGTGATCGAAATATTTACCATATTTGGAACACGTCCCGCCCATCCAAGCACTGGTTGGGAGATTCAAAATTTTCAGCACAATTTACGGTGAAAAATGTGTTTGTTTTTTCAGACATTTTTCACTGAAAAATTGGTGAAATTTTTAAAGCTTTTTCACCACTTTTCCGGTTTGAGGTGAAAAACTTGAAAGAAAGTTGAAAAGGGGTGAAAAAGGTTTGAAAATTTCACCATTTTTTTCAGTGAAAAATGTCTGAAAAACAATCAACATTTTTCACTATAAATTGTGCTGAAAATTTTGAATCTCCCAACCAGTGAAGCGCACTAAGTATGTGTGGTGAAAACAATTTTTGGGATGAAGAACAACCAAAGTACTGAGAGAACCTTTCTGCCACCCACTTTGTTCAGATATAATCACCAGGAATCCCCAATCAGTATTACAATTTTTTTCAAACCTTGTAACCTTGTAAAAACATTTTACAAACTGTTTACACCCCGGCACAAATAAAAAGGAAAAGGAAACAGTTTAAACCTTGTATACAAGGTTATAAAAGGAAAAGGTTGGAGCCTTAAGATCATGTCTTCAGCCATGATAACTTGAGATTGAACGCAACCATCAAAGAGATTCACTGTCAAAACCAGATCCGAAAAAAAAAAATGTGTCAGCCATTATCGGAGCACAAGCACGAATTTCATCATTCCAAATGTATTATGGTAAACTAGAGATCTTAAAATGTATGCACAAATATTTTCAAGATTTTCCATGCAGCCGTTATATTCCACAGGATAATCACTTTATTGGCCTGTTTTGGGTTTTGACCCGGATCCGAAAATCTCGTCCAGAAACATTGTTTCACTCCATATCTCCGCATTTTCTTAGCTCAACACATTATACATGTTCTCTGACACCTACCCCACACAACACCTCAGGGCTTTCAGATGGGAAAACCCCTTGAGGGATCATTGAACATCCTGCATTTGAAACACTGCACCAAAGAGGATGTGCCGTCATTTCTGTCTCCCATACAGGATGGGGATGATCAAAAACATCATAGCACTATCCAATCATACAGTGGTTGCTTTGGGAAAGATCGGAGATGTGCAATGAGCCCTTGCATCCTCAGGATACAACACTTTTGGCCGGCATGGTTTAGATTTAGCTGTTTTGCAGTACTGTATGATTTTCTGCTGGGGCCCAGTTGAATTATTGTAGTGTTTTTGTGGACTACATTACTCATAGGTCCTCCGAGTGTCCGCCAAAAAAAATTGGGCTTCAAAACACCCTGTCTCTAGCTCAAAACATATTTTTTTTTGGATCCGGGCATTTTTTGGATCCGGGTTTTGGCACTGTATCCGGCAACGGCGGCACTGGCTGTCACGAATACAGCCGGCATGGCAGGGAAGCTGAATGTGAAACACAGTTTGCATGATGATACATATAAGAAGAATGAGAGCGGGTTGTGACAGTTGATTGAGGGTTAGGGTTTGAAGTTGACACTAACAGCGACAATGGGATCTTCTCACGATGATGATCACAAAGATTAGACATGGAGATCGCAGCAGGTATCACTGGTTGGGAGATTCAAATTTTTCAGCACAATTTATGGTGAAAAATGTTGATTGTTTTTCAGACATTTTTCACTGAAAAACATGGTGAAATTTTAAAACTTTTTTCACCCCTTTTCAACTTTCTTTCAAGTTTTTCACCTCAAACCGGAAAAGTGGTGAAAAAGCTTTGAAAATTTCACCATTTTTTCACTGAAAAATGTCTGAAAAACAAACAACATTTTTCACCGTAAATTGTGCTGAAAATTTGAATCTCCCAACCAGTGTATCCCGATCCCGTCTCGAGGTTGATTAAGTATGAACCTTAATGATTTAACACAAGGGATCAAAAGGAGTCACCCCAGCGCAAACAAAGTGCACTGGAATGAAGAAACCGCGAGGCAATGTCATATTATTGGGTCATCCCGTCAACCGATCGTCAAAAATAAAAGGGCCAAAAAAGCGCGACAACGGTTACTTCCGCCCAGAAGTGAACGGCAAAGAGAAATTGCGCCTCACATTAGAGTAGAGTATAAGTTGCCATAAAACCTGGGGTGGTATCATTATCCGTGATGAACATTGTTGAAGGAGGGATTGCCAGCAAGTCTCCACCGCAACCATCTGTCGTTCCCAGAACTCAATTGCCTGTTTCGCCGGTGAGGGAAAGCTCTGGAAAATAGATCAACGCCATACTTGGAATTGCAAAGAGAGGTTGACAGGCCCACAGCCAATTTACAATCCACTTAACAGAACCTGGGCTAAGGAAATCCTTGTGGCATGCCAGGTGATACTCTGGATCGGAGTGTAGGGGCCCTGCACATAGCTGCGCGACGTCAAAGCTTTCTAGCTCTTGCAACATATGGGAGTGCTTGCACCAAGCAATCATCAAGAGCCACTTCCTGCAGGAGAATTCAGTGGAGAAGAACATTTACTGAGGACATATATACCTGTTCAGCTGGAAGAACTGATTATTGAGGAGAATTTGTCGGATATGGGAGATACAGAGCAGCGCTGCGAACTCGTAGATATCCTGTGGGGCTGCATATAAAGTGCGAGCTCAACAAGAATCCTGGATAAAGTTGAGTAGGAATTTGCTGAGCGTCCTGGCATTTGAGTGATATCTGTGCAGTGCCATGAGAGGACAGAGAGCATCCTATGTCAACCGCAAGAGGTCAAGTGCAGCATCCCATGGGTCATTGTCTGGCCAAACAGACCATATATGCAGAATAGAAAGTGTTTGAGGGTTCTGGGTCAGTATTTGTATAATACACTTGTCGTAAGAATTGTCGGATAAGAGGCCTTGTGGTTGCACGGGATTTTTGAGTTCCCGAATGAAGCGAAGATCATCCCAAATTTGAAGCATGTCTGAGGATGGAGGACAAAAAATCTGTTGAAATGAACTTTGTTTTGGCACCCAAAATGAGCTGCTGTATTCACCTGGAGCCAATCAACAATCTCAGAAATGCTTTCCAGGTCTAGCGAAAAAGAAGCCTGCAGAATGTTGGGATTTTGAAGGACAGGTACTAGGTCAGCGATAGGTTCAATTCTAATGATGTAGTGCACAAGGTGCTTGGTAATTTCGCTTCCAAATCCCAAATTAGGCCACAATCAGAACCCCGACTGAGGAGGGTACTTGAAAACGGGAGAGTTAGGTGACGAACTCGATAAAAACACAATCATACTGCGCACGAGTTGGGAGTCCAGATGTAGTGCAGTGACGCACAGTTCTGAGGAATGTATCAGATCGAGAAGGAAGTCGCGCAGGGATGCGTGCAAGAAGGTTATTCCGTACGGGAAGCTGAAGGTATGAACAAGGGAAACAAAAAACCAAGGAATGAAGGCCCCGCAGGACGAGCCATAAAGTTCCAGTCCGTAATTGCAGCGCTACATCAATCTCCTCGGGATCTAAGTTCTCACTTGTTCGTACCGTGGCGTGTAGAACTCGTCGGAGAATAGTTTTTTGGGGGACTGTTGAAAGAATTTCAGTGTACAAATTGTTGAGGAGGGCAGTGCTTTGAGGATCGAGGCAGAGAACGTCGTCGAGTCACCCCCGCCAGGTGGGAATATTCATCATCAATGTACCGCAAGACAGTTGCGGCATACAGTAGAGTGGGTCATAATGCATAAGGTCTGTTGAAACGCTGACTATGGGGCTGGCAGTGAAATAACCACAACACAAACCTTGTAAATGAATACGTGGCTCGATAATGCAACTACAACAACTCAAACACTATAGTCCTCGTGCAAGTTCGGGGTTCCAATCCAGTATAGATTGTGGCAATTTGAACTTTAGTTCTCTTTGAGAAGCAAGACTTTACAGGTCTACAAGTCGTATAGATAAAACTTGCTTGAATCCGTTCTAGGTGCAATCGCGATAGACAGACGAGATTTTATGTTCAACGGTTTTGTATGATGTGGGTCTAGGTTTGGAGATAATACTCCGATGTGTAAAGCAAGTGATTCTTATGAATTCCGATTCCGAATAGTATCCGCGATTGCTAATCCTTGCGAGATTACAACCAATTTGTCAAGTCTGATCCGTTTCCTTATATTCCACGTGTCCGTTCCGTTTATCCAATATGTTCACGCGTCGTTTATAAGGATCCAAATCCAACACAGATAATATTCAAACAGGGAAAACAAACGAAACTTGGTATAGCTTCTGGGTGTCTCCGAATGAATGACTACTCTACCGGTTAAGCGTGAAGTCTAGTAACTTCGCGTCCAACAGGTGGGGTGAGATTCACTCGTGTTCCTCCCATAACCATCCACTTAAATACGTTACAGGATTCTAAATATAACGAGAATGATACAAACGAGCAATAGGGTTCAGGGTATATGACTAGTGGTATGGCAGCTAGCCGATGAACTCCTGTCAGATATCAAGCGATTAGTAAAATTGAGAGAGATTTATAAGGAACATCAACGAGCCGAGCTTACAGCACTTTGCGGAACATAAGGCACAGCCTGTTTTTTTCTATTTTCGACAGTTTTGACTAGAACAGCCGCCACGGGCTGAGTTTTGATCGGATTTCCTTGGGAGTAGGCGCATTCGAATCGCATTAAAATCCGCAGCGGATGAAATACCGGCTTTTTTTATGTAACTACGTAATATAATTTCTTCAGAAATGTCATGGTTTTGACTAGGACAGCTGTAGCACAATGAATAATGGTCAGATTGACCTAGTTTTTGGATATGTCGTGTATCTAAACCATCTCTAGGGGACCATGAAGTCTAAGGATATGGGTATACCCCAATTTCAATCCAGAGCTCTGCTTCTCACAGGATATGAATATTGCCCTCACTAAACTGAGTGCAAATCACGTTGGGTAGGGATATTGCTTATTGTGGTGAGCCATCCTCTATTAACATCCCAGATACATAACATATTCAAGAATTAGCTCGATCAGACCATTATTCATTGGGCTACAGCTGTCCTAGTCAAAACCATGATATTTCTGAAGAAATTCTATTACGTAGTTACATCAAAAAAGCCGGTATTTCATCCTCTGCGGATTTTTAATGCGATTTGAACGCGCCTATTCCCAAGGAAATCCGATAAAAACTCAGCCCGTGGCGGCTGTTCTAGTCAAAACTGTCGAAAATAGAAAAAAACAGGCCGCGCCTTATGTTCCGCAAAGTGCTTGTAACGATGAGTCATGATCTACATCGCTTAGAACGATCGTGATGGGTATTGTTGATATGTCAACTTTTAGCCGACCTCCTTGTCAGCACTCCGCTACCCCGTCAGCACTCCGCTACCCTCCTTGGTAACCGCACGCTCAAATGGTTCCGCCTTGAACCGCTTAAGTGATTTGTCTGAAATTCGTGATAGCCGCCGCTTCCTAGCACCCGAGTACAGTTTCTTAGTCAATTGGTAGATCGACCAAGTCCAGTCCTCTCTTGGCAGTCCTGGAGACGTCAGATGATGTCCCACAACGATCCCCCTAGTTCAGAAGGATATTCCCTCGTAATACGCCCTTAGTCAAGGATGTGCAGTAGCCCCAATCTGTTCCCAGGATGGTAAGGCACTTTCCGCGATTGCTCCATTAGCGACTTCCCACGTCAATCCTTTACCAGGATTGTTGTCCAGCGCCTTTCTAATGGTTCGAGACACATTATATCCCTTTTGGCTAACTGCTCAGGCCAGCATTAGCCCTCGTGAGATGACGTCGTAATGTAATAAAGTACATTATAGCATGTTGCAACTCGAGCAGATTTGAATAAATGCCCGGGTGCCCCAATACCAGGTCTGTCACCGTTCCCCTGCCAAATCTCGGTGAGGCCAATGCATTATGAGCATTAGGCATTAGTAGCACCACTCTATGGTGGTGAGAGGCCATTTAGTGGATCTCCGAGGCCGATGCATTATGAGAAATTTTGGCAGGTATGCATTATGAGGTTATGCATTATGACCTGCACTACTGTAGATGAAAGTTCCAGAGGACTTTTTGACCAAATGATTGATTGAATCTTGACCGGGGCAATCAGTCTCCAGTGGAATACCCCTAGAAGTATGCAAATGATGAATTCTCAAGAATTCATCGCACAAGTATCGGCAAACATCCGCGTATGTGGATTTATCGGGATGTCGAGGGTGACGGAAAAAATCAAAAAAATTCGCCAGCTTTGAAGACTTCGCGAAGGTGTGGTTCCGGGTGGCTGGCTATCAGCACCCGAGCAGGGAGACCTCCATTCCGAAGTCCATCAATGAGGAGCTTTAGGAGCATCACTTGCACACTGCGGTCCTCGCATTTGTCCAGACCATCAATCACGATGATGGGCCATACAGCGAGCGATGGTACCTGTTTGAGTGGCGCAGCAAGTAGCTTCCGAAGTTGGTGCAACATTGTCTGTCCGATCACAAACCTGTCGTTTTCTACCGCCTCTTGGATTATGCCACGAAGTTCCTGGAAGGAAGCAGCGAGCTGGTAGGCCAGTGTCGGGAAACAAGCCTTTCCACGTCCCCCACCCCGTATCCTGGCGCTTTGAAAAAGAAGGATGCGCCCAAGATCCGCTCTTTTTCGCAGTTCGCAGCGAAGGTCTGCGCAACAGCAGATTTGCCCATCCCGGCGGATCCGTACAGCCACAGAAGACTGCCTTCTCGGCGGTCATCCTGGGACCATGCCCGCAAGTCGCTTTGCACCGTTTCACGTGTTCCTTGATGACAAGACGGATCCAGTGAGCGCTCAGCTGAATGATGCATCGCATCAGTGAGCACAGAGTGATACAAAATGTCAAGACCTGGCAATATTCAGCAAACATTTCGAACGATCAAGAGTCGCAAACCATTCTCGCCCATTGGGTTCGAACGACAGTCGGCATGGTGGGATATCGCCGGTTTCACTGTGCAGAAAAGTTGAACTGTAACATCCAGACGGTAAATAAAGAGCTCACCGTAAACCTTTTTCCTCTTCCCAGTCGACCGAAAACTCCTGGCTTCTTTGAACTACACCGCCGTTTGGTTCAAACATTTCAAAAATGTTTACACTCAACCTTTTTCAAACAAAAAAGTTTCAATTCCTGAAGCATTTTTGACTCTTGATGTTTAGATAATGTTGAACTAACATTGTTAGGACCTTTTCAGCAAGATGTTTTCTGCAAATGTTTGTGAGATGTTGCTGTGACCATTCTCAAATGTTTCTTGACTGTTAAAAAAATGTTTTGCACTCAAGGTTTGTGAAACAAATGCTTGAAATGGGGGTGTACAACGAGATTGTCATTGACTCATTATCAATTGACGGCTTGTATATCTGCGACTCACGAGTCCGAGGGGAAGGTCCCGAAACATAACCAAAGACATTCATGTCTCCGGCCACGCTGTAAAATGTCCCTCCTTGAATGCTAACTGGATGATTGGTGGCCTTGAATGTGAAGGGCATGGTGCAGATCAAGGCTGTGATCTAGTCTCTCGTAGACAGACACTCTATACGGACCAAGCTCGTACCTCGCTGTATAGAGTCTGTTGCTTACCGCGGGGGTCGGATCGTAGTGCAGCCTTATTAGGTACAAGCGCTCGCCGGCGCTTTGCGCTGACTACCGCTTGCTTCTGTCAGCTGACCACATAATGACCGCATAAAGCTTGATCCTGGTGATCCGAACGTACACATGGAGATACGGCTTCGGACGGACAGAGGAACTTAATTTTATAAAGAGAGTGAATCTGACATGCGCGCGGGTTCGATTCCTGTCTCCACGACGTTTTTGTTTCCTGTAAACTGCGCGTTTGCGTAGCAAGAACCATCCAACCCACTTTCTTATACTGCTTTTACCTACCTTGATTTTTCCCTCAAATAAACTTTCAAGATTTCATCGGTTTGTGCTCCGTCGAAATGTTGCCTTGGTAGTCACATGATTGAACCGGGTGTTCAGCAGAACAGGTTCTACACCTTTTAAAAAAATTCTAAGGAGATAGAAGGTTAGATAGATGGTGATAAATGCTATCTACTGCAAAATTTCCTTGAATTTGAATGCCTTGGTGTCGAGGGAAGGGAATCGGAGAAAGCTGACATAAGATTACATAATAAGGCCTGCACTACGATCCAACCCCCGCGGTAAACACAAGACTAGCTGTGATCGCCAATCATTGATTGCGCTTGGGAAGTTTGTGATGATGGCCGAATTTCCGCCGATCCATGTCTTGTGTGCGTTCAGTCCTCAGAAGTCCTTCCTCAACCGACAGGGAAACGAAGTTTAACAGCGTAGGCTGGGGAAATTAAATGCTCAACTCACTGAGTTGCAAAAAATCACACTCATTCTCAGTGCAACTCGTCTCCGTTAGCCACCTGGTACACTCCCAAGGGCAACTACACCCCCGTTTGTGATGGATGCTAGTGAGATGTTACAGGGTGACATTCTCTCAACATCCAACCAACATTTCACAGAGGTTGCGACAACATTATGTGAACGTTTGACTTCAAAAACCTCTCCCGGAGGTCGGCCAGTTGTTCGTAGCAACCTTGTGATGAGGCTTGTCAAACACAACATTTAAAAATGGTCATGGGATATGATTAATTTTATTTTCAAAATGTAAATAATCATTAAGTAAGGTTGACAGAACCTTGGTCGCGAATGGCGGTGTACGGTGCCTATGGGGCTCCCATCCAGAACTCGGACCTCCTAGTCGCATTTTCCTCAGCGCACTACCACAGTGGTGCGCATTGCTGGCAAGCACCGAATGCTAGTGCCTCCGTCTGTCGATTTTCAACCAAGAACTCATCCGACTGTAAACAACGGTAATCATATTGATGTCACTGTTGCCCTGGTTGTAGAACCGACGACATCGATCTCTCTGAGGGTGCATTGGCGGCTCTTGCGCTTCTCGGTACCGGAAGGGACCTGATTTGGCCGCTTTTTCCTAGTGCGTTTGTTTCATGGACGACCAGTTGGAAATTTGGAATTGCCAAACCTAGAATATTTATAATGTTGACTCGGAAATCAAACATGTTTGCAGCTTCGGAGAAGAGTGGGACGCACCATTGCTGCATTTTTTTTCGTGGAGGGACACGGATCTCGTGCGGGTGGGGTTGGTACCGGTGGGCCCGTGCGAGGGATTCAGCGATAAGTGGTGGGCTGGCTTTTTGACGGTAATCTGATTCGATCCCCTCATTTGAATAGACTTGGCGGGTGGGTTTTAACCAGCATCCTACCTTGGACGATTCTCAACATTGAACATACCATGATTCGCGCCTTGGCGCTGCAGCTCCTTACATCGCCTTTGCTTGGATTCGGCATGAAGCGAATTCGTGCGATATCATGTATTGCAGCGAATGATTGATTATTTGAGTCCAACAAGCGGTTTACAATAAGATCAAAGCAAGGAGAAGTGCCCGTGAGGGCAAAAAACGAGTGAGAATTAACTATTTGAGTGTCCAAAATCGAATGCAAGAGCGAATGTGGAGCGATAGAGGTGTTTTGAAAGCTCTGGACAACTGTTACACTACAGCTCGTCAGAAGGGAGAGCATCGTAAGTCGTGCAGAGGTCATCCCATTGAGCTTCATGCATATCAGTTTACGTAGATGAAGGCCGGAGGATGGAGACGCACTGGTTTGCGTCGAATTCGCGATCGTAGGAGCGTCCTCTACGAAAATCAAGGCCAAACCCAGTTCAAGATGGAAGTCGATGTGGCTGGGACCAGGGGTTAGTGGGGCTGAAAGGTTATTGATATTTAACTTACCAGTGCAGAATCCAGCTGGGAAGACGGTAATTATTAGCGGGATGGGGATGAAATGAAAATGCCGCTGTACTCACGGGCCGGCGTTGTCTGTCACGAAACTGAAAAAGAGATTATTTCAACTACTTTGAAAAGTCGAGGATCAGTAGCACACACCGGATGGTCGTGTTGTCGCTGTAAATTCATCAGATGCAGCAATGCTAGCGGAATAGGGAACGCACGTCGTGTCCGGGCCTGTGTTGACAACGTCCCGAATAATCTGAGAGAAAATAAATCGGAGACGCGTGAATGGGCAGGCGGCGAAATAACGTTGACATACCGGGTTGTCGAAGTTGAAAGTGTCATTACCTGCACTTTTGATCACGAAGAAATTGTGCTGTATTGGGGGTCAGCACTAGGGCATAATATAGAGCACAGGGAGGGAGACGCACGCCGTGCAAATGGAACGGATGCGGAGCACCAGCCGTACCGCCAGGAATCGAGAGCTCCACTACGCTGTTGGCCGGCAAGGTGAATACACTTCCTGAAGGGAGGAGATCAGTGGCGGATTGGGCACCACTCAAGACCTGAGGGAAAGATATTAAATGCGGAATGGAAAAAAGGAAGAAAAAAAAAAGAAATACCTGGAGCAGCACGGGGACCGTGGGGCTCGTGTACGACTACGAATAAGCTCATGAGAAGTTTTCCTGAACCAGGAGGAAGCCATCGTACAACACCGTTGATCTCAAAAGTAAACGACGTGAAGTCGAGGCTGATAACAATGTTTATGGCAACGTCGGCGCCCCCCGCCCACAGCCGTCCCTGGCACGGCCGTCGCAACGAGCGGGTGGAGATCGGTCTCGACGAGCGCGGCAGTCGCGGTGGTCGCGTTGGTGGTTGGATCCGTGTCATTTGCGCCGACGTACCGCAGGATTGCCGAGTTGATTCCGTTGTCGAAGCCAGCCGTGCCGCCGTTCGCAACCGTGCGAATCCAGTAGTTGTCTACCGCCTGATCGGCAGTCAGGACGAAGGAATACCGCTGGCCGGCATCTGACCATTTCATTAAATAATGATTTTGGGAAGAGCAGGCAAATCAGGCTCACAAATTTGGATCGAATCGACGGTGAGCGGCTCTGGGTTGAAGGTGAGCAAGGAAATAACGTTGAATGCGCAGAGAATTACCTGTGTTGACCCCGTCCGCCTCGATAATCGTCATAGTGTGCCCATCGATTGTAAAGATGAAGTTCGGGTCGCATGACATGGAGACAAGTCTCATCCTAGCCGGCACTTGGGGTTATGAAGGATGAAGCAACATTAAAGCCACGCACCGATACCGCTGGCCCGACGTCACGCTGATTACGGCCAACTGAGAGGTGGGCTAAAATAGAGTTAAGTATTGATCTCGCTAGAAGCGCTATCACGTACACCACCGGCAAAGCGACCTAGAAGGAGCAATTAATGAGTAAAGACAGACAAAAAAGGCGTGGGAAAAAAGAGACCGAGTCCGTTGATGAGAGTTGAGATAAGAGTCTATGAGTTGGAGAGCATCAACAACGAAAGATTGTTGGCTGGAGGATTTAGACACCAACCGGAACGTTTCCGAGCGTGCTTGCGGGGCCGTGGTCTGGACAGGTTGAATAAAGGCAGGAAATTTTCATATGCACATACACCTGAGGAGAATAGGTTAGTCCGATATGGAGCGATGTAAAATAGACCAACCAATCCGCAAGAGTTATAATTGTGGATTCTGAGAAGGAGAGGGGTTGAGGGAGTGAATATCATGTACGCGGCTGAACACACCATCATCGACATCTAAATTCAAAAAGTATCAAGTCAGTTGATTGCAGGGTGAAGAGCCCGCAACGAACCATAGAGAGACGCATAAGGGTCGTCCGTATCATAAACAACGAGGGGGCCTCTGAGCCCTAAAATAAAGGCATTTAGACGGCGTCCACAATCACAAGTACGCTACGTACCATCACAATATTGTGTGGCTACGGAGAATGTAAGTTGAACATCACACAAGAATCGAGGAGCACAAACAAAGATGGCTGTGGTACCAGAACGTGCCGGCCTGCTCGTTCTGTACGATGTTGTGTAAGACGACGGCAGAAGGGTGAACAAATACAAGAAATACCGTCGGGAATGTCTACAGGAAAGAATTGTTGACCGCGATAGGGCACTGAGTTACAAACGCGACACCATCTGCCCAGCTGTTATTGGGTTGGAAGAAACCATGCCAGTGCTAACGAAACGCTATTAGATGTGTCGCGTTTACAAAAGGCACGTACGATGCTGGTGCTGAGGAGCATAGTCTCGTTCGTCAGTTGGTCGACGACGTTGAGGTTGAACTCGTCGCCCTATAGCTGCGCGTAAGTAGGAGCCGGGAAAGAACGCGAGGATGGATCACCTTATTGGCCACGATAAGAGGCCCCGGAACCTGTCCGTTAACGAGGACCGCCCTGGAGAAATATATGTAGTCTCTGTTACGAGTCCCCCAAAATGGGCTTACTGCCGAGTAAAACCATCTGGGGCGACGTCGCCGTTGGTCAACGTCAAGTCCGCCGTGGGACCGATAGACGCGAGAGCGCCAGAAATTAGACAAGTCGCAACGAAGAGAGGAGAGAAGGGCATGCTGAAACAGATATCGATACTGCTGAACGAAAGATTTTGGAGGCTTTTATGCCGGAGGCAATATGGCCCGCAGTCGCGAAAAGGCCTCCACGATCATAAGCATCATCACCTTCGCTGCCTACTTCGCGCGAAGGCTCGAACTC
This sequence comes from Mycena olivaceomarginata, assembly GCA_029378375.1. Taxonomy (NCBI): domain Eukaryota; kingdom Fungi; phylum Basidiomycota; class Agaricomycetes; order Agaricales; family Mycenaceae; genus Mycena; species Mycena olivaceomarginata. The sequence goes on along the minus strand of JARKIC010001115.1, from coordinate 24,647 downwards.
CTTTGGAACTTCAATATCCAATTCCGATCATCCGCCCTGCGATGCCTTGACAACAAAGGCAAAGCACTGGTTGAAACTGCGCATTCAAAATAAAGTCTTGATGCCATCAGCGGCCCGAAGACTTATTGGGAGCGAGCGGTCGGGGTTCCCCGCCAGAGATTCTCACCATTTGCATCGCCTTCAGGGAAGAAGGAAGGAAGAAAATGTAAACCGCGGGAGAGTCGGATGCGGCTCCGCATTCAAAAAAAATCTTGATGCCATCAGCGGCCCGAAGACTTATTGGGAGCGAGCGGTCGGGGTTCCCGCCAGAGATTCTCACCATTTGCATCGCCTTCAGGGAAGAAGGAAGGAAGAAAATGTAAACCGCGGGAGAGTCGGATGCTGCGGAGCTGCGCAGCTAATAGATCTCATCTCCAGCGATCCGGAATTGAGGTATAAGATCGAGGCGTCAAAAGGATAACAATAAACTGCATAAACACTCACCACACATTAATTTGACTCCCCTCCTCCAACTCTTCCAATGCTATTGAACACCCTTGTATCCCTCTCCCTGCTTTCCTTCGCCATGGCGGTCGTAAGTGGGCGAATACTGAACATAGAACTGTAACTTACATGCACGAACCAGCCTCAGGACAAACCTGATGTATTCACCATGACCCGTCAGGTTAGTATAGCAGCTGCGCACGCGTAAACCGAGGGCAGGAACTAATATGTTCTTCGACGCAGGTCAAGGTCCTCACGGACGTCGCGCCGTTCATCGTGACTTCCACCACAGTTTTTACCTTCACGTAAGTACCCCTGCGCTTCCTCTTCGACCAGGTTGACGAGCGGAGAAAAGGCCTAGCCCAACCACCAGCATTGCGAACCCGACTGGTACGGGTGTCTGACCGGGCCACGGGAGTACGAGCTTGGGACGATCGTTTCCATTCCACCAGGCTTCTGTAATATCACTTGTCAATCGTTGATAAATAAACTCCAATTGGAACGTAGCTGATTCAAAAGCATTGCAGATTTGAAGAGCTTCCAGATTAGAGTGTATCTGAAGCCAAAAAACGGTGAGATCTCAGAAAATGATTGGCGAATCTCACAGAATTGATGGAGTCTCGGGTAATCCAGTGGACATACGCTGGGCTGAAGAAACTCATCTTAACCATCCTCCTGCCGTCATTAAATGATAGGGACAATTTATTTTACACGTCTCGGAACCCCCGGGGCCAACGCTGGCCAACGGCACTTTACGGCGGTGGACGGGACAAGGTCAAAACGGAATGTCCTCAAAATATTAGACTGTGGAGCTGGGTGGGGCCGCTTCTCTCAAAAAATGATAGGCGGGTCTCGTTGAAAGAAAAGCGAATTTTTGGCGGCTTCAGATACACACTATTGCAACAGGCTACATCTTTTGCCGCGAGAATTCGATCGGCTGTACGAGCTTCACCTTACAATAAAATCGGCAGTTCGCCTGTAATTGAGCGGACAGAGCCTCAGAGTCTTGCGAAGCCCAGCGAGAGAACAGCTGCACGAGCCAATGCGAATGTGGTAAGAGAGACTGGAACGGAACAAACTGGCCGTCGGGTCCTCGCTGCTTTGTGCCCTTGCTTTTCCGCGGCAGACCAAGAGCAGGGAAGACCGAAAAAAAATGCGTAAGACGGATAAACGGAGAACAATTCCAGCTGACTATGGCCGGCGCACGACGGAAACAATCCGTCTAAGCCCTGTTTCAAAAGCCTGTTGATCCGCAGAGAAAATCGCTTCCAAGCTCGGATTCACGACACCCCCGGCACCCAGTCCGAGAGAAGAATTCAATAGGTCTTGCGGATTGATTTGGCCGGATAGCTTCCGCCTTTCAGTAAGAGTTTTTTGTTTATTAGAATGGCTGATCGATTGATTCGGTTGATTATCCGAGCCCTGTCTGCGATCGTCGGAAAACTATCCGTCCAGCCCCGTTTCAAAAGCCCCATCGATCCGCAGATAGCTAGAGTAGAGAAAATCGTTTCTTCTCCAAGTTCGGATTCACGGCAGCATCCAATGAGTCTTGAAGATCGATTTGTCGACCCTTTCAGTAGGAGCTCTTGCTGAGGTTAGTAGATCGAGGAGGCTCACTGAGGCGGTGTGGGGCTCCGACGACTCGAGTGCGCCAGTGCGGTCCGAGGAGACGTGGATCGCGAGGCGGGTGAGGCGGGGGAAGAACGCGAGCAGCTCGAGGAGGGCGGGGTCGGCGCAGATGTCGGCGTGCAGTGCGACGCGGATCGCGAGCGACGAGACAGACTTCGTATCGCAGCGGGTCCGCAGGAGTGTTTTTAGGAGTTCGGTGGCGCTGCCGCCGCGCTGGGTCAGCGTGAGATGTTTGGGGTGCGAGCCGCGGAGGACGAGCGGGAGCAGCGCGACGGGGCCTTGTAGCGGCGCAGGTGCGGCGCGAGCGGGGTGAGCGTCGATAAGGAAGCGGAATCGGAGTCGGGGCCCGGCGTGCATGGCTGCCGGAGGTCCAGGATGAGGTCTTCGATGGCGGGAAACGACGCGATGGAGGCGTGGATGTGGTTGAAATCGGACTCGGCGAAGGTGATGGAGAGGGCACGCAGGTTGTGGAATGACGCCATGGTGGCCTTGTCTGCGAGGAAGTGGGCGAGGCCGAGAGGATGACCGGCACCCTCATCCTCGTCGTCGTACCCCAGCATCTCGTATGCATTAGCGCCGGCCACGTCGTATGCGCGGAGTAAGGCGGCTTTACTCTCCTCGACATCATCGAGTTCTTGTAGGGGAGGTATCTCGACGAGGGGAGAAATGGCGGAGGAGTCGAGACGGGCAGCCAGCCGTTCATCATGCTCGGGTGTGCGAGGAATCGCCGACGGCAGAAGGCCTGGGGGAGACATGGCGGTTGGACGGGAGCCTCGGTAGTGAGATGAGTGCCCGTGTCAGTTGCAGTGGTATGCGCCGGTCCCGCTGCTCGCCGACGGTTCGATTGAGCAGTATTTGGCCCTGGACGGCGTCCCGAGGATCCAGATGCAGACGCGTTGTGTGGAACTGCCGAAGAAGACGAAGACGCGCCGTTGGGTATTGCAATATGGAAGAGGGGAAAAAACTCCCCGCGGCCATTAGAGGAAACCGCAGGAAGAGCCCCGACCGGCGGAGGGAAGTGCAACGGTTCTGCCGGGGGTGCTAGGACTGAGGCGAGGACATCGTGCGCGTCAGTGGCGCGTTGTTTCGTGAATCGTTTCGATGCAGTGGGAGGCTGTCGCGTATAGTTCTCGGGCACACGGTTGGGCAAAGCCGTGAACCTGAATGGCCGAGAGAATGCATGAATAGAAGCCCAAAGCAAACGAGATTGGCGACGCACCAATGCTTCGACAACTCTGCACGAAGCCTTTCCAAGCTGACACTCTTGGGAATCTTAAGCTGGAGCTTGTCGCATGCTTCGCGAAGGGGGCTCTTACGCGATATGTGTGTTCTTTGAGTTACTAGTGAGTGAAGCATATAACAAGCCTGGACAACGTACAGTCGGTCCTCGTACTCCAATCGCGTCTCATTTCTGTCCCGCTGGGGCGCATAGTTCGAGGCTTCCCAGGAGTCAATGTCGGCCTTGGAGAACTTGCGAGTAGTCCGACTCGAGCGAGGTGCTGGAGAGAGCGAAGGCAAAGCGAGACGTGTTACGCGAGCTCGCTACCCCATTCGTGGCGTCCGGGCTGTTTCTTCCACTGCTCCCTCCTGGGAGATTTAGAAGCGCGGGATCAATAAGGTTGAGTGTCGGGTTCATTAGACATGCAGGAAGAAATACAGCGAGTAAATGAAGAGAATTGAGCACCAGGGAGGAGAAACTGATTATAGTAATAGCGCCCCTAAGCTGGACCTCAGAGCGGTCACTCGACTGGGTGACTGGGCCGGGTCGGCATTCGAGCGGTCACCCATTTCGGGTGACCTGCTCGATTACTAAACCATGGGGGTCTTCGAATCACCAGCCATCCGCCGACGATGCCGATGATGCCGATGATGCATAGCTATCATCACTGATTTTCGGCGGTCGTTCTGAATTCAGACAATTTTGGTTCGATTCACTGCTGGTGCGGAAGACAACAAAGAATGGAAGTTTGTCACGAATCGGCACAGGCCGACAGAATATGCTTCATCGGCGTCACGGAACGCGTCAGAGATGACTCTGAGGTAATGGCCGGCTTAAAATAAGGCAGCGAAAGTTCAACGAGTTGTAAGAAAGGAAAACTACTGAACCACTATGTCATTTGACGTCACCCGAGCCGCTCAGTGAGGCAAATGGACCTTTCATTGCGTGTGAAGTGGCAAGAACTCATTATTTCTTCCATCCAAACGGCATCCTGAGGACTTGCGCGTCCCTTCAAGTAGAGCGCGGAGTGGACCGCCTCCTCATGCTAACCCTCTGCCCCTAACACTTCGTCCTGTTTGGGGTCCTCAAGAGGACGACAAACGGTTGTTGCATAGCCCGCTACCGCTCCCAACTAGGACCCCGTCCGTGCCACGGTGCCCGTCGCGGAGCTCTTATGTTTTCGCAGGTACTCCGCAAATTACTCATTTCGAAGCTAACACCGACGTCAGTAGCGGTCATAGTGCCATCTTGCAGCGTATAAATGCCTCGTGTCCGTGCGTGGAGTTCGACACATACCTCCTTCCACCCACACAGACGAACTTCAAGTGCTTAATTATGTCCGACGTCGAAGCTAATGGCACTGGCAGGAGAGGAATCGTTACGAGTAACGCCGGGGGACGCCATAGTTTCATAGGAAACCCCACTGGTTTGTAAGTACCTATTCGTTGATATTTGCTAGCGAGGCTCACGGCGAATATGACAGAGGAATGATGGCCTTTGCCACGACGCTCTTCGTGCTCTCGCTTTATGAACTCAACACCCGCCACGTCAACGAAGTAAACGGTGTCCTGGGGCTGTCGTTGTTTACTGGGGGGCTAGCAACCTTCATGGCCGGAATGTGGCACTTCCCCAGAGGCAATGGATTCGGTGCAGCAGGTGCGCATCTTTTTGAACTGAAACTTGCCGTCCACTCATCGTTTCTCAGTGTTTACGATGTACGGAACGTTCTGGATGTCCTATGGGCTCTTTATCATTCCCGGTACGGGCATCGTTGGCACATACACGCTGGGAGAGTTCAGAAGCGCGCTTGGCATCTATTTCATGGCGTGGATGATGGTCACCATATTCTTAGGGCACGTTTATCTTCTCAAATCCACTCCTATTTAAAGCGGATGGCTAATGCGTAATTTGCAGCATTGCGTCCATAAGACGTCACATAACGTGGATACTATTCTTTGTCTTCCTGACGTTCACATACCTCTTCTTCGGAGTCTCCAACTTCAGCACCAGGTCTGGGTACGTCCTTTCCTTTGTCTTTGCTCCTCCTCGTGTCATGACATTGACGCATCACGCCACAGTTTCACAAAGGCGGCCGGCGCCTTTGGTATCGTCACATCCTTAATCGCCTATTACCACGGCCTCTCGAAATTGATGGAAGGAGATAATGCACCCTTCGCGCTGCCCTTGGGTCGAATGGGGCGGTCAAAGCAATACTGAGGAATTAAAAACGTTTCGTTTCGCTTCCCGGGTCTCCGAACGTATAATTGGTAGCTTTCATCCCACACGCTTATTGTCAGCACCACATTTTATGCTTTAGCAATATATAATACACAATTACTTCCGTGCATTCATGATCATAAGCAGGTTCTGCGGACGAGGGTCTTCTTGAATTTCCTCGAGCTCGAGGGCACTACCCCGGGGAAGTAGTTCTATGATTTTACGACATTATGCTAAATCTACGGAATGAGAGGGGATTACAGAAAAGAAATCGTAATAAGAAGAAATGCAAAAATTCATTGAAATTTTGATAGAATAGAGAGGTTGTGCCCAAGCGGCATGAGCGGCATGCCTGCGGTAAGGCGAGAGCTACGCGGTTCAATTCAAATCAAGAACCGCGGTTCGGCTGTGATCTCCGGCACATTCCGATACCCATCGACACACCACCACGTCCCCGGCTCGTCCTGAAGCCGTCACCACCGCTGTCGCTATCGCCAGCCGAAGTAAACACAGGAAATACTTCAATAGAAATAGATCGAAGCCACCAGAGAAGGGTAGTCAGAAAAGGTGTGGTGGGTAAGGAGGATAATATCGAGTCTATACCACCTTCGTCACTTCGTCAGTTCGGCTAAATTTGAGGAAGTTCGTCACCTCTTATAAATTTAGCAGATTTTGGGATTGTTCGTCACTTGGGACTCCCGGTTGTGAATATGCGTCAGTTCAAATTCCCCGCTGTGAAAGTTCGTCAGTTCAACATACGCCGCCGTCACCCACCTGCTTTGTTCCCCGACGGCCATGTTCCTCGACGAACCACCCCATTCTCTCGACTAACCACCACGTTCCTTCGACTAACCGCTACACCACGTCCGCAATGCTGATGCTGGCCAACAATATCTGGGTCGAGAATCCGGCGCTCGAGGCTCTAGTCAATCTCTTCCGGGCGTGTGCGCGTTTCGCGGCCTCGGAAGCGCAAGAAGTCTTCAACAACCTGAAGGTCGGTTCCCAAAATTATCTGCTCACCTATCGCTAAATATCATTCTGCAGAGCCCACTGATCCATCCAAAACCACAACCTGCGTCGCGGACAACACATCAGGTATGAATTTTGCTTTCCGGTCTGTCTTTCCGCTCACAAGTCCAGAAATCGTCGCTGCCGCTGGACCTTCAACGGTAATTGAGTCTCAGACACCAATATCAGCTCAGCCACCCCAGAAACGACTCAATCTTGGCCCACTCAAAAGGTGGGGTGTACAGCATGATGGGGTATCCCTTAGCACTGTTGACTATGCTCAAAATTACCAGGATAAATATAACGAAGAATATCCAGAGTTCTACAGCAGTCCTGCCTGCCGACTCAGATGAATATATTATGGTTGAAATTCTTGGGACTTTTCAGACTTCCTGCACGTAGCTATGTACCCCATTCATTCCCGCAGATTCCCTGTAACTAGGCTATCAGTCACCACCTATGTACCTGCAATTACACCATCTAGTTTTTGCATCCAGTGAATCAACTTACAGGGCCAAAACCCCAGTGGTGTTTCGATTTTCAATCAAATTGGCACAGGGATGGCCTACAGGTTGGTGAATATAATGGTCTAGGTTTCAACGCGCCCATTGCCGACCGCAACAGAGCAAAGCGATGGAGCTAAGCAAGGAGTGAACAGTCATGCTTCACCGTGTCGCGGTGTGACGGAAAGGTTGAACTGACGAAGATTCGCAGCAAGGAAGTGAACTGACGAAGATTCAGAGCCAGGACTCTCAAGTGACGAAAATTCACGGCCTGGAGTCTCAAGTGACGAAGAATACCTCAAATTTGCTAAATTTACACGGGGTGACGAACTTTCTCAAAATTAGCCGAGCTGACGAAGTGACGAAGGTGGCGCGGACTCGATAAGATCTTGCCAAGGCAGCGAGTAATATGAAACCAGAGCAAAGGCCAGCAGACGGCTCATAAGAAGTGTGAACAATAGTAGAGGGTAACGTTCGAGTAGAGGAGTTGAGCGGCGAGAGGTCCGACGAAAAAAAAATCAAAAAAGAAAGCAAGAAAAAGCACAGTGTCCAGAGGAAGAAACCGATGGAATGGTGTGAGGACAGAGAATTTGAGTTGTGGTACTCAGACCTGGACCAGGCGAGGTTGAGCTCCATGCCTTAGTTGAATTATGGCATTCAGTGAGTTCTAAGCGATCTCGCATCTGAGGACAATTGGGGTAATTCCGCGACATATACGCTCATCACTAATTAATTTCGCCAGCCTGATTAACATGGGACATTTTACGGTCGTAAGATACCGTATACGGTCCGTATTTTTACGGTTATTATGGTATATAGCCCGTACCGTAACCGTAACCGTACAGTTCCTCGAAGAAGTCTATACGGTTCCGGTTACCGTTACGGTACTTACCCGTATAACCGTGACCGTAATACCGTATATACAGATACGGTGGGGAGCCCTAAGCATTATCAGCTCATTTCAACTCTCAAAATGGGGAGGAGTAGGTCAAAAACTTGTTTTCAGGTAAGAACATCCCTAGATTGTCACCGCCTCCGTAGAGGTGTAAGGAAAAAGGTATTTAGTTGAGCATGGCGATGAACACATGCTACCCGTATCTCATTGAATCTGTCTATGCATTTTCGCCTTCTGTTTCTGACGATGAATGGACGTTTTCGTTGCGTGCAGGTCTGCATTCAATCCAAACCATAACCACTTTTCTGTGAGGAAGACAACTTTAGGGAAATTACCATACGCACAAGCAAAAACCCGTTAAACCTTGAGTGCAGTGTGTGTCCAGAGCTGAGCCAGCAATTCCTGCACTCATCCAGAATTTCCGCCCCGAACAGCAGATGCCGCGCTCCTGCATGAAAGCGCGTAAGCTTCAATTGGATCTGGGACATCTCGGACCTATTTGGGCAGGGCAAATGCCTATCCTGTTGTTCTTACACAGACTCAGACTCGGTATTCTCGATGGAACCAACCGGCATCAATGCATCTGTAACGGAAGCACAACCTCACACATTAAAATTCTGTTGAGATCGGCCTTGCTTTCAATTGATACTGAATTCACGCGGTGCTGCCGCGCTACGTTGACTGGTTTGGGGAACTTGTGGAAGGGGTTGAGCGCCAAATTCTAAATCTGACTGCACTAGTCTGATTCCATGGCTCTGTAAAGATGCCCCACGTCTTATCAAACGAAATAGAATGAGGGGGGAACAATTGTACAATAGAGTACGCGTGAAAGTGAAGTGGTTCTGCAAGGGAATGTTTGGTCGTATCTCAACTACTCAGGATCAAACGCGGTTGACAGGAATACGGTAATACCACTTGCAGGCAGTTGGAGCACTGACACGGCACGGAACTTGGGGAAATCAAGGCGAAATCAATCTCAAAATCGGGTTCAAATCTGCATGGTGTAACCTACCGACCTTTACTGAGGAGGAGCACCGGAACAAGCAAAAAAGAGATATCGCCGTGGTTGGAATAAAAGGATGAGAGCTTGAAAGTGGATACACTCAACGGAGAGGTGATGTAGTGCCGCGCTCATCGAGAAAGTAAGAAAAAACGGAGAAGAACATAGCTCCAGTTTGGTGACCAGTTTCGCGATTGACAAATTTTGAACCATTCGACTCCTAAGGACCGGCACAACTAAAAGTATGCAAAGAATTGAATTCTCGGGGCCTAGATTGCTCTCCGAATCGGCATTCCCATTAGGTAAAGAGTTAATGAAGTTGACACTACACGGTCATGCCCGAGATGGCCGAAATTTTGGTTCAACTACGGCAAAATCAATCTCGGTGAAGTTGGGCCACAGAGGATTCGAGAAACGCCTGGTATAGTCCAAAGATCATACGCAGACGCGCAAATAAGTGTCCACAATAGATCAACACCTACATTTCCTTGAATTCCTGTTACCACACTGCCGTCCACTGCGGCGGAAATTTGCAGCCCGGAACAACACGGTGGGTCATGGTCACTATTTATTAGTTCTCAGAGTCAGTTCCTCCATGAAAGTCAATTGAGAACACTTGAAACAAAAATATACTTTTGAACCGACACCGACGTTGAGACTACAAGCATGTCCGAGATGCTCGGCATCCGGTTCAATCCGAAGAAATTCAAGCCCTACTTCGAAATTCACTAGGTAACAACATGGATTACCAATAGCCGATTTGCAAATAGTGCACACCAAAGGAAATGCTCAACATTGAACCGTCAATTCAGAGCCAACTGTTAAGCTAACGCCTCCCGCACACCAATGTTCGTCAATTCAAGTCTCGTGTGAAATGGATACCATCTTGATGGTATGAAATATTTCGGCGAGGGGGTTTAAGTCCGCTACAAATATGACAGGGCCAAAGGGATCTGGCCAAAGGCCGACTCCCGAATTGCACTCGGCCATGACCGAAATGCCCGAGCTTCGATTGTATTTCAAGAAACTCGAGCCCAACTTGAACTTGCAGGAAATGTCAAAGACTGCCACGGAGCCCAAACGGGCAAACGAGCGAAAACTGATGTTTATCCGGCTTGCCGGCGCGGAGACAGCCTTGCTCCGAACCTACGAAGATGGCTACTACTCGAAAGAAGCAGATGTCTTCCCTCGACGAAAGTCATTAGAAATTAGCGCGGTGCAACCTGGAGTGCCGTGGCATTGAGGCGAGCATCAGCACGACAAGGAAGGACCTTTAACACTTGAAATCTCACTATTTGACGTTTGAATGCATTGAGGTATTGATACAAATGAGCTGGATGCTATCTGGATGTTTTTCCAGAAGATTTGGACCTGGAAACCACCAGTGTAAGCCGAGTCCTGCAGTCGGGAAATAGATGCGGCTTGTAGGTCTTGCGAAACCATTCACGGGGTGGAGAAAACTCCAAACGAGACAGGCCAGGACTAGCTAAGATAATTGAACAACCTTGCTTTTCCACGGATTGCAAGGTATCGCGGGATACAAATTATTGTGCCTTACCTCATACTCCAAGCTTCAATATTTGTGAAGAATTGCGGCTAGGGAGGTCCTTCTGTCCAACTATCAACAAAGTCAAGAAAGTGCTCAAAAGAGAGCGAATTCTTCATATGGAATAAGAGAATTCCCTAATGCCCTAAGTTGTACAAAAAGCTAGTCCAACGAACCATGAGAATACGAGACGAGATGAAAACACGATGAAAAAAATGTGTATGTGAACCGCAAATGTAACGTCCAGAGGCAAAGCTGAAAAGCACATGTTGCGGTGACTAGAACCCGGTGCGGAATAGTCTTGTGAACCCGTAAGAGGCGGGGTTGCGACCGGAATCCATGCATCGCGTCGCAAGGCTTGCGACACGGTGGATGCGCTCATTTGCCACGAGCACGGCGACATGTGGCAAGAACGCGGCGAGGGCGCCAGCGGATCGTGTGCCGCGGATAAACGTCGCGTCGCGGCTGGGGACGCCCGGGGTAGAGCATGGCTCCACGGTTTGCGGAGACTCAGGCATGATGACGAGCAGCAGATAGGCCACTGTAAGAGGGAGAGAGAGAAACGGTGAGCTACGCAATGTAGACCGGGTTGAACGCCTTACGAATGGTTAAGAGCAATCCAAGGAATATGAACCACCCCACGAGCGCGAGCGCCAGGGCTGATAACACGAGAAGGAACACTGACGAAGAAATGTCAGATGGATTTTGTCACGATAAAGACAGGATTGCGACTCACGGAGAGAGGAGAGATGGTTGAGTGAGAGCCCGCCAGGGCAGGCTCCAGGGGGAGCCTCGAGCTGCTGCAGAAGCTGTGCACGCCGCTCCCGCTCCTGTCGCTGCTGCTCCCGCTCCCACCGCTCCCGCTCCTGCCGCTCCTGCTGCTCCCGCCGCTCCCGCCGGTCTTGCTGCTCCGGCCCCTCCAGTTGGCCTCGCCGGTGCCGCCAGTCCTGCTCCTGCTCCTGCTGCTCCAACTGCAGCCGCTCCTGCCTCAGCCACGCTAGCCGCTCAACCCGCTCCAGCCGCTCCCGCGGTTCCAGCTCGTCCCGCAGTTCCAGCTCCCGCAGCTCCAGCAGCACCCGCCGCTCCCGCAGCTCCCGCCGCTCCCGCCGCTCCCGCTCCCGCAGCTCCCGCCGCTCCCGCTCCCGCTCCCGCCGCTCCCGCTCCAGCGGCTCCCGCTCCAGCGGCTCCTGCACCAGCTCCTGCCACACCCGCAGCTCCCACCGCTCCCGCAGCTCCCGCCGCTCCCGCCGCTCCCGCTCCCGCAGCTCCCGCCGCTCCAGCGGCTCCCGCTCCAGCGGCTCCTGCACCAGCTCCTGCCACACCCGCAGCTCCCGCCGCTCCCGCTCCCGCTCCCGCTCCAGCGGCTCCCGCTCCAGCGGCTCCTGCACCAGCTCCTGCCACACCCGCAGCTCCCACTCCCCCCACTCCCGCTCCCGTAGCGGGGCCGGCCTAAGCAGAAAGTGATTCATCCAGAATTTGTCCCGGACTCCGGGTCGAAAAGAGCAAATGTTGGCGTTTTCAGTTTTCACCCAGGTAACTTATATAGTCCAGTCGTCTACAGCTTTTCGCACTGCTTCCCGTTACAGCTTTCTATGCGGAACCTTGTGGGCCACCTCGTGTACTACAGCATTTGGCGTGATGTCATCGATTCATACCTATCTGGAATGCTTCGCTACAGCCTTCCCCAGCGGTAAAGTGCTACCGCCTATCAGCGAGAGATGCAAGAACATGCTTGTCTTACAGTGCAGGCCTCATCGACGGATGTCTGATGGCGGGTCGGTTTCGCATCGCGCCGGCAGACGTGAGGATGCGAGGCGCCGTCCAGACGCTGTTGACCATCCGTCGCGCTGCGGCGCCAGCGAACTTCGAAGAGGAGCAGAGATGAGGACGACAACGCTCGGACGCGCTTCAGTGCCGATGGACGGATGTCTGGTCGCCCGTATCCCGTCGGCGGGAGTCCGGCGCGTCCATCACAGCGATGGCGCATCGCCCGCGACTAGAGCCTAACAGCGAGCACAAGGCGGCGACGCGTCTGGAATTGGCTTCCAATCGCCCGGTCCTGGTGGGATGGCAGTGGCGCGAACGAGGTGGCAGAGCTGCCCCGGCAGCTCCAGATCCGGCTGTCCGAGATCGTCCCACCGCGCGAAACGAATCAGACGAGAATGAGACGCGCCCGATACTCCGTGAGAGCCGGGCCCCCAGTTCGCTACCGATCAGGAGCGAGCAGTTCAAGGTCCTAGAGCTGGGGGTCGGGCTGGAAGGTAGGGGCAGGCAGGAGGTGTATGGGAGCGCAGCGGATGTGAAGGATGCGATTGCGAGGTTTGGGATGCCGCAAAATGGCGTTGCCTCGACAAGCACGTCTGCTGGATACGGTCAGCCCATGCTTCAAGCGTTTGAGTGGACTCTCGGGCTCACGGGTCTCACGCGTGGGACAGGAGAGAGTCTGAGTGTCTGAGCGAAACGCTCCTCGCTACTCTGCGCCATGCCGCACAACGCCGCGCACCGGCGCTACCGTGGCGCCTCAGATAAGCGTGTGCCCGGAGAGTAGCAGCCGGAGCACATGAGCGGACGATGTGGGCAGGTCGCGTAACAAGGCGGGTCCGTCGGATTGGAGGAAGATGAGGGTCCCACCCTTTAGGAAGGGAGCGGCAGCCCAAGAGGCCGCAGTGAGGACGAGCGGAAGCGCGTTCGGAGCGACTGGAAGTACGCGTCCCCGTATAGTGATAAAACCTCTCACAACAGCACCTGCCACCGTCCTCACAGAGACCGGAACCGCAGGCCGCAAACCAGTCGCAGGGGAGCGCATCGGCCATACTCTCGCGCGTAATCAGCGATTCACGTCCGTCGGATGGGAGACGTGGGTGGCCGCGGAGCCGATACTGGTGAAGATGGATGTTTGAGGCAGGGTCGAAAAGATCTAGTCGACCATACCTTCGGTCCCGTACAAGCAGGATTCGGACCACGCTTGAGCCGCAAGTTCCAGAGGTTCCAGCGAGATACAAGTTGATGAAACAGAATTTCGATCTACGGCCCGGGATCGGCTTGACCCCAGAAAGTCCACATCTCCGCTACGTCCACAAAAAGATGCCTGCTAGAAACCGCCGTTTAGTCGGAGGAAAGCATCGGCGGGAAGGCACATACGCCCTCGCTATTCTGCAAAAGTCTGCAACTCTTCTGGTGGTGTCTGCGCAAAAGGAATGAGCACCGCTGGCGCGCGTATTAGGAAACGGAGGCGTACATATCCGCTGGACTACCCAAGCGCTTTCCCGGGTCAGCGGCACAGTATGCCTTTGCGCTTTCGGAGGCGAAAATGGCTAGCAGCAAGCATAATCACTGGTGCCATGATGAGGTGTCGCTCCGAGTCGGAGTGGCAGACTCAAGGCAGACACGAAAGCAGGAAGCAAAACCGAGGCAATTTCGTGTTGAGTCATCAACGATCTCGGCAACAGCCGGCAATCGATGACGTCGACTGGTTGTTCCCGACTGGTTGTTCCCGACGTCCATCATGCGAACTCTCCTTCAGTTCGAGTACAAGGAGGTACAAGGAGGTTGAGAACGTCGGGGACCCAGGATTTAAATCGATGCCATCGGTCATCGTCAAGTTCCTCAATCGCTGCCTCAAACCTCCACAAAACCGACTCTGGAACCAAAATAGAGGATCCTGCTCTTCCGTCATGCAACTCACTTGGCGCGAACCTCTCGCACTGTCTATGAAACCCTGCTGGCCCAATGATTCATAACTGATCCCCAAAGCTCCTCCGGACTCTGTGCCCCTTATGCATTACCAGTGTCTTGGAAGGAAAGCAACAGCCCCGACACAAACTTAACTGATGCTAACAAGGGCGTATCCAGTTCAAAAAACCAATTTCCGAGGCAACGAAACGGACGGGGTAAACACAGCGATTGCTTCCACAGATACAGAAGACCTAAATCAGTTTCAAACCTGGCTCAAAAGGCACCCCCTCGTCGATACAAACTTTGTTTCCCTGGACCATAGCGTTTCCTCATGCCTCAGTTTAATACTTTCGGCAAAACCCTCACATGTACTGTCTTCACTGAATATGTTCTTTTTATCCTTCCGCAGAAACTTGCTGTAGAGAGGCAAAACGACATCCTATTGTGTGTGCTTGGTTGAGTTGGAATAACTATCTGCAGCCGCTTCTTCGACTCTGTTGTTCTCTCACGGGTTCCGTTAACAGGTTCGCTGCACGCCCACGGTGCACCCGGCAACAACCGGCAGCTGACAGCCGGTTCTCTTCTTCCACGATGGTCTATACAATCGTCGTGCACCTGTACGCCAGAGAAGGCGCCGAGATCGAGGAACAAATCAGAACCAAACTCGCAGAGGCGTCTCGGGTGTACGCTTCCTACAAGGAGACCATCTCCTGGCTCGGCATGCAAGACCACAAAGACCCTCGCGCGTGGTGTATCATCGAGCGGTATGAGCACGAAAGTGTGAGCGATCCACTGCTCTTGTTTTAAATTTCCTGCCCTCGTTTCCGCAATATTGCGATCATTCCAATCAGCTCTGAGCCTCATCTTTTGATTTAGAGCACAAAGGAACATACGAAAAATCCTTATTTCAAGACCTTCTTCCCACTTCTGTCGCTGCTCGCTAGGCCCATGGAAATGCACCGTTTCTATGAGCTCGACACCAGCAAACCGACGAAGGTTGAGTATTATATAAATATCCACGATCCGCGACATCACTGATTTTGGAGACGCTACAGAGTCAATTATGATTCGATAGCTGCTTGCTATCTTTTACGGATGTTGCTGTTGCTTGAACCTCACGTTAATAGTCGCCGGCGGCCAGATGTGTTCGAAAATCAGCAGTGTTGGCTTGACGCTGGGCAGGTTGACACGGCTCCTTATCATGCTACACAAATCGGAATCAACTGCTGGGAAGATGTACCCCCAATGGAAACGAACAATTTTCGGGCCCAGAGCGTTACTACATCAATGCCGACAGGGCAATGCTTGCCTGGATACTTGCTCGTCGGCCCCATCACGTAGCACCAATGATTCTTCCCCGGGTGCAGCGCACACGAAAGCTTGACCTGCACTTTCCCAATTTCCGAGGCGATGACTGCACTTTCAGATGTCTTCTCAGTCTGTTTGACTGACTTTCCATCCGACTGGACCACCTGGAGCAATTTATTTGGCAAGTGAATATTCGAGAGTAAAAGACGACGTACGAGGTCAACGACCTCCATGATAACCGGCCCGCTTGCGACGCCAGCTGTTCTGCAACTCCACCAAGTGGCTGATGGCCGCTTCGAGGTCGTCGGGCGAAGACAGACGATGATACGGTGTCTTTCTGGGCTCCACCGACTCCTTCCGGCCTAAAGTCGCGGTCTCCGGATTGACATTCATATGAGCATGGACGTGCGAGAAGAAATCCTCTGCTGTAATATCGGATGGAAGAACCAGTGTTGTTGAAATATTGGGAGCCTTGGATCCTTTCTTTCTTGCCGGGTAGATGATTACTCGAACGGTAATACTTATTGGTCACGGCTTGGTAGCATGTATAGCGCATCAGGTATGTTCACGAGAGGCTTCGAGATACTCACCTGGTTGGGTGGTTACAGCTGATAGCATGTCGGCAGATGGCTGAATGCTCGGGAGACGATAGTTTGACCATGCGCTGAACCCGTCGTCAAGGCTGTCCTGGTTGGCCCGGGGGTCTTGTTCAAACGGTGGTGTCCCATCGAAAATGCCGCTGTCAAGGCAGCGTTGATGCGTGCAACTGCAAATTCTCGGTTCGTAGAAGAAGGAGATGGGGCGAGCCCAAGAAGAAAGGCAACGGTCTGAGCGTATGGGCCGGCGTAGCCCTGGTTGTTGGGGATGTTGTGAGCCATGGTGGGTCGTTAGGCTGGTAGGCTCATATAAGGCTAGACGCCGCCCCACAGTACAGAGAGTTCGTCATAAAGCTTAATTTTTCGGAGACATGAGCGACCTAAGTTTGTACGACGAACTAAATTTGGCTTGGGGGTTGCACGGTCCGAACTTAGCCGAATTTGCTGGAAATGCGAGGGTGTCTATTGTTTCTCACTTAGCTGGAATTGTAAGAAGTAATACTCAGACAGGCACGAATAGCGTGAATGGCTTGTATTGCATACCTGTAAGAAGTAATACTACAAGATAAATACAGAGTTGAAACCCGGATCCGAAAAAAATAATGTTCTTCCATATATCTCGATGGCAGTGCAAGCACTTGTAAAACAAAATAGGTGGATACGAAACAATGGCTTCGAAGTGTGCCAACAAATATTTTCAGATACTTACGATGGGTGGTTACGGAACATGAGCCCATTATTTTTATCGCTCATTTTGGTGGAGGGCCCCGATCCGAAAAATGGGGTCATGCACGGGAGTAGATTGTACCCTTGGGACAATCTGAGACTATGAGGAGGGATAGGACGTGCTGAAGTCCTCCCATATACAATTTCAGGTCTATATAAAATAGGGGGCGCTCACAATAATGATTCTCTTCTCAGGACTTCTGGCACAGCCACACATTTCTGCTTTTTGGCATGTTTGCAATTCTGTGCTAGCCGACGATTGGTATGGGCTTTTTTGCTTAAGTGGGATTTTTCATGATCTCTATAAGGGTCTCACACAAAAGAATCGGGTTACCCTCCTCAAAATTGTGCCTAGAATATCATATTTTTCGCTTCTGGGTCTTTTTTCGGATCCGGGTTTCAACTCTGTAAGTAAGAGAATGAACAAAGGAAGTAAGAGAGAGACAAGCCTCAGACGGGCACGAATAGTGTGAACGGCTGAGGTCTGTCTCCGAGGTGAGTCATTAAATAGGTAAAAGAAGCTGTAAAGAAATATACTACATCTGGAAGTAAGCTGTACAATAAGCTGTAGACGATGCGGAATCGAAACATATCATTTCCGTCCTCCATCTTATGCTCCAGTTATCGACGTGAACACACCAATTCTATGAGTTTTCCGATAACTCAGACTGTCGCCGTCTATTCGCTCCACGAGAGATGGCGCTCTGTGTCTCAGTGATGGCAGATGTTGCGGCGGAGGTAGTATTCGGGTCGGTGGCCCCGGTGCCATCGAAAATAGCGACGGTCTCCTCCAGGGTGCGGTTCCTTTGTCTCAATAACGTCTGAAGGCCCGAGAGTCAGGGACAGAGAAGGTTCGGGCAAGGAAAGGCAACGCACAGAAGTAGAGGAAGATACTCTCAAACACGAGCCAGACGCAGTACACAATGTAGCACTTCCAGCCAATAGCGTCTGAAAAAGAATGATCGGTCTGGCAGAATGGGCATGAGTGAAGAGAGTACCAAGAGCGATGGGGTTGATGTATTGATTGAAGATGATGGCGAGCGAGATTGTCAAATTGGAGATGTTGAAGCCCTTTGCACGAATATTGAAAGGCAGGATTTCGAGAGTATACAAAACTGCAAAAAATAATTACAAGGTTAGATAGAGCATGCGGAGAGGAGAAAACAAAATGCACCAACGAGAGGCGTGAAAGCAAGACTGGGTACCATAACATCGCAACCAGCACAAAAAAAAGAAACGTCTCACGCGTAAGCGGCGGAGTACAGGAAGATAAAAGCAATGACGGCGTGTCCTGCAGACTTGTACCGTTAATGCTAAATTGTGCAGTGCAGATGGTCTGCATCGTGAAGAAAATGTCATGCCGACGACCGAGGTCATGAACAGGTTTCTGCGTCCGAAACGTTCGACCATGGAGGACGCGGCGAGCGCCCAGATGAGATTCCAAATCTGTAATACACCGCTGATGAGCAGCTGAGGGCATGTTAATGCCTCAGAAAAGGTAAACAGATAGTACTTTACAGTACCTGGATTATGGGGTCGGTGACACCGATGGAAGTGAGAACCTTGTTGAGGTAGTAGGAGACCAGTCCGTTCGCAGACCATTGAGAGAATACGGCAATGGCGACGATGATTCGCACCCGCTTCCGGTTGCCTGGGGTGGAGAATAAGAACTTCCACCCGACGTTGGCCGCGACTAAAAACATAACTTGAAATTCACAATTTGTCCTCAGGATGCAAGGCATCTTACTTGCGCGGTCGAGCTCAATAGCGGCCTTAATTTCCTCAAACTCGTACTTGACGAGCGGGTCATCCCTGCAAAGATGCCCGTCAGAATGGTCTTGTGATCAGTATGAGAACAAACCCACTCATTGCTATCAGCATGGTAATATGCCAGGGTTTCGAGGGCCTCTGCCTCCTTGCCCTTGCTGACAAGTAACGTGGAGACTCGGGGGCGAACAGGATGGAAATGACTTGGAGAACAGAAGGGATCACCTGTAGCAAAGAAGGGATGCGCCAGGCCCAAGTGGTATTAATTTTGAAGGTTCCAAAAGTTGCCCACGCAGCACTGTGAAAGCAGTCAGACGACAATAAATGCCGAAAAAAACAGGCATGCCGACATAATGGCTCCGGAAGTACCAGAGAGAATTGTATGCCGAGGTGAGGGCAGCACGGTATTTGGGATAAGAAAGCTCGGTAACCAACATCGGCGCGGCATTAGCTAAAGAATAATGCAGTCAAACACGAGGGGCAATAAATTTATCTCATCAACTCACCAGCGAAGGTGAGGCCAAAACCAACGAGGAAACTAGAGTAGAATTTATTTGTGAGCGGTGTTCACAGATAAGGTAAAATAAAATAAAAATAATTACCGAGCACCAATGAACATCCCGAAGGACTGGAGGCAGTTCGCACAGCGGTCCCGATAACCATAATCAAGGCGCCGAAGAATATCGTTGGCTTGCGACCAATACCGTCCGCCATGTAGGGTGCGAAAGGATAACCAGCTAATGCTCCGATATTCTGTAAATTGGCAGGTGAACACCCCACGATCCTACGCACAAGCGGAACGTACTTGAATGGCATTGAGCAGACCGAGTTTGCCCTTCGTAGGGTGGTCAAAATATCCCTGGAATTGATCGTCATCAAATGGTTAATGGTGTGTGGCTGGTTCCAGTCTACCTCCCACTGAGTCAAGGACTGCAGCCCATTCATCATACTTCCATCGTATCCGTTGGTCGATGAGGTGATAAGCCTCGCAGTTGATGGATGAAATAACAGTGTGTGATTTGCGGCATGTTTACTCACAGCAAGACGATCCAGGTATTGAGAGCAATGAGTCTGAAAAATGTGTCAATGTATGATACGAGACAAGGATGAGGAGGAGACCAAGCACGCGCCGTCTGTTGTTATACCACTTCCGGTTGGGGTCCATAAGGCGCGCGTAGGCATTCGTGCCACTCGCAATCGCGACAGGTTCTCCGGCCATTGTGGATAGGGTGACAACTCGAGTACTACTGACTGGGGGCGGAAAGGACGGCTGGAGAATCATTTCGAAGCGCGAGGGTTTATGTAGAGCGGTTCAGGTGACAGAGACTCTCGTAAGCTTCAAGTTCCGAGTCCTGAGTTTGGGCGTAGGGTTAGCGGTTATTGCGGAAATCAGTGATGGAGAGTACGGTATTGCCGTATTTCAAGTTGGGAGTGCAGCCCTTGTCCAGAGTTTGAAATTATTTGTCGACATCTCAGGGATAGGGTTAAAAAGCTTAAAACTACATCGAATAAATCTGAGCCCACAGGAGGCGAAGTTTGGAGCATTTATTTATTGATTGGTTGGTTCAATGTTTTGAGATGGGATCTTTACAACAATGCCTGCGGAATATCCTCGGTGCTTTGCAGATCTAATCGTTGGGAGCATTTATTTATGGATCAGTTGGTTCAGCGTTTTGGGGTGGGATCTTTACAAACCTCAACTTGGTAATGCCTGCGGAATATCTTCGGTGCTTCGCATGACACAGTGTTCAGAGGCTGGACTATGCTGTGTTATACTATCACTATCACTATCACAGCATCTAATCGTCTGATTTCACGGAAGAAAAAGCACGACGGGCTATGGCGAGCCGGGAAGGGAAATTCTCCAGCTAGTTTGCTACAGGACGACGCGTACTTTTCCCGATCCATTCACTGGTTAGAACCGAAAGACATATCCCCCGCTGACAAACTCGGTGGAAATCTTCCGTGCGCGTTCGCACCAACGTCCGGATCTCGACCTTCTGGTCACCACATACACTTCCCCGTTGTTCTTTTTGTCCCCTGTTTACGTCGCTATCTGTTGCGACCCTGCAAGTGAGATGTAATGTCCGGCGTTCGCGGCGGCAAAATACGGTTAGGTCCTAAGGTTTGGCGCGAATGTTGAAGCTCCGACGTTCGTGCACTAGTTGATAACGTCGTTACCTGCCGTTACAATAACGCCGTTTGCAGTTTGAAGTAGGCGGGGCGGATCGGCGGACCAGGTGGATCAAGTTATTTTATATAGTACCTACAAGGAAACCATCTCCTGGTTCGGCATGCAGACCACAAAGACCCTCGCGCGTGGTGTATCATTGAGCGGTATGAACATGAGAGCGAGAGTGATTCGCTGCTTCGTTTTCCCGTTCTTGTTTCCGTGATACTTATTGCGATGGTTCCGGTCAGCTCTGACCCTCATCTTTCGATTTAGAGCACGAAGGAACAATGGAACATACAAGAGATCCTTATTTCAAGACCTTCCCACTCGTGTCGCTGATCCCCAAGCCATGGAAATCCACCGTTTCTATGAGCTTGACACCAGCAAACCGATCAAGCACTGCATTTTGACGGCTACAGCCGTTTTCAGAAAAGAATGCCCTTTTTTGAAGGGGTGGTGCTCATTCGTTTTTGCTGACATTTGTTTGTGACTGTGTCTCCGCCCACTCCTCGAAAAAACCAATGGGTCTCGTAACTTTGGCTTACACTTCCTGAGTCTTGCCCTCTAATATTCAATCAAAATGAGCTGAAGCAGCCAAGAGCCAACGAGAAAAGGCACAACACGATTTTGTAGAGGGCCTAACCGAGCTTAGCCGACAATGTGGGTCAATAAGGGTAAGCAAAATCCGCCGTGCATCACCCCATCAAAAAGGGCATTCTTTTCTGAAAACGGCTGTAAAGCTCACCACGTGACTCCAGAAGCCGTCAAAATGCAGTGAAGGTTGAATAATGAATACAAGCGCTCGCCGGCGCTTTGCGCCGGCTCCCACTTCTGCCGGAATGATAGATTAAAGCGGAGTTAAAAGGCTTCAGACAGACAGACGGACAGACGTAATTTTATAAAGGGGTAAAATACCCACAATCCGTGACATCACTAATTTGAAGACACTGCAGAGTCAATTATGAACGGTTAATTCGAAAGTCACTATCTTCTATGGATGTCGTATTTTGCAGACAATTGAAACACATTACTTCAACCTGTTATATCCGGGTCAAGGGGAAGGAAAGAGGAGAAGAGGGAGATTCTGGAGGACGGAGTACTGGAGGGACAGAACTAGAAGAAGGGACAGATAGCATTGTAAGACAGATGTTAACTTTGCCTGGGATACAGATCTGAAATTGCAGATATCAAAGACACAACACCACTGGGTGCGGGTGAGTGTGGACTGCCATTTCGGTTCTATAGCAGAGGAGATGACAACAGGGGGTGACCATTATGTCCTTGTTCATATAGGAGGCAGCTACTAACAGGTCAGAGTTCCAGAGGACTAGGGCTAGAGACAGAGGTTGTGGTAACTCTAGGAGCTTGGTGGGAGTCCAAATGTTGAGTAGACTGATGAAGATCAAGTCCGAACAGAAGGAAGGGTTGAAGTCAAGTCTGGAGGAAGCCGGAAGTAGCGGAGCTGAGAGGAGGCGGAAGATTAACGTGGAGAAGTGCTAGGCTCAGATGAATGTTTATAATCAAACTGAAGTACAGGAGAGTATCTACAGTGTTTTATAGAAGTATTCTAATTGTTTATTACAGAAGGAGAAAGAAGTTAAACAATAAGTAAGAAGTCATAAGTGGAAGCATGGTGATGAAATCACAAAAGACAAGGAAAGGCATAGTCACATGTTCTGTTTAGACGGTTTAAACAGATAATAGGAAAACACTCAGTAATCCTTCATTGCTAAAACCAATGTAAGTTTGAAGGACAGAGTTGAAGTCTGATGAACTCTGGAGCATAACTGTGATCAGGTTGTGTAGGCTTCACCAGGCTGACAGCTAGGGTAGGCAGGAAGTGCCTGTTGAGGCATTCCCACCATAGTAGAGCCTCAGGTTGTGTAACCTGAGATAGGAACCCCTGTAACATGGGGGCTGTGGAGCAGTTATACAGGTGCTCAGCCCTACACGGGTCTAACACATCAAGGTGTTCACCTTTAATGTTCCGCAAACTCCGACTCGGTTGGTAAAGTCGACCTCCGAGTCGATGATTGAGTCGAGTCGAGTTGTCTCCATGAAGTCGACTCCGTCGACTCGGGAGTCAAATAGTCGACTTTGAGTCGACTTAGTCGACTTGAGTCGGCTACTTTGAAGCTCCTGGATACTGAGAAATGAAGGGCTGCCTCGTAGCTCCTCAACCCCACATTTCTACGTCGTTCCCAAGCATAAAACTGAGATCTACGCTTAATATTGCCTGTAAATGTGTTTCGGCTGCCTCTGTCTGTAATACGGTATTAATTCAGCTCCGTTTTGGTTGGATAAATCAAACTCGCCTCGTGGTATGACAACATCACACCCTCTCGCTGTCCTCGCTTCCTCAATTACGTGCTCATGGCCATCATCGGATGAATCATGCCCACAGCAAGATCCCACAAGCAGCGCGTCCGAGAATTATACAACGTTGAATCTGCGCTCAGTTTCAATCCAGCTTGAACCTTGCTGTGCCCTTCCCTCCTCGCTCGTCGTTGCTCCAGGCTGCTCTCCTTCGCCCCTCAATTCGGTGCCCAATGGTCGTCTTCGCACGAATCAAGACATCCGCAGCATCTGCAACTACGGGAGCCAATTCAAGACTCATGCAATGCTCGGTCGCACTTTACTTCACGTGATCAACGCTCGGGATACATATCAAGACTCGACTGGGTAGCAAGACATCGCAACTTCTGAAGAATGGCCCATGGCCATTTCAAGACTTCAAACAACGCGTCATTCAATTTTAAGGCCGTTCTGAATCTGAGGTCGGCCCCCTATACCTTCATTCTAACATCTACTCGGCGGCTTGCAAGCTACAATTAGCCATTTCTCTGTTAACTCTCGTGTTTCGTCACCAGCTGCTGCCCATCTAAAGAGTCGACCTTTTCACATTTTCAACCTCCTTTTCTCGGGAACCAATGGAATGACCAATTGAATGTTCCACCACAAGCGGTGCATGTGGTGCGTGTCTATGGACTTGCTTTTTAGAATACTCACATACGCGTTTTGCCACAGGCCTGGAGTCTTTGGGTTTAGTTGAGGCGCAAGACATCTATCCAAGAGTCAGTTTGTACGTCGTACAAACAACCCATGTGTTCGAGATGCCTGATTTGGACTCTAGGATACGCTTATTGGTCACGGCGGCAAAGGTGGGTAGTCATACACGCTTTACCAGTCCTCGACTTTCATCATGCTGCCGGTGCGGTCTCCTCAGGTCTCTTCCATTGTTCATGACAGTTGAATTTGTCCCGATGGGGCGCTAATGGTGTATCTGATCGAGTCTTGACCGTCCTATCACCTTCATTCCATTACAGCTCAATGTCTACGGGTAATGCGAAACTCTGAATTGCGTGAGACTCTCGAACGCACCAAGTACCCGGCATATTATTTGTTCATTCTGTGAGACTCATTACTAACGTGTTCCCATAGTTGTCAACTCCACTTCCGAGGACGAGGTCTTTTATCGGGAGCCACATGAACCAGTCTTCTTAGATACCTAAGCTTTCGATTTATACCTGCACTTAGGCCCAGGAACGCGAAACGCGCTCCTTTCAGTCAGTCGGTCTATAATGATCTATCTTCTTCGATATTGGTTTTCCTTCCAGCTCTGAGAGTCGATCGGCTTCCCATTGTCGATCTGGTGTTCGCAGGTAGGTTAGACAGGTTTATGTGTATCTACCCTACAATAAATAAATTTCTCTCTATCCTTCAACCCCTCAGCCGGAGCGAAGCGAAGGCACGGCTTGTCAGATGTAAGCAGCTCAGCTATTTTATTTGGCACCTGCATCATTTCGGATGGGTGGAGTGATCACGATCTGATGATTTCTGATCTAAAATCAACCGATAGTCCTGGACGTTATGTCTCAATGCACAATGCATACAGCATTATA